>CAOKZL010002595.1:0-179680 GCA_948472985.1 Iguana delicatissima | reverse complement strand
TTTTGCTTTCTCTATTATTAATTCATTTTTTAACAGATTATCATTCATTTTCCATCTGTATGTGTTTTTTCCCTGATGTATCGCTAATAATATTGGATTATGGTCCAAGTATGTTCTGGGGAGAACCTCCAATTTCCCTATGTTCTTTAACATTACTGTCGATAGGAAAAACATGTCCATCCTAGACCATGATTTATATTGTTCAGAAAAATAAGTGTATTCTTCTTGTTCCCCGTGTACACATCTCCAGGCCTCTACCAATGACAAGTATTCCAACAATTCAAAAAAGATTTTGGGGAGTTTACCTTGATTTTTTTTCCCCATTAATTTTCTTATTTTTATTATTTGATCTATCCATCAATGGATCTATTACCCCATTCCAATCTCCCATAAGAATAATCTTTTGGTCTTTTATTTCAAGTTCCATTAAATCCTCCAATAATTTTGAATAGAACTTACTTTTTCCCTCTATTGGGCCATATACTGCGACTACTATTAGTTTTAAGTTCCCTGTGTTTACTTCTATCCCTACCCAATGACCTGCTTCATCACTCAAAATTTGTTTTGCTTTGAACCTATTGTTTACAAATATAGTTACCCCTTTTTTTTCTTATCTGAAGAGGAGGAAAATAATTGACCTAGTTTAGGATTTCTAATATATTTTAATTTTTTTTCTTTAATATGGGTTTCTTGTAGCGCAATTATATCCAAATTTAATTTTTCTAATTGGTGAAAAACATGTTTTCTTTTATTTGGGGCGTTCAAACCACGTACATTCCATGATAATAATTTCAGTTTCATTTTATATCCTGTATTTCCTACTTTTTTATTCTTCGATCTCTTCTACTTCTTCTTCTAATTCCGGGTCTATGGAGTTTAATTCTTCTCCTCCTACGTCTTCCTCTTCCTCAATCTCTTCTTCTCGTTTTCCTTCTTCTTCTTCGTCTCTCTTTTGTTCCGCAATCCTCTCTTTTTCCCTTAATTTTCTTTGAGGTTTCCCACTTGCTTGTATTGATTGTTCAGTTTCCTTAATCCTTCCTTCCTCTTGAACATATGTTTCTTCCTCTATCTTATTTAACTCTTCTTTAGTATTTTTCCAGAATTCTCTTGGTTTTGTAATTGTATTTAACACAGATTTTTTCTGTTTCCATATAAAGGAAATACCTTCAGTTCTCTCCCAAGTATATCGTATTCCTCTGCCTCTTAACAGTTGCGTGAGGAAATTGTAGTCTCTTCTTCATTTTAAAGTAGTAGGGTGGACATCCTTAAATATTTTTAATTCGTCACCATCCACTATCAATTTCTTTGTGTACCTTTGTTGTACAACCAAATCTTTTACTCTTTCTCTTAAGAAATAAACATTTATTAAGAAATAAATGTCTCGTGGTATATTCCTCTTTCTTGCAACTGCAGAGTTAATCCTGAAGATTTGATCCAACTCGAGGTCTAGTAGTTCTGGAACCCAGTCTATAAATTGCACCAATGGTCGAGTTAGCCTTTCGTACAGATCCTCCTGAGTTACTTCCCATAGCCCTCTTATTTTAATTGATTTGTTTCTGTTCTTTATATCAATTAACAATGTCGTCTTCTCTGGGAGTTCCATCTTTTCTTCCATCTTACCAATCTGTGATTCTGTTCTTGAAGTTCTTTCCTCTATTTCTTTAACCTTCTCATTTACATGTTTTAGTTCTTTTGTGATGTTATCCAGCTTATTATTGAATGTCTCCAGTTCTCTCTTAATATCTGTTTTTATCTCTGCTCTCATTTGTTTCATTTCCATTCTTGTTTCTCTCATTTCATTTTTAAATGTCATGGTCAGTTTTCTTATTTCATCTGTTATATCTATTCCACCACTTTGTGCCATACTTTCCAACAACAAGGTCTTAGTCTCTGGATTGGGTAATTTAATTTCTGTGGAAGCTCTTCTTTGTAGCAATGTCTGTATTTGTGTTTGGCCTCCCGTGGCCACCTTCCTTTTCCCTGCTGCCATCATCTTCTTATCTTTGTTGCATTCAATCGTAGCCTTTGTCTTCTCTTTTCTTCTCTCTTTTCCTTTATACTATGTATGTAGCTTATTTATTTATTTATTTATCTTGTTATCTATTTGTCCGTTTATCTATTTGTAAGTTATTTTATGTATTTGTTCATTTATTCCTTTATTTCTTTATAATTTCTTTATTAGTTAATTCTTTATTATTTCAATCCCACCTTTATTTCCTTATTTCCATATTTCTCTTCTGATTTTAATTATTTTTTTCCTAATTCAAATCAACTCAACTTATACTTTTAACTCTGCTTTCCGTTACCTTTACTTTTACCTTCCCCTTTTACCTCTTTTACCTCTTTCCGCCTTTATATTATATTATATTACATTATTATTATATATATATATTTAATTTTTTTTTTATTTTCTTTCCCCACTCTATCAAATCATCAAGGGTTTATACAGCCAAACTACTTTGGTCAAATTTCAAATATATAAATATTAGTCAAGTTTCCAATGCTTTCCAATTACCTCTATGGTGGTTTTTTTTTTTTTTACTCTTTACTAACAATGATATATAATAATTGGAATATTAATATGAAAATAAAGGAATTGTTTACAATCAACAGTTTAGGATAATATATCTTCTATGACCAAGATAAACAAAATTTAAACAAGCTTAAACTAATTGAAGACTCATAGGTAGTCAATAATTCACTACACAGCACAATACACAACAAACCCTACGCTTCTAACTGACACTCTTACATAACACACACGGTTTTTCTTCCTTTACTTCATCCTCCCCCTCTTAGCTCCACTCTTCCCACGTCTTCTCACAGTAATATTCTATGCTCGTCACTGTACCTCCTTCCGTTGTTCTCCATTCTCCATTCCCCGATTTTCTTTTTTTTCTTTTTTCTTTTTTTTGTTGACCTCCTCTGATCTTCTAATCTTGTTCTCCGTCTGTTTCTTTTAACACAGTCCTTTTCCGAGCTCCAAATTCAATCCTTCTCTCAATTTCTCTATTTCTCTCTTTCTCCATCCCTCTTATGCTTTCATTCTTTCACTCTTGCACTTCCCTTCTGTTCCTTACTCTTTTGAAGATCCAGTTACAGCTTTAATGACTGTTTATCCTCTCATTTCTCGTCTCTCATCCTGCCTTCCCTCCATTCTCCATTCTCCGTTCTTATTTGCCCTCTGTGCCTCTGGACCCCCATACTTTCAGATTCTTTTTCGTCTCCTCCCAAGTCCTACTAATCAGTATCCAATCTCCAGTTCTAATCTCGAGGAAGGAAAGTCAGCCAATATTACTTGAAGAAAATACAGAAATTATTTGGAATCCAAAGGATGCTAGAAATCATTGGCTCTGCCGTGGCAACACATGCTTTCCTTTAGTTGCCTAGGACTCTCAAACTTTTATCTTATTGAGTGTTAGAGTTTTTATTTTTAGTTATACTCAATAAAGAACCGTCGGATCACTTACCCCTGACTGGCGGAGTTTCAAAAAGTTTAATTTAATCCTAAGTGGACAGAAAGTCCGATCGGTGGTGCTGTGGTTAAAGCCTCCTAGGCTGCCCAGTGAGGTAATGGCGGCTCTGTGACCCGTCTGTGCACCCTGTAGACAGATCTCCTTCTCCCACTCCTTCTGCCACTTGTCACCAATCTCGGGTCCCCCTCAAGCCACCTCCATGTTCCCCTTACCAGGGGGTCTTATTCTCCGTCTTTTAGGTTTTAAATCCCGGAGTTCCAACCCCACCGGGACTTCAGGAATCCGCAGCTCTGCAGATTCCCAACCGAACACCACGTCGCCTCCACCGGAAGTCATTGTTATTGCATTTTGTTTAGAAACTGCTTAATGCTTTTATGTAGGGATGGGACAAATCCAGACTTTTCTGGATCCAGATCCGGATCCAAATCCCTGGAAGGTTCTGGGAATACACTAATCTCATGAATCTCAAATCTTTCGAATAATTTTAAAGTTTAAAAAGCAAGGGAAAGAAGGATAATCTTGGGCAAGACACACTCTCTCAGCCTTAGCAAAAGCCTAGACAAAGACAAACCTCCCTCTGAAGAAATCCGGCCAGGACAATTGTTATAGTTTTGACTCAGGATCTCCCTGGATTGAAAATGACATGAAGGCCCTTTCTACACATTAATCCCACATTTTCCTGCCTGTGTAAACAGGGCCACATACTACAGTATAAAGATAATCCAGATCAAAACTGGCTTTTCTTTGCATAGCTCCTTCTGTCATCCTGAGGTTTGTAGTCTGCTGATGCACCAGCAGACTTTGGCAGAGAAGGCTGTGGCCCCTTGTAAAACTCCAAACCCCAGAATCGTGTCTGAAAGAGGTTTGCAAGGGAACTATGGAAAGGAATGTTTCAGCTGTCCTTGAAATCTCAAGCCTGTAGCTTCCAGTCAAGTACTGAACTTAAATATGAAATGTTCAATTTAAATATCCTAGAATACAAACCCAGATGTAATTTATGAAACTGTTAGCAAAAGCCATTATTACTCCAAGGGAAAACCTCACCTACTTACTATCTTCCCTTGTATATATGGTCTTCCAGGTTTTCAGACATCCTGGTCTCTCTGGTTTCCAGGCATCCCAGTCTCCCTGGTTTTCAGGTATCCCGGTCTCCAAAAACCTATTTAGTTAGCGGATTCAAAAGATTCAGTTTGCCTATTTTGGCACAGGGATTCGGATTCAGGAATCTCAAATCCTTACCCAGGATTTGACGATTTGAGGATTTGTACTTTGTACTCAAAGTTCCCCAATAAAAATAGATTTTTTAAAGTTTCTTAAGCTGCAATCCCATACACATTTACTTAAGAATCAGTCCCACTGAGCATAGTGTGACTCATTTCTGAGTAAACAAGCACAATATTGCATCACTGATGTATTCACATCTCTTCTCTCAGTGCTACAGCATCTTGTAAGGTTTGAGTTTGGCATGCACAGTTGTGTACATCAACAACTCAGGAGCTTTTAAAGGCAATTTATAGCTTCAAAATGGGCTTTTTGAAGTACAAATATTTAATAAGTTTACAGCATCACTGGGGGGATAAAGCAGAATACCCTGTTGAATGATGTTCATTCCATTCACCTTGTATTCTGCTTTAAAATTCTGTCAGCTACAAAACCTATTTATACAGTCATTGTGATGGGCTAACCGACATGGTAAAACCACTACTAAGTGAGATTTATTTCCTTAGATGAGATGACTTATCATTTGAATGTTATGATGCAGGGGTGAACAACTTGTCCACCAAGAGACTTGGAAAGTCACACATACTTCTGCACCTCCTCACCAAATGTAGTTCTCCCAAAATTCTTCTTGTGCCCCATAGGGAGCATGAAGCATTTCCACCATGTTTTAAGACCTTCTGAGCCCTGTTATTTACAGGAGATGGACTTTTTTTAGAACAGGAAATGATACAGAAGTCACTTCCTGTTTACTTTCTGTTTTAAAAAGGGCTTCTTCTGGACCAAACATGACTTGGGGTGCCCTGAAATGTGACAAAAATTTTCCCTACACCAGTGATGTAGACTCAAGTCAATAGACTCGGACTCAAGTCAGACTTAAGTCACTTCAGTGACTTGACTTGAACTTGACTCAGCAAAAATTGCTCACAGACTCGACTCTACTTGAGACTTGCATATTTTTAGTGACTGACTTGTTGCACTTGGTTCAGTTACGTAACCCATCCATCCAGAAAACTTACAACTTACTGATCACATTACAATCTGTCTCAAGCCCAAAGTATGGACACATTTCTCAGGGGGAACAGTAAATGGGTTAGGCAATGCCTTGAGGAAGAATTGAGGTCTGCTCAGCAGCCTGTGTTCAATACATATAAGAGGAGCTTTCTAAAAAGCAGAAGACAAGACTTATGCCCAGACTGCAGGGTACGAATCTCAGAAGGGAATGTGTTAGGCAATAGTCTTGAGGAGGAAGGATCTGTCTTTCTAAAGTTCTTGAAGCTTCAGTAATGCAGAATAAGAAGGATCCTATTCCCCACTTCTGAAAAAGCCTCCATCTTTGCAAATGGGAAGTAAAAAGGATTTGCTCCCCACTTCCAAAGCTACAGATGGCAAAATCACAAAAGTAGAAATCAGACTCTACTTAAATTGTTAAAATTGACTTTATTTGACTCTGTCCAGAAATTCTGGAATATAGGTTGGAGTGTAAAGTTGGCTCCCAACTTGAGACTTGACTTGAGATTTGACTTGAAAGTATCTTGCAAGGACTTGAGACTTGACTTGAGACTTGAAGGTAGAGACTTGAGATTTGACTTGAGACTTGAAGTAAAAGACTTAAATGCATCACCGCCCTACATCACCTAGAGACAAAATTGGGAGACAAACAAAAATTGGAAAAAATAAAATAATTTCTTGTCAGGAGACATAAGAACAGCCTCAGTGCCCACAACTCACAGCCCACACTTGGCCCATCTATGCTGTAATGCATCATAGATAACATAAGAAATCAAAACTCAGTATCCAGGATCCTGTTGATGTCTTACATCTGTATAAGTTCCCTTTTTTTTTTTTTCTTTTTGGCATTTGAACAAGAGACATATTTGGTTGATAGCTGCATAAATGGAGTCCCACAAGTCTAACTATTTCATATATAGTCATGCTATCTTCACCAGTGCCTTCAGTATACTACTTCACTGACATTGTAGAAACAGCCATTATGCATTTGTCATTTAACAACAGGACAATAAGCAAGCACATCGGCAGATACACAATTAGTTCCACAATGTCAGTGTTTGGCAGAAGAGTAGTGTAATAGGACAGCCACCACATAATAACAGCAGTGTAGAATTATACTATGCAAACATGATGTTGAATCTTGACCAGTACATCCTGATTTAGTTCAGGTTATCCATTTGAATTCCCTTCATTATTCTTAATGAGCCCTCTTGCTTCACAACTGATAGATCGTCACTTGTTTTATATGTGCTTCAATGCATAGAAATTGTTTCTACTCTTGGGAGAGTTCCTTGTCTTTCAACAGGGAAGAGGAACAGAGAAACAGCAGCTGTAATTTCAAAGTCAGAGTACAAGAGATCTTAACCAGTCTCAAAACAGGCTTAAGAGGCTGCAGGTAGTCCTCACATCATTGCTACGGGAATATCTTGCATGATTAGTGGTTGTACTGCCTGCTGTAGGTATCTGTTTGTTTCTAATGTGTTCTGTTTGCATATTGCTAAGCCAACAAATGCAAGTCTCTCTTGCCCAAAGGAAGCCATAGTACTGCCCCTGAACTCTTCCATATTTAAAAGGAGTAGGGGAGACATAGCGGTATGCTGCTTATTTTCCAGAATATGGTAAGTGTAGATCTTGCTGTATCTCTTGAATTCTTAACATATGAACAAAGGCAAATCTATCAAGAGTGTGTTCATCTGATGCTAGCTGTAAACAACTGAAAATTGCAATCTCCAATTTGAACCCTTCAGGAGTTCCCAAAAGTGTTGGTCTGGCCCATGTAAAAGATAGAATTCTAAGACGGATAGAACTTGCAACAATTCAACAAAAAAGTCTTATCTTGTGTCTCATTATTTCAGTGACAGAGTTTATATTGTGTGGGGGGGGCAGGGGGGGTTACAGCACAAAGGTGTGGCCACTGTGTGTGGGGGCATGGCTGCAGTGCATAAGGGCATGGCCAGGGCACACAGGGACATGTTCAGGGTACACTGGGGTGTGGCTATAGGCCAGGATGCCACAAAAACTTTGCCACCCGGGGCAAACTGGCCCCCTGACCTCCATCCCCTACACAACTGCATTATTTTGACAAAACAAATCATGCTGTGTGTTAGCTTAACCCATTCACAATGACCACATCCAGCTAGTCAACAGAATCCACATAAAATATCCAAATATGTTGAGTTTCAAAAGCCTCCATTTCAACAAAGTGTTTGGAGAGGGAGTAGTGTGTACCACAGGAAATCAGTCCAGTGTAGCAAAGGAACCCCTTTAATAAGAACTGCACAAATCCTCTTCTTTGAATCAAAATAGCATGAAGGTCATAAGTATCTTCAAACTGAAAGCAATAAATATCAGTGACATTCTGCTGGCATTAGATTTCCTAATGACCAACAATATTTCTCAGGCTTAGAAGACTCTCCTGTGGGGCAGACACAAAGCACTAAGTCATATCAGGTTGGTCAGTCCTACCAGCAAAGGTATGAAATTACAACAATTGCTCTGATAAATTTCAGCAGTATTTACAGTGTCCTGCTAATGATGATTCTTACAACATAGTTTAAGGAACCTGACATGACACCTTCAGCAGAAAAAAAGACAGCAAAGTTAATAGAGTCTAAATCCTTGAAAGGCAGGATAGTTTTATGATGGCAATAACATGCCCTTGCTGTGTTATTTTTAGGCTGCCCTAAGATAAACAAAGGAAATACACTGAATGCAGCAAATGGTAAGGAGATAAACTATGCTCCAAAGTTTATTAAGAATCAATACATTTCAGAAAGTCAAGTTTCTTTGTTCAGAGGAATCCTAAAATCCTAAATAAAAACACCTAACATTTCATACATGTACTTAGCAAATTTAAAAGCAGAAAACAGTCATTTTATAAACTGTAAAATATGTGTAGTAAATTATTTTCTGAAAAGAACATCCAACAAAAGACTGCTTCACCTGTGAGCAATATTTGTATTTAATGGTTAACTCAACTTAGATTTTTTTTTCAATTGAAAATAAAATGCATATTTTGTTACAGCTATAAAACCATGCTCATGGAAACTCAACTGAACTGGCTTACTCAATACTCCAATTTGTTAGGCATTACAACCTAAAGCTTCCAAAATAGAGAAAGCAATGGCTTTAAAAATCCTCTTACTACCAACCTGACAACTAATGGTCTTAGCTTCTTCATTACACAGTTAGGTTGAGAATTAGAAGACCTGTATTCATAGGCTTCAGTAATTTTAGATGTATGTAGAAGATGCCATGACATTTAAACTAGCAGGGCAATCTTGTTGTTCGGTAGAAAGCTTCCATGTTGAAGCGTCCTAAGTATCCAAAATTCTTCCAAGTGGAATTTTTCTATGTTGTTTTGTTACTAATTTTCTTCCACTGAAATAGGTAGGAAAAGATTAATCCCTTAGCAGGAATCATGCAGCCCTCCAGCTGTTGCCACACTCCAGGTTCCAGCAGACCTAGACAACATCGGTAGCGATGAAGAGTGCTGAGTGTGTGGTGTAATGCTTCTTTAAAGTGAATTTGCTTTTACTGCAGTTATAGAGTATTTAATGGGTTGAAACTCCTGTGTGTTTCTCAGTCCACAGTGGTCTCTTGTTGTAAAGAAATAAGTCTTACCTCTGCTGCCTTTGGAGTCTTGGCTTATGTCTTATATTAATAGCAACAGTAGACATTGCGGGGAGTTAAAGACAAGCGATATCAGGAGGACATGTAATTCCTAATTCTGGGTTAATTTATACTGGTTCTAGGAGGGTCTAGATTTCCATCATGGTGGAAGACTATAATTTTCATCACAGTTCACAACTCTGAATTTGAGGTTCCAGGAGCTCTTTCCAGCATCAACCCAAAGTGTTTAATTCCTTCCCAGCAAATGCAAGGAAGTGGAGGAGTGAAATCTATTTGCCACCAAAAGCATCTACTACCAGGAATACCAGGAATACCTTGAAGCACCTGGTGAGAGTACTTCACTCTTCTGCTTTCCTCCTCAAATGGGAACAGGGCAGGGAAGCAAAGCCAGCAGCTTTTTCAGAGCTTCTAGGAGATCTTAGATGCCATGGCTTGGATATCAGCCACAGAAGAATCTGAAGAGAATCCAGCCTTCAATATGAAATGATGCCCTATCACTGACAGATACGCTGCTGTACTTATTTTTAAAAAGGATAGGACAGGATAGGCTAGGATAGATTAGTAAACAGCTGGTACTTATAATAAAGGCTGTGTCCACATTGTTGATGTTCCATAGGCATACACATACAATGGAGAATAAGGTTGCCTGATATCTAAGGTTAGCATTACTGCATACAATCTATAAAATGAAAGGAAACATGTGATACCTGAGTGTTAGCAAAAACAAAACGAACGCCCCTAAATTTACAGAGGAAAAGCAAGAATGAAGGCACTTTGAAGTAAATTTAAAAAGCAAAGCAGTTTTTTTTTTTCAGGTTACAACAGCAGTTCAATTTAATTCTTGAGTAAATCTGTTAATATCTTGGAAGGCTCTGAACACGCTTAAATAAAATAATTAATCTTATTTAAAATGTGCTTAGTGGCTGTGTTAATAATGTATTCAAATTAGGAAATAGAAAGGGAAGCTGAATTTATTATATTCTGATGTTCTTGATTCACGCATTTCATATCTACATGTTAATATAGTGTCTAAGAAAACACCAGTTTAATGCTACATAAATTAAAAGGTATATAATTTTAATGCTACAAATGTGTTTTAACGCCAGGCAAAAAGGAGATTATGCAAAGACACAGGCTGTTTCCGCATAACATTGTCATCTCACCACAGCAATGGGTTGCTTCTGGTTCAGGAGCTGTACTACCACATGACACCGTCACTATCCAGTTGCTATCCTGTTCCCAAGCATTGCAAATCAGCCCTATTTCATTTCCAGAAAAAATCCATTAAGAGCCTCCTTTAGTGCTACAACCGTGTCAGCTGAGACATAATAACACTTGATAGTGCTTCCTGTCATCACAGATCCAGGAGTGGGTGGGCGTGGATGTGCCCAGTTTGTCCCTCTCTCAGCAACTCCCACTGTCTGGAAAGTTTTGAATCTACCACCTCTCTGTGTTTGTTTTAAATTTCTCCTTTGAGTTAATTTTTTAAGTACATTTTTAGTGCTATAGTGCACAAATGCAATAGTGTACCAGTGTGTCATGACATTACACTGTGAGTAAGCTAGTACAAGTTACAAAACAAACAAACAAAAACTACCAATCAGGAGTGGTGGGGTGGGGCAAAGCCAGGGAAAGGGAATGGCCAATGATGCTGTAGTGCAGAAGGAACAGAGGTGGCGATAAGCTACTCATCTGCTTAAGGCAAAAGTGTACAGAAGAGAGCATTTGTAACCCAACACCATCATGAAAATGGCAATACTGGGATTGTAATGGAATAACATGCTGCTGAGATATGGGGCCTTTTCACATGGCATTTGCCATGGGAAAGGGCCTCTGGAGTGTTGCACGATTGGAAGGAGCATTTCAGATGACATCCTCGCAATTGTGTGATGCTGTCAGAGCCGGTAGGCACCGATCATGCACTATTTCATTTTTGGCTTGTAGCCGAAAATGGTGCATGATCACACATTGCTCTGGAGCCCCACATGTGCTTCCCGTGCGTGCGGAGCTCCGGAGACGTGGGTCTCCCGCTTCCTCCCCCAGCACAGCCTGGGAAAATACCCAGCTGCTCTGCAGAAGGAAGAGGCAGAGTCCTTATGCTGCTGGCCGGTCAGCCGGCAGCTCCTGTGGAGCCGAAGGAGTGGGGATGCGAGAGCCTCTCACAAGAGGCTGCTCACATCATCCCGGTGCCTCCGTGCCGGAAAGAGTTAAGGTGCAGAAAGGGCCAGGGTGCAGAAAGGGCCTTAGACTCATGGATTCATTGCTCCCTTTGACTTCTTCTGCTTGTCCCAGAGAAGGACTAAAGGAGAATGCAGCTTCGGTTTAGCAGATTCCTTGCTTGTTATGACCTACAAGCCAAAGATCATGGTTTGAAAGATGCCCTAGTAAGTTTCTAAACAAGTCAGCAACAAAGCTTGAGTTGGTTTGCTGGCTTGTTTAATAAACTAGAATTTATCTTACACTGAGGTTCCGGCTCACATAGAATAAACCAGGAATCTGTTGTAGTGAAACTGAATACTGACTCATTCCTTCTCTAGTCTCATGAGAGGGAGTGAGAGAAGCAGAGCATGTGAAGTCCTTGCTGTGCAGGTGCATAGCACTGAAATATGATTTAGTGTTACACACAGAGATGGCATGCAGTTCCTGTTTCAGTAGAGTGGTGAATCTGCTGAATGGTTCAGTCCAAATGTCAAAAGAGCTATCCAAGATGCTAAACCTATTTTGAGGATAAAGATCAAATTCTTGGATGATTTATTAGTAGTAGTAGTATTTATTTGTTTGTTTGTTTATTACCTGCCTCTCCCCATGGCTCAAGGAGGGGTACATCATAAATACAGCTAAAATACAGCTAAAAACACATAAAATACTGTACACTAATTTAAGATTCATAGTCAAAAATTGACTGAGTAGGCCTGCTGGAAGAGATAGGCCTTTAGAACTTTTTTAAATTCAGAGAGCATGTCTTGCTGTTGAATTCTGTTCATAACAACCATGTGTGAATTTTGTGAAGAATAAGTCCCAAATTGAGAATAGACTGCATGGTTTTCAAAGACTTTCTCACATTGGGAAGAAAATTGTAAAATTTACTTCTTGCTTCATTTCAGAAGAAAATTAGTGAAGAATTACTTCCCTAGCTGCCACTGGTTACACTTGAATACTTCCAGTGCCATTTTTCTACCAGTGATTCATAATGTTAAATCAGCTCTCTTCTGAAAATTCTCAGAGAAACAACACATTCCAAGCTACTGTCGGCTCTTGTTCAAATATTACACACATTAATTCATATCTAATAGTTAATACAGAACCATATTCTGACATAATGTTTAATTTTCTAAGTATTTTGATTTATTTAATTTAAATTTAAATTTTAATGAATAACCAGTGTTATTCATTGTTTGTGGTGTTTTTGTCTCTCTTTTAAAAACAGAATGTAGCCCAATACCATAAACTGAACAGAAAAGAAGGGCACCATGTCATCTCTATTACATCACTTGTTATTCACAGGTGGTGAACTATCTCAAAATTTAATACAGAAAAAAAAATAATAATAAAAGATGTGACATCCAAAATCTGGTTTTAACTGATTCACAACTGGTTTGTATACTTTAGTTTCTTATTTTGCATAATAGAAATATTGCATACAAATTTTATTTCATTTCACAGAAGAGGTCTGTCATCATTTCACAGTCTATCAGGTGTTAATGACTAAAGCCTTAGACAGTTCCTGATTTAGATTCTGCCCATGAACCTAGCAATCAGTAAGTTATGGTGAGGTAACGAAGCATGTTCTGAGTAGTTCTACTTCTTGTAATTGTGCTATTGTGATCCTATCTATGGCAGTTTCATTCAAATGTTTTGTTAATCCATTTGAAATTGTTCCCAGACCACTTATTACTACTGGAACCACAGTTATTTTTCTCCTTTTTTTCCCCACCAGAAGTGCTGGTAATGATTGTTGTTGATGATGTTGTTGTTTAATAGCTGATAAATTGATGATGATTATGATGATGTACATGACAGACGTTGTTTCTGACACACATCTTTCACTGAGAGAGTTTTTGTTTAGTATACCATCCACTTTACTATATGGTGAATTACACTTCAGAGTCAAATCAAGTGATGAGGTCTAAACATTTAGATCTAATCTAGGATAATCTTTGACATGTGTATATTAAGAGAGCAGTCATAAGAGTGAGGAACACATGGGTGGAGCACTCCCATCTCAAAGTCCATGTTCCATCCAATACTTTGGCAGGATATAATTATTGGCAGAGCTGATTTTGTGCTCCTTCTCCCTTCCTCGGGGGTTTTTCCCCTTTACCCAAGCACAAGAAATAAAACAAAAACACCCTTTGATTATAACCAATGGGAGAGGAAAGGGTATAGATATGTTCTGAGATGCATCTAAATTTCCCTCCATTTGAGGGGACTGGTTGGAAGCTGAGAGGGCTATGGGTCCAGGAACCCCTTCCTCAACCTCCATCAATCATCCAGCACAATCCAAGTTCTGAATTCAGAAATAAGCAATCGCAGAAAATTCAGAGTTACCACAGTGAAGGACAAGGTCAAAACACTGAGCAACAAGGGGTTTATACCAGAATACGTCTGTTTGACAAAGGCATCATGTGAATTATTTGTAATGCCTGAAAGGCAGTATGACGTCAATTCCAGGGGAAAGAATATGAAAAAAAAAGGGGGGGGGAGCCAACATCTTAGTGAGGAGCTTTATCAAGAAACTCTTCCTCTATCAAATAGAAATGGGATGGTATTGGACTTATATTATAGGGGATCCTTTCCTGCCTCAATATCTCAAGAGAGAGAACCGCTATACAATTATCTATATGCAATATATACAATTTGTTGAGATTTGGCGGAAGAATGGCCTTGTACTTGCAGGCACCCCTTCCCCACAAACACCTATTTGTTTCATTTTTGTTCCCCACAAAATGGAGATAGTCATTTTGGTATCTTGGACCATTTGTTGTTATTTATTTATTACATTTCTATCCTGCCATTCTTTCATTGACCTCAAGCAAAGCATACAGTGGTTCCTTCCCACTCACTGTATCCTCTCCACAACCTTGTGAGATATGTTAGACAGAAAAAAGTTATCTGGCCCAAATTTACCTAGAGACTTTCACATCTTAGTGGAGATTTGAACCTATTCAAGTCTCAGGCCATCTCTGCCCTACACTGTTATAGTGCTATTATTCCACTTTCAACATCCTATGGAATCCTGGGATTTGCAATTTAAGGAGGTGCAGTTAGAATTCTCAGCCAGAGAGCTCTTTGGCCTCAGTAAACTACAAACCCCAGAAATCCACAGGATGTTGAAAGTGGACGAGTAGCACTAGAACAATGAAGTACGAAAATGGCCTGAGTCTGAAATGCTAATAACCTTACCACACTACTTCTCCATGTTTTTAAAGCCTAGATACAAATGTGCTCTTCACATTGTAACATGACCCATAACTTTGTGATAGATCATATGAATTGCATATTGTGGCATACATAGATGTAAATTAACATTTTGCCTGTGTATTTTGTTGTTGTTGCTACTGTAGAGGATGGTATTCATTTCCTCCCTCCTAAGTGACCAAAGTCCCCACTGATCTATCATATAGCCATGAAAGTCCCCTACCCACAACCATTCCATGTCTGGAGCAGAACAGGGTGGTTTTGCAGAAGCATCTGGCTATGTCTGTGTAACAAGACACAAATTGATTACATCATCTTGAGCTGTATGCAGAGTCCATTGGAGGCTTCAGCAGCTGATCTAGCTACAGGGAGGTAGCCAGATGCTTCTTCAATCTCTCTGCTCTCTTCCACACACAGAATGGCCATGGATAGGGGGGCTTCAGCAAGTCTGCAGTAGGCCTAGGGGATTGTTAAATGGCTCAGTCATGCTAAGGCATATAGGATTACAAACATAATATCCCAAGTTCAATCATTAACATCTTGTGATGAAGAAGAGAAAAAGCGTCTGAAAGCAAGGAGAGCTGTAAAGTCCAGAGATGAACAAGCAATGGGCCTTCAAATATTTATGGCCTACTATATCATTGTCCATTAGTAACGGTAGCTGGAACTTATGGCAGCTAGAATCCAACAGCAGCAAGAAAGGCAAATCTTCCCTCAGTAAACATTGTTCTTATTGTACATTTGGTCTCCTTCTCTCTCTCTCTCTCTCTCTCTCTCACAGACATACACATACACACACACACATTTTTTATGGTGAGATAAACCTATTATTAGTTCTGGATTGTGGCTAGTGCACATGTCCTTTAAGAAGCTTTTGTGGTTTTTCTTTAAAAAAAACCACCTGGGAAGCCCATAAAATATTTTTCTCACTCCTTAATAATAATTCATTTTCCAAGCCCTATTCCATTTCAACAGATTTTAATTCATGCTGGTGTTTCTTCCAAGGATGAAGTAGTTTTCAGTAAGCTTTCCAACTCAGTTATCCAAGAGTCAGAAAGATCCTTTTCCACTGGGAGAGTCCAGCAGCTGAGTTTCATAAGTGCTGCAGAGAGTTTTTGCAACAACAACAGCACAGGACTGAGATTTAAGCAGACATAAAGCAGACCACTAATCTGCAAAAGAAAACAGAACACAGATTCCTGCCCATTTCTGGAGACTCATTCTCGTTCTGGAAGCCAAGCATGCAGGCATCAAATCAGAGACAAAATACAAGCATTCCTCAAAGAAGTTTACAATTGCAAGCATGAAGCCAGACCAGCTGTGTTGGCTCAGTATCTCTCTTTTTGGCTCTCGCAAAAGACAGAATGTTACAATGGAGTGTTCACATCTTTAACGGTTTTAAAAAGAACACCTCTCTCCAATCAAATGCATATTCCCCCCTCCACTTGCTGACAATTTTATTGATTTCTTTAAAAAAAAAAACAGAAAGGAAAAAAGAGGAGGAAAGCCAACCACATCCATATTTCATTTTAGATTGTGGCATTTACTTAACGGCAGAACTCTGCTGGACTTCAGCAAACAGCTGGGTATTAAAGGCACGACTCACTGAGTTTGAGTGACACTTATTCTTCCCTCAGGAGTAAAGGGTGAGACATTCTGAAGAGGAGAATTTATGCAACTGAATAGGTGTTGGAGGTTAAGGCAAGGACAGGTTCATTTGTTTTTTTCTCTCAGTAATCCCAGGTGAACAGCAAATATCTTACCAAGTTGGAGAGTGGCTTATATTAAGAGGCAGATTCAAGCCTTCAGAATAGCTCAGTTTAACTAATATTGACCTCATTTTTTATGTTGTGTTTAAATTAGCACACAGCCTTGATAGATTGAGATGCAAGACATATGTACACAATAGCTAGGTCACGATCCTAGGCACATTTACCTGGGAGGAAGGCTTACTAAAAACAATGAGGCTTACTTTTGAGAAAACATATGTGTTATTCAGAACCCCTTTCCACATGATGACTGCATCCTGGCATGAGAACGTGAGAGAAGCGGGACCACAACAATACTTCTTCATGACATTGTTGTGGTCTCTTTCCTCTTGTGTCACCAGCCATCACAATCACAGAGTAAATCACCAACAGAGAAACTCCCAATCACACAACACTCCAATCCTTCCCAGCCTTGTAGAATGGCAGGAAGCACAATGGAGGCACTTCCTCCCCCAGCTCAGCATGGGAAAGAGGCCAGCTGCAATGCGGAAGGCAGGCACGTATCGCTAGCACTCCCTTCTGCAGGGAGCCGGTCAGGTGACAAGGGGAATGTTCTCATTGTGCTCCCTTCCCAACAAAGGCGCTGCCAGGATATTGACTGGAGGACAATGGGATCAGATAATGTGTGGAAATGTCCTAAGACTATATACGACATCATAAAACAACATGACTCATTAGAAAAGATAATAATGTTCAACAAAGTGGAAATCAGTAGGAAAAAATGAAGGCCTCATCCCAGGTAGATAGAATCTATCAAGGAAGCCATGGCCCTGGAGCTTGCAGGGTCTTAACAGGGCTGTAAAATAACAGGGTGTCTTCAGGTGTTTCATTCATGAGGTCACCAGAAGTCAAAAGCAACTTGATGGCAATTAGCAAAAGGTCTACCATTTGTTCTTGTTGTGTGCCTTCACATTGTTTCTGACTTATGGTGACCCTATCACAGGATTTTCTTGGCAAGATTTGTTCAGAGAAGGTTTGCCATTGACTTCCTCTGATCATCTCCAGTCATAATTCAACACTCAAACCATTATACCACACAGGCTTCCAGATAGCAGTCTACCGTTGCACAGGTTTTATAATTATTCTGTCTCCCTAGGGACTGTGTAGAAATTATAGTTTTGAGAGCAGGCCTAGGGAACTCTTAACAAAAAATTCCACCACCATTTTTGAGCCAATCACTTTGGAGACAAAACAGAGCTACTCATAAACAAGGTGAAAGGTTTGAGTATCCCTAGAGGAACCATATTATAGCAGCCTCATTCTCTCCCCCATCACAAAAAAAAAAAAAAAAAGAGTGAGATGAGGACTAGGCTGCATAAACTTGTACCAATCTACTCTATTTCCTTGGCTTCTGATCTGAACTTCTTCATGCATGGCCCACACACTTCATATTTCTAACATAGTCTATGCTGTGGAAACATGTCCCTCCAAACTGGATATAAACATAACAGAAAAATAAGGAAATAAGAAGTGAAAGCCTACTTCAACAGATGGTCTAATATCTGTCAAATGCCTTTTTGATTAGCAATATGGTTTTCAGAGATACAATTCAGTCCTTGGTGATATTTCAACAAGAACTGACAGCCTGTAGAAAAAATCTGCCTTTTATACTAAGAGGTACCTGGCAACTATAACTGGCACTGGCCGTACCATTAAGCAGAGGAGGCAGTTGTTTCAGACAACACATTTTAGGTATCACAAACAGGTAGAAAATTTTTAGTTATATATTTGCATTTTTACTGACAGGAATGGGAGAGATGCCTGTGGGATTTTCTATTGCAGGTGCCAAAATTACTCACCTGTCCTTGCATACTATGTACTTTGACAGATATCAGTAGTGGGTGCCATTTGCCGCTTCATCTCAAGAAAGAAACTTGCTTGAACCAGCCCCGCTAGCAAGTTCACCATCCAACATTTTCTGATTTATATGTTTTGGAAAAATACAACAAAATAAGGTATTTGTGTTGAGGGAAAGGGGATCAGTTGAGTTTACTTGAAATCTGAGCGTATCATCATGAAAAATCATTGGCAGCGTTTGCTTGCCTTTACACAGTGGCGATTATAAACACCTCTGCTACCAGGGTGTCAACAAGATGGAATGCTATGTTCATCCTTTAAATAGCACACAGCTCAGCCAACTAGAAGATGGAGTTGCTTTTAGTCGATAAGAACAAAGAACAAATGGGAGGACAGATTAGATTACTGTCTGTCACCAAGCCTTATGAGAATATCGAAGGCCAGCTTTAGTGACTAACTACGAGCAGCTGAAAATATCCAACCATTTTATAACCTATCCCTTCCCAAGGCTGCCTGAGTATTTTGTGATTGAGCATCCCCAACCAAAACAGTAGGCAATCTCTGTCACTGCAGTTTGCACTCATTTCTTTTTCCTAGTGAGATGGGCTTCTTAAAATAACTGTTCAGGAAACAGAGTCTTATCTTGTATAGTAGTTTTAGTAATGTCATGTACATAGCATTTTTTTTAAATCATAATTTGACTGTAGAAACAACATCTTGGGCCTATTATCACTGAAAAGGTTAAACAGAAGCAAGCATGAGCCTGCTCCAAGGATACAGAAATTATCTAAATATACAGGAGTGTATGAGGTAGACCACTGCATGGTGGAAAAGGAAGGTCAATCAATTTTATTTACAACTATGGCTAGCAAAGCTATGAGCCCAAAACAGATCCATATCTGTGGGACTACACCGAAAGTAGGACTTTCAGTGGTATAAGTCAATCAGTATCCTGGTGGACTTCTAACTATTCTGTTCTCTGGGAAAACTCCAGTTTCTGCTTAAGCTTATTATCCACAGGAACAGCATTAATTTGCCTGACAAATGACCTGGTTTTACCTGGAGGGTGTCTTAGGTTGAACTTTCTCACATTCACAGTCAAAATTCTCCCTTGGTCAATTTGACCTCCCAGTCACCTTCAGGTTTGATTTTGATATCAATGCTGATAAATGTATGTCGCCAATTAAACATGATGCCAAATAGATATGGTGCCCATCTGAACCATATTTTGACTGGTACCTGGACGCAGTCCTAACCTCTGTACTAACATCTGAGTTAAGTGGGTGGACCAAGAAAGATTGAACCACTGTAGGAGTGGGAGAGCCAGCGGGAGTGGAGTGGTTTGAGCATTAGACTACAACCCTGGAGATTGCTCAGCCATGAGAAACCCACTGGGTGACCTTGGAGGTGTTACACACTCCCAGCCCCAGAAACCATTGTGAAAGATTCACCTTAGGGTCAACATACTTCAGAAACAACTTGAAGGCACACAGCAATAAGAGGAGGAGGAGTGGAACAGGCTCCTGCTCCTTCCGCCCCCATCTGTTGCCTCAACATAAAGTGTTGATCCAATTGTTTGTCTCTCATGGGAGGGCAAATGAGGCCTCCATCCCAAATATTCACCATTCTAGATGGCACAAAATAAGGAGACAGATTTTCAACCAGATACACCAACTCCTAAATGGAAAAAGAAAAGAAAGCTTCAGCAGTCACAGTAGATTCATCTTTTTTCTTTACTCTGCCCAATTTATGATTGTATCTTTTTCCTTCCCAATGATATTGCAGTCACATAGCCATCATTATTAGAGATCTTGTCCCTCATTCCTTAGTTGGTACAAGGGTAATATTAACATGCTCTTGGCCTATCAACAGCAGCAACAGCAGCGCCACAGCAAAAAAGTAGCTGTCCTCCTAAATTTTCAAAACTGCTTCCATTAAATAATACTTAGAAGCTACATAGTGTATCATCTCTTTACACATAAATTTCTCTCAATAAAGAACCAAGCTATCCTATGAAATCTCAGCAGTGTCTGAGACGTTTTGAAAATAGCAGGAAAACATGCCTACTGTCCATCAAATGCTATTTTAATCATTCCAGTATTATACCAGATACAAAGTATCTTTTCTTCTAACAGTATTGCTATGCTTGCACATTCCAGTTTATGATTCATAACGTGCAGAGTTCTCAGCAGACACTGAAACAGTTGGAAGATGTGCTTTCTGACTACAGATGTCCACAACTCTCATAGAAAGCAACAGATTTTTGGCTGATGCAGGGGCTTATGTGTTTGCACTCAGCTAATCTGTTTTTGATTGAGTCATAAAGATACCAGGATTTGTGCGCTCATTCAGACAAATAATCTTTCTGTCTCAGCAGTCTGTGTACTGCCAACAGATAAAAAAGCTGGTTTGTAGCAGGACTGGAGACTGTGTAGACCTACAGATACTGTTGGACTCCATTTACCATCTGACCCAGCTAGCCTGGCCAGTGATGATGACTGATGGGACTAGGGAGTTATCGGCATATGGAGGGATGGTCACTGGCTTCACACACCCCATTTATACACACAGGGGAATAAAGTGGTAAAGAATCTTCACAGAATGTCCCACTTTAAACAGCATCCACACATTACACCCACAACTTTCTCTGTTTGCAGAAACAGGCATACCAGGGAGAAAAAATTCAACCTAGCTTTGTCCATGGCATGCTATATTGCTTTGTATAAAATGGTTATATATTCTATTGCCCCACATGTTCCTTAAAGCAGTACAATCCAAGAAAGGTGTAACATTGTAACAGTTATCTAGAGGAAAGCTAAAACAAGCCACTTTTCCTTCATGAAAAATAAGACACTGTTCATGAAGGCCTCTCATGTTGGAAGCTATAGTCATCACAAACAAGATGCAGCAAATGACTTCTCCTATCCTCTCCTGTCCTGCTATCCTCTCCTATCCTCTCCTGTCCTCTCCTGTCTCGCATGCCCACATGTTTATGTAACCCTTTTGGATTAGTAGTTCAGCCCAGTAAGTGGGGATATGTTAAGGAAGGGGCTGCACGTGTATATTTTAGTTCAGAAAGAGATTTTGAGAGTCAGGGAGCTTTATCTTGGAGCAAGAACTAGGCCTTTGTCACCTTGAATTAGGTAACAGGATTTTAATGTATTGGTGTGGGAGGAAGGGTTAATCCCTTCTAGTATCCTCATATATTTACAGCATATATATATATATATATATATATATTACCTTCAAGAACCATTAAGCCAGATCTTGGTCCTTTCTGTAAGCAAGTCCTACACCACTATCTCACTGATCGTGTGGAACTTTGGGAAATATGTATATGCACTGCATTCAATATGAGAATATATTTTATTGTTGTGGTCCAGCCCCCTCATATTCAAGAGATGAGTATATATATGCTTATTATTTATTTATTTATAGCAAGTTATTCCATTCCTCAACCTTCCAGAGAACTCGCATATAACCAATCAAACCAAGGCCCCTGAACAAGAGTGGATAAAATGCCGTTCGCAGGCCGCATGCAACCCTTAAAGCCATTTTTGTGATGCAGATCTTCTCCCATGTCCCTTGCATCAAAAAGATTTCTAACATAAAAATTGGTTTCTCCAACTGTTCAGGGGACAACCGTCCAAACTTAAATTGCCACCCCAGCCCATCCCCCCCAAAAAAGACTTAAGCAAAGCAAAATCAGAAGTAGACTTCCAACCATATCTAATTTTGTTTTGTTCGGAGTTGATGGGGAGGGTAACTCCTCCACATTTCCAGCATGATGCGGCCCTGCAGTGCAGCCCAATGAAACTGTCCCCTAGACCTTCTGAAGTTACCTACAAGTGAAAGAGAGGACACAGTCTTCAGTGCAGCTGCTGCCAGTGGCCATGGTTCTTTGTATACAATAGATTCCCACAATTTTTCTCATCCTCAATATGAAAGAATATTGCAATTCAAGATTCATATCCCTGTTTGTTTTTCATGTCTTCTTTCTCAGCTGCAGTCTTCTGGGCTCCCTTCACACTGCACAATTATCATGCTATGATTCCTCTTTGACTACCATGGCAACATCCTATGGAATCCTGGAATTTACAGTTTAGGTGGGGTACTTAGAATTCTCAGTCGCAGAGCTCTAGTGAGTCGACAAGCAACAAATTCCAGGATTCCAGAGGATATAGCCATGATAGTTAATATGGAATCATAGTACTATCATTGTGTAGGATGAAAGGGTCCCTGAGAATGGCTACTACTTGGGTGGAGATAGTCTTTCCACAGGGCTGATAGAATGGCTATGCTTCCCATCTCATTTCCCCTTTCAACAGCTCAAGTTTTCAAGCGAGGGAGAGTCCTATCCTATCCTCTGGTACAGCTTTTATGCTAGTTTTACTCTTTTATAATCCATATGAAGGCCTATGTCCTTTGCTTATGAAACATCTGGTCAAGATGGCAACATCAGTATTGGCTGGAACATTGTGATTGTTAGTTGGACTGAATCCCAGTGAAGTAAGAGCATCCACATTTCTTTCCCTTAATCAGGTTTGTACAGAGATGGTAGAGGGCTTGCAAACCACTCTTTAACAGTGCTGCCTGCAAGCACTCCTTCACAATTCAGCAGCAGCTGGTGATAGATGAATTGAAAAGCATTACCCAGAGCTCTTTTGTCTAGGTAAAGAAAAGGCAAGTTTATCCATGTAACTGAGCTGGTATGCCTCCTGCAAACCAAGCTAATCCAGACCTTAGCCACAGCCGAATGCCTGCCAACTGTATGTCAGCAAAGATGAGGTAGCAGATCATTATTGGAAATCCAGATCTTTCTATGAAGGATTCAGATGTCAACAGGTATTCAAAAGCTGAACTTAATACATAAATCCAGACCCAAATCCATAATAAAAATTCTAAATCCTTTCCCTTTTTTTCATTATATTGAGATCCAGATTGAATAAGTGTACATTTAGAACTCAGCATGATATGCGTGTATGTTTGTTAAGCAGCTTTGGAAGATGATTTGAACAGCAGAAGTTGAAGGCAAGGAATGAGTTAGCCACATGCCCTCCCCACACACTCTGCCTCCCCTGTCAAAAATCTCAAAGCTGCTTTTCTCCTCATTGACTCCTCCAAAGTATCAAGACTCTGTGACCTACATTTGCTTGCAATCTGTAGAACTTGCCTTCCATGGCTATCATGACAAATGAGTAACAACTTCCTCATCACACACACTCTTGATGACAATCAGTTTCTAAAATGATTCATATTCATCCAGTGGCCAAAATTCTGTTCTTTCCTGGTCACATGCTAGTGTATGTAGGCTGCAGGAATGTTCTCAGTGATACTCCAGTGGCTATTCTGGGCCATCCCAGTGGCCATGCCAAGTGATTTGGGAGAGGTGAGAGGTGAGAGCTGTACCTGCACAAAGCATCAGCTTTAAGGTGCCTGCATGAGAGGGTGATGCCCATGTTTCCTGTTCCATACTCAGCATCATCCCTGCTTTTGTTTGTTTGCCAGCGTGAACTTGCAGAAAATGTTTGCCTTTATGCTGCAGAATAATCACTGATATAAATTGCCATCTATTTCTGGCTATCAGTTCTCATCATTTTACATTTTGGTTGATTGGTTGGTTGGTTTTTGCAGATCAGCAAAAAATGCTATGTGGGTTAGATATGGAAATTTGTAGTGTGTGTGTGTGTGTGTGTGTGTGTGTGTGTTAATGAAAAAGAGGAAGATACACCAAAATATCTGAAATGAATGACTGACAGTTACTGTAAAAAATGGAATGGAGGGGTTGGTATGAGTTGCTCAGCAACAAAGTAGCAGACACTTTCTGCTTTTACAAATTTAGAGGCAGAAAGAAGCTGCAAAGGAAGTCATAGGAGTCATTTTACAGGCCTCTCAACATCTTTCTAAGCCAGTTGTGTTCAGGGTTCTGACTCTGTTTCTGTCCCCTTTCACTTTTGATCCAACGTTTACTGCCTGGAGAGTTTCATCTGTCATCCAGTGAGGCTTTTCTTCTTTTTTGGCTACAGTTAGTGTCTTTTTGTATTCTACTTTCACAATGTCCCTGTCTTCATTCCAGAGTTCTTCTGGCTTATGGTCAAATAGTTAGTTGGTTAATAGTTCAGGTCTAATTTTACATTATCTTTACATTCTACAGGGATGTTCTTCAGGTTTTATTTTGGCATAAAGATAGATCTGGTGTTCTCTTTAGCTTTATTCTGATATTCATAGTTAATGGCCTGTGCTACAATCTGCTCCTGTTCTTGTTTTTACAAAGAGAATGGAGCTTCTGTATCTTCTGCTTTTAACTGTATAGTCTATCTGGTTTCTGTATTGGCCATCAGGTGATGTCCATGCATTCAGTCACCCCTTTGCCTGAAGAATGTCTTTGCAAAGAACAAACTGTTGGCTTCACAAAATTCAATCAGTCACTCTCCTGCTTCATTTCTTTATCCTAGATCAAATTATCCTACAATATTTGGTTCTGCTCTGTTTCCTGCTTTCCCGTTCCTTACCTGTGATTACCTACATGCCCTATTTTGGTGTGTGATCAATTTCCTCCTATATAGAATCTTTCAGGTTCTTCCTCTTCTGGCTATGTAGTTGGAATATAAACTTGGATTATTGTTATATTCATGGGTTTTTCCCTGAAGTCTTATCGATGTTATTCGGTCAGACTTTGCGTTATATCCTTTGACTATTTTTGCTATATCTCTCCTCACTGTTAATGCCAACCTATTTCTTCTCAGACTTCCATTTCCTGAGTAAAACATTGTGTAGTCACTTGACTAAGATCTACCATGACTGTCCACTTTAGCTGACTCACCCCAAGTATTGCAATGTTTATACATTCCATTTCTTGTTTTACAATGTACAACTTCTCCTGATTTTTGCTTGTCACATTCCGTGTTCCTAAAATATGTGTTGTGTAGTTTCAACTTTCCTTTCACCTCTGAGATGTCAACAGCTGATCATCCTTTCAGCTTGAATCCAGTTGCATCATTAGCCACAGTGTTACTCATAGATGCCCTTTGCTCTTTTCCCAGTAGCTCATTTAGTGCCTTTTAACCTGGGAGTCTCATCTTCTGGCACTATCTCTTTTTTTCATTTTGGACTATCTCGTCATAGGACTTTCAAGGTGGAAATGTTCAGGAGTGGTTTACCATTGCCTTCTCTAGCACAGCACTAACAAGAATTAGCTGGGGTGCCTTTGCCATTGTCTGTGAGAGATCTTTGACCCATGTCACCCCTGACTATTGCTGCTGCCTAGTAGCTGTTTGGCACATTTTGTGTGGCTCCTCAGCAAAAGCCTGTATCACATGGGAGACCCTATCCATAACATTGCTGCTGTCAGCATAGCTTCTTGCCTCACAAAACCATGAAATCCCATATGGATTTTGAAATTTATCTTATACTCAACACAACTCCCTTTGTGCTTTTTGTACTACCATTCCAAGCACTGGATTTACCCCTTCCAAGCTAAATGCATCTCCAAATATTGTGGTATTTTGGAATGCAATTTGAAAATCATTCTCACAAAACTCTAGTCCTTCACATTTTTGCTCAGAAACAAGCCACTTAGATCCCACTAAAGAGTTATTCCATGGATTTCTGTACAACACATATAGTTCATTATGGCAATGCTTTTCAAGCTTCCTGTTATGGTAGACTGGTATTTTTTTCCCAATGGGCTAGGGAGAAGTATCATATTTGTGCCATATTATTATTGTATTCACTTTGTTTCCTAGAAACTCATGAATGGAAGCCAATAGTTTACAGGTTGGCACCAGACCCGCATTCTAGGGAAGAGACTTCTTGTGAGGGGACATATGTGACTGAAAGTTGAGGTCTGGAAGGTGAGGGAGGACAGGTGCCTTCATCCTGCTTTACAGAGATTTACAGTACCTTGTCCTGTTTCACATTCTAGTCAGGATTAAAGTTATAGGAGCACTGTCTTATATCCAACCAGGTAATCCAACGACAGACCACCACTTTGAATGACACTCATCTCCACCTGCTCTGAGATGTTCCATGACTCCATTCTCTCTTACAAACTCTTTCTCAAACCCCATGACTTTCATGAAATCCATATATACCAAAAGATAGACCCAAGTGAAAAAATATTAGGGGTTCCTATGTTGCATATAGAATTATCAAAACCTATTATATTTTACTGTTCACTTTCCTATACCTCAGAAGCTTATCAAGAAAGTCCTAATGTGGAAAAAAAATCAGATGCTCATAAGAACATTTCCCATTTGGATACATCATCAGAATGAAAAATTGTACAACCAGATATTATGCTGTGTCCTCTTTTTCCCCTCAGTGATTGTTCCTCACAAAAAATTCTCTTTCATTTTCAAGATGGGGATCTTATATTCTAATTAATATTTCATGTGTTAACACCATACTACCCATTGCACAGAAGCAGTTAAGCATTTATTTTTACATTTCAGCATATAACCCTGTGTTTACCAAATCTATTTTACAGTTCTTCCATTTTGTACTTTCTCCTTTCAGAAAGAAACTTGAGCTGAGATTACCTACTTAGTTACATAAATATATGTAACTACATAACCATATGTAGCTGTATCAGCTACTTAACTACATAACCATATATAGCTAAGTTCTGTCTCCTAGCCTGACCACGCTAATCCTGACCTCCACGCAGAACCTGTTGGAAATGACAGGAGTCTCTTCCCCTGTCAATCAGGAAGCAGCTGACTGACATTTCCACCCCCTCCCATGACCAATCTCCATCTAACAGCCAGAAGCAGAATCGCTGTTGCAAATTATCATTGTATCAAAGATCACTGGTGGGGGAGGTGGAAACTTCTGTCAGCTGCTTCCTGATTGACAGGGGAACAGATCCTCATTGCTTGCTGCAGGTGCTATCTAGCAACTGAAGACTGGCAACTTTCACAGTCCCTACATACTCCCTAAACTAACAAATACATAGAGATCATAACTACAAAACAGTGATTAATACATAACTAGGTTACATATTAATAAATGCCTTAGTGAATTCCACCTAATGCTGCTATACTGCACTTCATTAAAGTCAACATTGATCACTTCGCTGTAGACTTGTACAGAATTGCTCTATAAATGAAGAGTGCATATGAACCTCTGCTACTGCCAGAGAAGTTCTGAATAACCAGATGGTTACAAGAACCTTTTCAGTTTTTATCATTTCAAGACCAGAGTTCTTTACCAACTGTTGTTCACTGGAGAAATAAGCCCCTTGCAAATCGCCACCCTGCCCTGCAGTCCTTTAGATCACAAATGCCATTGAATTAGGAGTCAGCCATCCACAAAGCATTCCCCAGATGACTGGCTGGTGATAGTATTAGAATCTCTGCCACTACTCTTGATTTCCACAAAGATCTTATCATTGCTGCTGCGGTTGCAACAAGAAAGCACCATTTACTGATCTTATGTTCAACTTCCTTTCCATCTTTTTCTGCCCATTCTGAAATGGTTCTAATGTCAGACAAACATTTCTGACATCATCCAGTTGTTTGAGTATCTGAGGTAAGACAATATTGGTATGGTAATGGAATCCAACTTTATTTCCCCTTGCCTTTGAATCTTCATTTCTTCTTCTTTCCCTTGAAACCTTTTTGAATAGAAGCTCATAATCAGAGACTGGCAGATTATGGGTAACCAGAAGGATGTTCTGGCCAAATAAAATGAGATGCAGTGTACATACTTATCATCACTATTTTTGAATAAATACATTCAGCATTCTGCCAATGACAACAACATTGTAATAGCAGCCCTATTGGGCCACAGATCCTTCACTACAGTATAGGATGAGTTCAATAAAACTGAAATCTTTATGCAATGCATTTTGAGTGAATTACAAGTGGAATCCACAGCATTCTACCAATGACTACAGCCCTGTGTATATTGGACTATGATCCTAACCAGCGTTCTGGGTTGACATGGAGTGGGCCGAAGTTGCACTCAATCCAAACAGTTACCCCAAAACTGTTGACTCAGGAGTCCACCCACAATACCAGTATCTCCATGAGATAGAGGGGAATTAATTAGCTCAAATTAGGAAGTTAGTGAGAACAGGGTAACTTAAGAAGATCTTTCCATCAATGTTTATGGGGTCTTGCAGGAAAAGACCAGCCAGAGATTCCAAAATAAGCTAAAGTGTATTTTATTGAAAGATTCACACATGCATGCAAAAGATCCAAACACTCACACACTCAAGCAAGAGCTAACCAAAGGGCTAAAGGAGGAAAGTTGTGGATAGAGGAATTATAGGGTTCTGGTGATAATTACTGATCCAGAGAGCAGTGAGGAAAGCAGCAATGTGGCTTAGGTCTGCACCTATGGATAGTTCTTGTTCAGGAATCAGAGTGACAGCATGGTGTTCAGCAAGGCGAGAGACTGCACTGAGTCATTCAAAACTGAGGATTTTTATACCCCAAAACTACCCTGCAGTTATGGGTATGAATGGCTGTTCCAGCAAAGTGGACAATGGGAGTTCCAAAACAGACAATGGGGTTCAGACAGAGTTAATGATTGTAGTGTTTAGGTAACAAAGAGGTAATGGCTGTCGTAATAACTCTGTATTGTGCAGAGGTTTGGGGGACAATGCAGGGAAATGTCTGGGTGTGAGGGAACAGATTTGAAACAATCACTGTTTGCTGAGAAATTCTTTTTTGTCCGTTGTATGCTCAGAGATGTTCCAGCTTCAGCTTAAGCGTATTAGCTCTGGAGTGGCTTGGTAATCTTCCTGACAATACCTTCGGCTATGCCTAGAGGAGGGTGTTGGCTGACCTGCCTTGCAATCACGTGTTTTCAGTCATTAATTTTCCTCTGCCCACCTCAGGTACCATTTTACATCAATGCCAATTAAATAATATTTCACCAATTAAACCATATCATTTCTTGGGGGTGCCTGGGGCCATAACAAAACACCTCTCAAACTAGGGGTGTTAGAAATTGTATAGCAGTACTCTGGCCCTGGACTACATTTATGTCAGCATAGCAGTTAAATTCATGGGCTAGTGGGGGTTCCTTCCCCTTCTGTCCCTTCTACATCTGCCTCTTGAGTTCTTCTGCCAGCTGATCTCAGCCAGCAGAGCAATTGCATTGGCAGATACCTCTGCCGGCTAATCACTGAGATCAGCCAGCAGAAGTGAGCTCTGCCAGCCTAAAGGCATTTCAGCCAGCATAAGACCAGCTGGCAGAAGAGGCTTCTGCCTGTTCCTAACTCCCTTCAGCTAGAATATTTTTTAGTGAGGATTGCACTGTTACTTGAAAATACAGTAATCATAACAATCCTTATTTTTCACAGCAGCCACACTGAAAATTAGGCTGTAACTCCCATTAAGTCTATACAGCATTTATTAGTAAAGAATTTCATTTGCCAAAAGCATTAATTAGTCACAGCAAAGAGATTAAATTTGTATCTCTGCTACTTCAGTGTTTAAAAATCATAGCTGCTTCTATTATAGCTGCTTTTAAACATAATAAGTATCCTTTTATTCAGCAATGGCATATCCCTTCAAACCTTTCAGAGATATTCCCTGGCTGTCATCTCAGCAAAAGTAACACAATGAACCATCTTGAGCTGACACTTTGTCCTAAGCAACCATTATAATACCCTTGCTATTTTTTTTTCTAATGTGATACTTTCAACAAAAAGCATCATGGAAATCTCAAACAATTATCTTTTCACAGCCACCCAAGCTGGGAAGTTATAATAGGTTTCGTGCTGTATGCAAAATCTTATTTTCCTTCAATAGCGTATAACTTAAGCAGCATTCAGACGTCAACTTTTTCCACTGACAAATATTCCCACTGGGATGCCCTGATTACATGCAACAAAATGTTTGTTTTGCTTTCCCGGAAGATAAGTTTGTCACATGCTGATGTCACAGTTCCTTCATTTGGACATGGGTATTTTTATTTATTTATTTATTTATTTATTTAAATCTAGGCTTATTCCCTTGCACTCTGTTCTGTTTTCTAGGTATCTACTGGCCCCAGCATGTAACAAGGAAACAAGGAGCAGTGACCTGAAAATGAAAGGAGCTGAATACTTAGCTAAAGTGGCAACAGATGCTGGAAGCATATGGTCTCCAGATATAGTTGGACTGCAAATCCCAGCAGCCCAGGCCATAGAGTTGATTATGAGAGATGTGAATATCTGGAGAATTGCATGGTTCCCATGCTGTGCTACACAAACACAAAATGGGTATACAAAGCCCACTTTGAATAGCGGTGGGTGTCTGTCTTTGAATAGACCACTCACTAGGGCAACAGATAATGCAGAAAAACCTTGTATAACCACAACACTGTATATTCATTGATAAGCAACTGATATGTTGCCCACCAGTCCATTTTAATTAAGGATGTGAATTACGATGTGGTTCAACCTCACACAGTAAATTAGAAAAGGCATTTTAAAAAACGACTTGGCATACCAGGATTTGTGGTGGTGGTACTGAAGATTTTGCACATTTTTAAGACTGATTTTTGTTTCTTTAAATATGCACAAATCAAAACTGTGATAAGTGATAAATGTTGCCTTGTTTTGCATAGACTATTACAAAGACGCAGTATTGGATTGGTTGATTGGATCTTTCAGATCAACCAGGCCCTCTTTTTTGTGCTTACAGGTTTATGTGTATATGTACATAATTAGCTAAGAAAGGAGAAAGGACAGGTTTTTTTGCACATTGCAAAAGGGAATTTGGAGGGAATACAAAAAAAAAAATTAAAAAATCCCTAAAACTGACATTGAGAAATCTAATGGGAGTTGCAGCCCTAGGTCTCCAGGTTGCCCTCAGTCTGATCTCATATGACTGTTGGCCTATTGCCAGGGTTATCATGAGCTCTAGCCTTTATAAGAAAGATCTTCCCCAGTAACATACCAGGTGGGTAGAAATACACAGAAGAGAGAGAAATTGACAGCAGCAAAGATGGGCAACAGACCCTCCCCCATGGAGCAAAAAACTTCCCCTTGATAGGCACTTTGATTCTATGTGGTAGCACCCAGTCATAGAAGGAAGAACTCAGTGGATGGGCTGTCAGTTTGAAACTGTCTTGTGGCATGTCTAATCAATTGTTTTATTGCAGAAACTTTTGTTGACACTGTACTCTTCATCAGATGCATGAAGGATTAGCTCAGAGGGCAGATACAGGGTTTTCCCACTTAGCTGGCAAGTTAAAGACTGGAGCACTGTCAGAAAACAGAACTGGTTGAAAAGCAGAACCCATGAACTGTACTGCAAGGAGCATGAAGGATTCACAGAGGCTTACTCAGAACTGTCCATGCGTGTGCTGCTCGCAAAGTCTTTCAGTCAGCTTAGTTCGCAGCTCACTTTGCAAGCAGCACACACATCCAAGCAGTTCCAAGCAAGCCTCTGTAGGCATGAAGAGCTGATGAAAGAACAGAACCCCTGTCAAACTAATGGAACTTGTCCTTAATTTGGAAGTGTCAAAGAGCGAGCCATCAGACAATGGTGCACCAAAAGGTGGAGGCTTCCTTTATATGTTCTGATGGTAAAGAGGGAATAATACAGAATTGAAATGAATAAAGAACAGTTTTTGAATCTTGATTTTTAATTGAAACACCAAGGCAAGAGGAGGATGAACTTTGGTATATGGCCAGGCAGTTTAAAAGAGCAATTCTACATCAACTAAAAAAAAAAAACTAATAAATTTTGTTATCTCAATTTCTTGATTGACAACCTCACTCATCATGAATTTTGACTTCTTCTTATTGCTATTTTAAAAGTGTGGCAACCTGAGGTCTAGTATCAGAATAGCCCCCATTCAGCCTGGAGCAACAGCAGGAGAAGGGGTGGTAAAATTAAGAGTGGATTTGTTATTCCAGCAGCAGTGGATCCTTTGGCAACCTTTGGGTAACAGGAAGAGAGAAAGTGGCTTCATCTTTTCACAGTTCTGGCCCCATCCATAGTGGCTTTAATTCTTTCCATCATCCAGATGTAGGGATTAAAAAAAAATCTTTTCCAAAAGTTGACAGACCTAGATAACAAGAATCCTGCACAGTGAGAATCTTTTCAGTTCAGGACTTATACTGTGCTAAATACCATAGGTCTCCCATATCTATGAAGAATACGCTCGCAGGCATATTACAGATGGCAAAAAATATGGACAATACCAAATGCTATACAGTAGGCCCTCCACATTCATGGGGGTTTAGGGATACAGAAGCTCTGCAAAAGTCAAAAAGCATGAATAACCACAGGTAGCTGCACAGGAGAGCAGGAGGAAGATCTTCCCTCTCCTTTACTCTCTTGCCCCCTGCCTACGTGATTGCATGGGCAGAGACAGCAAGAGAGCATGGAGGGGGAGATCTTCTTTCCCTTTTGCTCTGTTACCCTGTTTTCTGGGGGTCCCGAGAGGGACATCTAAATGCACTCTCAATTATACAAGTTGGGGAAATTAGCCAAGAGCACAAGCTAGCAATATGAGAGGCAGGGCAACAGAGGGAGATCTTTCACCCAGTGTCTACGGGGTCAGGCCAAGTCAAGGAGCAAACAGAATTGAAATAATAACTGTGTTTTTTATTAAAATACACTCAAACAATGCATGCAACACACTCACACAAAGAAATAGATGTTGGAGTGGGATAGAGGGATTTTTAGAGTTGTTGGTTTGAGGTAATACTGCACCTGTCCTGAAGCCCAGGTAGTCTGAAGATAGAGTTCGTGGATATGAAGGTTCTCAGTACATGGGACTGAGGGGAAGGCTCGCCAAGCAAAGCAGCAGCAAGGCGGGATGGAAGTCAGAGCAATCCAAGGAAGCTCACAAAGTCAGGGGTTTTTATAGGGGAAGATGTAGCCACAGGCTAGTCCGTACTTGGGGAAAACAATGAGTTTCAGGCTGGAGACAAAGCCTCCAAAAGGTCAGAATTTAGCAAGATTGAGTTAGGTCCAAATTGACAATAGAGTAGACTGTATGCAAACGCAGAGTGCTTGACAGATGAGGATTCTTCTAATCAAGCTGCCTGCTTGGGGCAGGGAGTTCTTTGTAAGTAGCGTGCATACATAATAGGGTACTTGCCTTTAAGGTCTCCTGAAGCGGCGGGACGGCTATTTCTGGCCAGCCTGTATTGTTTGGAATATTACAGCAATTAGCGACTGAGCCTGTTTGCATGCTTGTCCGGGGGCCTCGCAAGCACGTGGGACGGAATAGGTGAGGGAGGCCAAATTATTGATATCAAAGTAATATCTAATGTCACCCCAAGTGCGGCTCAGGAACTGTAGTAACAGCTCTCTTGTCTCTCATCCACACGATCAGGCATGGCAGAGGCACAGAAGAGCATGGTTAGGGAAAGAACTTCCCCTCTTCATTCTCTTGCCACCCCCACCCACACAATTCTGCATGCAGCTGCGCAGAAGAGCACAGGCAGGGAAAGATCTCCCTCCTTCACTCTCTTGCTGCCCCCACCTGCGCCATCATGCAGGCAGCGGCAGCAGGAGAGCATGGAAGGAAATCTTCCCTCCCCATCACTCTCTTGCTCACTGCCAGCACAATCACACTGGCAGCCATGGGTAGGAGAGTGTGCGAGAGAAAGCAAGTGGGCACCGCAAACAATCAAACTCATGAGAGTCAAACCCACGAATGTGGGGCTAGAACTGTATTTTGACTCCCAGACCAGGAAAGGTAGTGAAGGAGAGAAGCAGCTCCACCATCCACTCATCCTTCTTGCCTTCCTTCCTCCTTGGGGCAACTTGGTGAGCAGCCTCCTCTCTCGGAATCAAAGCCTTTGGGAGACCTGACTTCTTGGAGCTATGTGCATCTTTCAGTCAAGGAAAGAGCATTCATCTCCTTCCTCAACTAAGAGAGGCATGTAGTTTCATGGAACTAGGCTTCCCATGCCTCTCTTGACTGAGGAAGGAGCATCCATCTCTTTTTACAGCTGAGAGAGGTGCAAGTAGCCCAGGAGTTATTTGCCATGTGCCTCTCTTGGCATGGCTGCACAAAGCAAAGATGCTGGTAGCACCAACCATGGCCCTGGTGCAGATCATGGATAATTGAAAGAATAGATACCAGTGAAGCAGTTATGGAGGATGAACTGTATGCACATGTGTTTTTTCCCCATAGAAAGCAGCATGTTTTGCACATAAAATAATATTTCTGCACATGTGGAGAAAAATGCTATTTTCAATAGGGGAAAATATGCACATTTGAGACAGAATGAATTCCCAATTACAGTGGACCCTCCTAACCCTCAGTCTGGATATGTGGTTTTAAGCAGATGCAAATGCATCACATTCTATACTTAAAATGGTGGCAATGTGCACAGAGACATACTGAAACATCTGCACACACTTCGCTGCCATTAGGTATTATGGGATGTGAACATTTGCATTTTTTTCTTTTACTTGGGGGTTCCTGGAATGGAACCCCTACATATACAGACTGCCCGCTGTAGTCCTGTTTTGGTGCAGGAAATAGCAGATTCTGTGCAAAAAGGTAATAGTTTCTGTGATGAAGCCTGGGGTGTGTGGCTAACTTGAGTGGCAGGGCAGCCCCAGCAAGAGGCTGCCATGTAACCAAAGTGGCTCTGTGAGAGAGAAGCCCAGTCCATTAGCGAGAAGGAGGGGCTGAGGTCTGAGAGGAAAAGGTCTATATATATGACACAGTAACTTGGATTTTTCAGATTTCTTCAGTGATATTCCCAGACAGAGAGAGAGAGAGAGAGAGCTCTAGGACAGAGCCTTCACTCAGCCAGGTGGGTTGTCTGAATAAGAGTAGTAGTCTTCTCAGAGGTCTAGAAAGAGAGACAGAGGACAAACTAAATCAATTAAGTCAGGAAGTGTGATTTGGGAAATAAGTCTTTGAGCAAAAGGGAAACCAAAGTATGAAAGTTCTGTACCTGTATGCTGAATTCAACTATAAAAAACTGGATAAACATCTTTTGAAATTCTGTAGTGCTTGGATACTTATGACAATACCTTCCCCCGTTTTTTATTTTAATAAAGATCACATTATATTTTTCTAGATTCTGATTTACTAGAGTACTTTCCATTCATTCTAATCAATTAGTGATACGTTACTACAGATCAGTAAATCATTCTGAATAACAACTGAGAAGCTTTACCCTTTATACATGACAGTGGTGGTTTTAAAGGGTAAAGCAGGGCTATATAAAGAGAAAAGTGCTTTAGCAGGCTGGAAGGAAAGCAAGCCTGGCCTCCACATCGAGAAAGTGCTTTTTTTTCCTGTACAAAAAAACTCACATACAAATTTTGTGAAGACTGCACAAATTGTCATAGCAGAAAGAAAACAACTAAAATTATTTATTGCTTCCTTCAGTAATGAAATTACTGAAAAATTACATCACTATTCACTTACACCATTCTTGCACACAAGAAGGAATAATTTCAAAAGATTTTGCGCTATTGGGTGAGATTACAAGTTTACATTTTGATTACTTTTTCAGGTTTCAGGATTTTTCCTGAAGAATTAGCACAAACACTGTGAAAAAAATTCATAGGCAAAAAGCTTTTTGCAGAAACTTTTTTCACAATAAAAATGCAAAATATAAAAAGAACACCTCAGTACAATAAACCATCTTTGACAGGGTATCTCGGTATGTTGAAACATCCTTTCTCACCAAGAGTAAATTAGGAAAAAAATAGTTCTCAAACTTTCAGACTTCCTCATGTCATTGTTAAGGGCTCTGTCGTACTACACTGTTATTATACTATATTCCACTTTAACTACCACGGCAACATCATAGGAATCCTGGGATCTATAGTTTAGGGCAGGGCATTTATAGAATTCTCAGCAAGATTGCTCTTGGGCCTCCCTACTCTATAGACCCCATAATTTGATAGAATGTTGCTGTGACAATTAAAGTGAAATATAGAACTATAACTGAAAACTGAAGAAGATTGGACTATTTAGAATACCCGAAGATTGTTTTAGTCCACTATTTGAAAATTACACCTGAGGAATATTCTCCATAAGAGAAGTCCAAGAGCATTTACCAACCATTAGGCTTTTGTTTTATCATGTTTGGAGAGCACGGTTCATTGGGATGTGACTGTACATTGAATACCAGCACTCTCACAAGTCTTTCAGGACCTTTATATACACTTCTGTTGTTTTCTGTGAATCATCAATTATGCTGCTTATATTATATTTATAGTACTGTATTTGCCGGTGTATAAGACGCACTTTTCCCCCCACAAAATAGCCCTTAAAAATGAAGTGTGTCTTATACGCCAGTGCATCATTGACAGCCCTCCTTTCACACACCCCACGCTGAGGCAAAATGCCTGCAAAATGGAGGAAGTGAAAGGAGTACTCCCATGAGGCTTCAGCCACCCTTCTTCCCTGCCCTTAAACAAAATGGCTAGAAAAGACATGGGAGGGGTTGGGGAAGCCTCACACGGGCACTGGCTCCACCCCCTGGGCCCTCTCTTGCTTTTTCTAGGCATAAGGAAAATGCCTAGGAGGGGCAGTGGAGGGGCTGGAGAGCCCCACGCGGGCTCTGGCTCTGCCCTCAGCCCTTCTCCTGCTTTTTCTATGTGTTTTCCTTATGCCTAAGAAAGGGAGGGGAGGGTCTGGGGTGAAAGGAATGCTCCTTCAAGGCTTCCCTAGACCTTCCCCTCTCTTTCCTATGCATTTTGCCTTGGTGGGGAGAACTCCCCGCCGAGGTGAAATGGAAGGGAACGGGAGCGGGGAAGCCTCGCCGCTGTATATGATGTACCTGAGCTAAAAAAGTTTTTCCAAAAAATATCTTTCAGAAATGGGGTGTGTCTCAAATGCTAGAGCGTCTTGTATACCAGCAAGTACACCACTGATGTATTTGAATTCACAAATTATTTTTGTTCATTAACATACTTTTTTTAGTCTCATTATATATGTATATTTGTTCAAAAAATTCATACAATTCACTACTTATTTTCATAGCTTTAGTTCCAGGTCTTTCTAATTTATATTCACCCATGGGCCAGTTTTGCTGCTTAGTGGTTGTACTAGGGATCTGAGAACATTTGCCCTGTCCACAATTCAGAATGTACAAGGCAGGTACAGAAGGAAAAACATTTAATCTGAATTTCAACAAGAAATTAAAAACTTTTGGATATAAGTCAGGGCTCACAATGCAATCCAGAATTATGCAGATACCAGATTCAATTTAGGAACTGAATTCTAGTTTTACTGACATCACCACCTCAAATCCTTTATTCTTGTTCAACTTACAGAATAATTACAAGAAAAAAATGGCAGCACTGCTGAGGGGGCTTGTGGGGGGGACTGTTGACATTACCTGTACCTTTAAGAAAAAAATAGAGAATTACAGTAATTATTTTGGATGGGGGGAGAAGAATGTTTTTAGCTCTCTTTCAAAGCTCAGTGAGTTGGAACAAATTGTTAGGGGTTGCATTTCTTTGTTGGCGAACTATTACTTCATCTTTCATGATAATTAAAAACTAGCTAAAGTGGATTTCTTGTGCACCATTATACTTTAGAAGATTTTGTAGTGATAACTTGCTTAGAAGCAACTACAAAAATTGAAAGCCTGTTCTACAGTGTTCCTTTTGACTTGCAATACCTCTAAAAAGTGTTTCACATCAGATAGAAGTCATGGGTCTTCTGAATAGAACAGCTTCTCCAGAACTATGAGAATGAGTGTGTAAGTAATATTATGGGCTGTTCTGTGAGTATTAAGTTCCTATATAGTCACAGATGAATCATAGAATCATAGAATCATAGAAATGTAGAGTTGGAAGAGACCACACAGGCCGTCCAGTCCAACCTTCTGCCATGCAGGAACACCCTCAAAGCACTTTAGGTATATTCATTGTTGGGATCACTTGGCGTTCCTTGGTTTTCTAGAGAGTGGGGCAGAAGTAGGAAGTACCATATTTGCTGGTGTATAATACGCACAGGTGCAAAAGACACACACTACTTTTGAGGGTTATTTTTTGGGAAAAACATTTTTAGTACAGATATATCTTATATGACAATGAGGCTGCCCCCTCCCCTGTTGCCTTCCATTTTGCCTCAGCTGGAGTTCCCCTCACCAAGGCAAAATGCATAGGAAAGAGAGGGGGAGGTCCAGGGAAGCCTTGAGGGAGCATTCTTTTCACCCCCTAGGCCCTTCCCCGCCTTTCCGTGGTGGTGGCGAAACGGAGTGTTACAGATTATGATGGAAGTTATCTATACAGAGGTTCTTAGTACTCCAAATTTTCCGATACAATTTATAATCCCTGAGTAAACCCTATGGAGGAGAACTGAATGTTGATACTCATTTTAGAGGAGAACAAAAGGAAGAGATGTTAGCTATAGATGTGCTAAGATGGGACATCTAAGTGCAGCTCTTGCAGAACTGCAAACAAAACTTCAAACTGGTATGGCTTAACAAAAATGGATCAAACTATAGTCCTGCAATATTAATTTGATCACAATATCTTTGTCAGCTTTCATGTCTATTGTCATGTTTATTCCATGAGTCCCAACCCAGCTATTCTGTGATATGAAAGACAAATATTTCTTTTATCAAGAAAATATTCTACCTAATTAATCTCGTTTGTTTCCTCTGTATGTGTGCTTGCACGCACGCGCACCACAAGACTTTAGAGCTAATGTTACACAGAGCTGACAAGGCAATTATCATTAAAAACTGAGCAAAAGAAAGCTATGGTAATCAGGAGAGAACTATAATTCATTCACTAAGGCTCTGTCGGTGATGAAAGGAGAAAACTGAACCTACCTTCCCCCCTCCCTTTCCTTTTCTTTTCTTTCTTTTCTTTGTTTTTTTTTTCCTTTTTTTACAGATAACAAAGCAATTACAACATGTAAAGTAATACAGAGAAAATAATAATTTACTGGAAAACTGAGAGAACAGCAGAGTCTTGCACATATAAAAGGAAACAACATGTAGAAAAGCTAATTCACTATATCAAAACCTATAATGAATAGATGACATGAAAAAAAAAAAAAAAAGCCTGCAATGAAAAACAAAGCACCATAAACAGGAACCTGTTAACTGCAATGGAACTAAAGTAAAAGAACTGCTAGACTGGGAACTAGATGGCTGGAGTACAAAGGATTCTGTGTGGATTCTCCTTAGCCAATTGATAACTGACCCATGGGATAATTAATTTGACAGTGGCTAAGCTGTCTTTCCCTTGACAGCTACAGCTACTGTTGAAGTGGCTCTTGAAGGCAACACCAACGGATGATGGAAGTTTCAAGCCAGCTGAGTACCACTTGATAATTGCCATAAGAACATGGGAAAAACTAGTTGTGTGAATTCCCCTCCTGGGAGACAGGCTAGGAGTATTTGCAGTGCATGAGCAGGGTACGTACAACAGAACAGCAGTGGTTTAGAGCATTGAATTCTGGGTACTCTTAGAGAAACAATTACATCCACTTGGCACAGCTGAAAATGAAGTCAGTGGGTTTAAGTACACCTAATTCTGAGTTGTGTTGTAGCCTCAGGCAGTTTCTTAAAAATTGCCTCCATTAAGCACAAACAATAGATACATTTGCCAGTTTGGCTTTTGTTAAGTATAGGCTGCAAAAGAGCTTTACTTGGCTAGCATCCCTTTGTTTTCTTTCTTTTTTCTCTCTCTCTCTCTCTCTGAAAGAAATCTGCCTGACTTTTTTTGACTATGTGATTATAAAAATCATGTTTGTCTAAAAAGCAGCCGTTTAGAACACAGAAGCATTTCAGATTACCTCTTAAGAAGCCCAATAAATATAACATCGAGGTCTGTTCTTTTTATCTCATGGAACAGGGAGGAGAGGGGGCACTATATGTGTTATGTTTATATTATCTGAAACTCTGTTCATTATAAAAACAGCTTATTCTCAATCCTTAACTACAAAAGGGAAGCTGATAAATAAGGCTGAAGCAAGGCAGTGATATAAATAAATATATTCTTAATAAACTTTTGGAAGGGCTCTTGGGAAAAAGAATGGAAACAAAAACAATCTGTAGCTCATAACTAGGAGAAGGTATATTTCAATTACAGGACAACATGATGGAAATAGATTTTGTTTCCATATGCTTCATATTCCAGCTCATTATAATGAAGAATAATTGATTTGTGCTATATAATTTAAGAACCAGCAAGATATTGTTGAACATTGCTTCCAGCAATCAGTAAAAGCTATCCAGAATAGACCTAATTATTATATTTTATTTTAAGAACAGAAGGTTCTTGGACTGCAGTATCTTGCTAAGGAGGCTGAATTTAAAACATGCAAATAATAATGTCCAATGTTTGCAGATGTATTGTGGTCTCAGTATTATATCTTTGCTTTTTGAAAGACTTGTCTTTGAAGAAAATTCATTTAAAAAAAACAAATTCCACAAAATTGTTCAATAATACAATTCCTTTATTAACCAGATAGATATATAATATGCAGAACCTGAAGCAGTAACAGAAAATTCACTTTCTTCCTCAATTTCTCTTCCTCAAATTTTAAATAATTTATAGTAAAATCTATACCTTGCTATTTAAACAAATGTTATGGGAGGGTGGCAAGAGATATCTATAACCAGGACAAATGAATGCACTAGCAAATGGCTTTCTTTGGGATAGTTTGGTCTCCTCAACACATATTCTAGCAACATTTCGGACAGTGTATTGCAAAGTGTCTGCAGAAGAGAAGGTTGAGAGGGGACATGATAGCCATGTTTAAATATTTGAAAGGATGTCATGTTGAGGAGGGAGTGGGCTCGTTTTCTCCTGCTCTTGAGACCAGGACAAGGAGCAATGGATACAAGTTGCAGGAGGGGAGATTCCACCTGAACCTCAGGAAGAATTTCCTGATGGTCAGGGCTGTCCGGCAGTGGAATGTGCTGCCACGGAGTGTGGTGGAGCCTCCTTCTTTGGAGGTTTTTAAGCGGAGGCTGGATGGCCACTTGTCGGGAGTGCTTTGAGGGTTTTCCTGCATGGCAGGGGGTTGGACTGGATGGGCCTTGTGGTCTCTTCCAACTCTACATTTCTATGATTCTATGATTCTAAAAAAAAGTGCTCTCCCAAGGCTGCATGTGGTACAGAATACAGCAGCCAGGTCCTGACAAGAGATCTGTTCACATTACTCCAGTGAAGTGAACTGCTTCCACTGAGCCCAACTGAAAATATAAAACCAACAATCTGCAACCCAAGTATTTGAAGGAGCACTTCCCCCATTACCAACCAACTCATACATTATAATCAGCAGAATATGTGATCCAGAATATTGTGATCCCACAATAGCAGAGGCTAGGCAGGTGGTGGCATGAGACAGGACATTCTCTTTGGTGGTGATATTATCTATCCAATATTCTGGTAATATTAGATCACTCTCTGCAGGTACAGTAATTCCAACACAGGAAGAAATCTTCATTTGTTCAGGCTTTTGGATGTTAATTTTTAACTGGAATGGATAATTGTAGTGTGTCTGGGACCAGTTTTCTGCCCTTGGGATGGTCTGGGGGCTATGTTTATTGCCAAAAATGACAGAAAACAAGCAAACAAACAAACAAAGCAGAAGTGACCAGAAGTCCATTTCTCCTACTATTTTTTTTTTAATGTTAACGATGTAAGGAGAGAGGGTTTTATAACTTACTTAAAAAGAGATTTGTCAGTCCTGAAACCTACTGGGGGCAGTTCATACTTTTCTAGTCAGAAAAAGGTCAATATAGAGATTCTGGAGGAATCACAAAAACTAGAAAACTGGGCAAAAATTAAGAAGATGAAATTCAGTAGAGACAACTGCAACATTCTACATTTGAGCCACACACAAAAACACAAATGTGCAGGTATAGGATGAGGGATAGATGTCTCAGCAGTACTACATGTCAAAAAGACCTTGGGACTAATTTTGATCATAAGTTAAACATGACCTAGCAGTGTAAAACAGCAGCAAAGAAGCTGGTGGATGCTATTTTAACCTGCATTAATAGAAGCATAGTTTCCGAGTTGTCCCTTTATGTTCTGGGATGGTTAAGCCACATCTGGAGTAGTTCTGGGCTCTTCATTTTAAGAAGAATACAGACAAGTTGGAGCAGGTTCAGAGAAGGACAATAAGGATGATAAGAAGTGTGGAAAAAGGTTGAAGGAGGTGGACGTTTTCAACTTGGTGTAGAGAACTGGTGACATGATTGTTCTCTTTAAATACCTCAAGGGCTGCCACAGAGAGTAGGAGGCAGGCTTGTTCTCTGCATGCCCAATGAGTAGGACAAGGTCTAAAAGTTTTAAGTTACAGGAGAGTAGATTTTGACTGCTTCTTGACAGTGAGATTGGTTTGACAATGGAACCAACTCAGAGAGGTGGTGGGGTCTCCTTCTCTGTATGTCTTCAGAAAGAGGCTGGACAGCTACCGGTTGAGGATGCCTTAGCTGGAGTCCTCCACTGAGCAGGGGTTTGTCTTGATTCCCACAAGGCCCCTTCCAGATCAACAATTCTATGTGTTTGGGGCTGCATTTTGGCCACCCAGGGTATGGCTGCCAGAAGGACAAAAAAGAGGGTATTGCCACCCCAAATAAGAATTCTGTCTCCTGAAATTTCCCTGCAGTCTCCAAATTTCTAGCATTCCAGTCACTTAAAACTTCAGTTGAGCATTTAGTAATGCAGTTTAGACTTTAAAAGAAAAGGGGCAAAGTTACCAAGGGAATGCCCAATACAGCAAATAGAGGAGTCCAAGGTGTGAATGATTTTCAGTGTCTCACTCTCTTCAATGCTAGACATTTGGAGACTGAAGGAAAATTTCATTGGGCAAGCTATATTCTTATGCAAGGGATCAACGCCCTCATTTTGTTCCCCTCTCCCATAGCTACAGCTCTGTGCCCAACCTTGATTTGCAGGCTTGTCGTTGTTTTTGTTGTTACATCAGTATTATGATCTGAAAGGTGGTTATTATTTTTGTGGTTGTTTTATTTTATTTTTTTGTTATTAGCCACCCTGTATTCTAATACTGGACAAGATTCAAAAACATTGATGAAAAAAAAATACATGCTGGAAATTTGGTTCCTATTGCGCCTGGACAGCAATGATGGCTGAGAATTTTGTTCAGTTTATTGTTTTATAAGAATTTAGCAGCATTTGAAAAATTCTTCATATAAGAATTTTTAAACATGAAACCTGATTTTTTTTTAAAAAAAGGGGGGGGGATAAAACAAAACTGACAGCTTAGTCCGCCCTTAGCTAGGTTGTTCAGCATCTTAGACTGGCCTGGGATGCAGGCCCATGCTTGTAAATATCTTTAATAGTTGAAAAGGGAATCAATATGCATATGCAAAAACTGCAGAACTGAGCATTATTGACCACTGCTTACTAGCCACATGAATCTAATGAAAGATGGGAAAGAAATTAAGGGGGAACGTTGACAGAATATAAACACATACTTTTGATCTATGCCAGCTGAGCCTCCCCCCACTACTCCCCGAGAAGAGGAAATAAAGCTTTACTGCTGTTGCCAACCTTGTAGCCAGATTTTCTTCTCTGTGGGAATATAAAGTAGTATATTTATTTACGGAGCTGAGAGGAATGGCTTTAATTAAAATAAAACATTTCATCCATCTTAGATCCAAATAGACTTTCTGATGAAAACATCACTTTGAATTTGATTTGGCTAGCTGGAGCAAAACCATTAGAATGAATTGCTGCCACAGCCCTGGACAGCATACTAAAACAATGACTTAAGCTGTCTTTCTCCTTCTTTGAGTAGATTTTGGACAATGAAAGAAAATGCAACTCCAAATTTGAGGGAGGGAAATAAAGTCTTTTCCAAAGCATGACACCTGTCTGCCCTGCTTAAATTATACAGCCTGATACTAGGCAGGTTTATGCAGAAACAGCTCCCTCAGTGTTTGGTAGGACTCTCCCACCCTGAAAGCAAAGACAGGATTGTGCTAAATAACAGTAGGCTTTTGAATTTGCCTGCAGAACTCTGTACATCAGGTTGAAACTTAAGCACAATAGCAAAATATTAACTTGATAACAAAGGCACAAAGTCTGTCATCCAGTGAACCTCCCTTAAATATGCTCTGGGCTAGAGGCCATTGAAGAAATGGCCATTCCAGATAACCATATACCCTTGGGGGAAAGTGCTGAGCTATCCTCACCCCAAGATAGGGGGACTGCTGCCTCCAAGTCAGAAGCTGGGGCAGAGTTCCCTCTTAATCTAAGGCCATTTCTGCACTACACTGTTATAGTGATATTATTCCACTTTCAACATCCTGTGGAATTCTGGGGTTTGTAGTTTAGTGAGGCCAAAGAGCTCTCTGACTGAGAATTCTCTATGTCCCTCCCTAAACTGCAAACCCCAAGAATCCACAGGACATTGAAAGTGGAATAATAGCACCGTAATGGTGTACTGTGGAAATGGCCCAAGAGAATGCTAGAAATCAGAAAACATGGACTGGGTGCCAGCTATCCACAAGAGTTCTTGCCTTAAAAGAAGGGTTTCTTGTGAATGAACATAAGAAGGGGTAAAGCAATAGGGAGATGCCAGTACACTGGGCCAAATGGGGAAAAACCATGGATTGAAGTTCCCTGTCTTTGGCTCAGTATAGTGTTATCTGATACTTTCACTGCAAATGTCCACAAATAGACTGGAGTTCTTCTTTAAAAATTGTCCCCCACCCTGTCTGTTTAGTATACTTCCTAGAGTAGTCTAGCCTGTGCCTACCTCTGAAATGCTGGCCTAGATCAAGGAATGGATCTGTCACAAATATTACATCTCACAATAGCTAAATTTTATTATTAAAACAAATTAGATAAGGATTGGTACCAAGAATCTTTCACTTTTATCCATTTATCTCTTATGCAAGCATTTGTTCTCTTTGAGTTTGCTTCTGGCTGAGGTAGAGTAGGAGGTCAGGAGCAGAGTTGGAATAGTCCTACTTCAAAGTGGACTACCTGTAGTATTAAAGTAGAGCTTGGACAGGTTGCTTTTTTGGACTGTTAACTTCTAGAATTCCCCAGCCAGAATCAGGATCTGGGACTTTATGTAACTTTTCCAAGCCCTGTGTGGAAGGGACCTCTGGAAGTCCCAGATTGCAGAATCTATCTTCCTTAAGGAAACAAGGAGAAAAGTGGCATTGCAAGCCATTATAAATGTTTTCACTGATAATAATTTGTGATCTGCATAATACTTCATTAATTTATCCAAGAGATTTGGGGGAGCTGTAAAATGCAAGATTATTCCTTCCTTCAGCTGATTTAGAAGAAATAACGTCACATTTGATTTTGCTGGTTCCAGAATTCCCTGGGTAACAGAGCTAACATAAGGAATGTGGCCATGTTGGTCTGGGGGATTCTGGCAGTTGTAGTCCAAAAAGTAATTTGCCCAGGCTCTGCTTTAAATAAGCAGTTTCAATTTTAGTGAATTGTCTTGCTTCAGTTTGCAGCCGCATTCCATGTGTCAGATCTGTAACTCTTCCTTCAGCTCATCTAGAAAACTGGGAGGGGGAAATGTGCACATTTCACATAAGATTACATTTTTCTTTCCATGTCAGGAGCGATAAGCAAAGCCAAATACCCTGAACAGAGAAATGATCCTTCAAAATGGAAAGAAAAGATTCTTGACATTTTAACAATAACAAGTTATTAATAGGATTCACTTTGCTTGAGCACAGTTACAATGCACTTTCAATGCAGTTTTCAATGTGTATTTCAATGTGTATTTTGTGTATTGTGTGTTTAAATACATATCTGTCATAACAAAGTTAGGCTAGTGGTAGCGCATTCTCTGAATCTGTGTTTCTAGCGAGGAGGAATTAATTCAAACCATCCCTTTCACAGGCCATTTCTACACTAGACTGTTATAGCGTGATTATTCCACTTTCAACATTGTTTGTGTTGGAACTGACAAGACTTACAACTTTAGTCATTATGGGGTTAATTGGTCTATTGGTGTTACCAATAGGTGGACCTTCACCTGCTACTGTTATTGGAAGCAGTTATAAAGGTTCTATAAGAGTAGCATTCTCTTAATGAACACTCACTTCCTAATTTGTTTTGATCTGCTGTTGCTGCAGTTTGTATCATATCCTGCTTCATTGTGGTATTATATTTTGATATTTTGTATTTGTATTTGAACTTGCCCATGTTCTCTTTTGTACATTAAGAACCCATATACTATTTTTATCTTTTAACTAGAATATATAAAAGACTATTTCTCTTTCTGTTCCCCTGATTTCAGGGGGTCCCATAGGGGACACCTCAATGAGCTCCAATAATGGGGAATGGCAATTAGCCAGAGCACAGCTGTAGCACTACGAGAGGCAGGGTAACCTAGCAAGATCTTTCAACCCAATTTTTACATAGTCAGGCCAAGCCAAAAACCAAGCAAAATTGTCTAATAAAATGATTTTATTGAGGGGAATTCACTCATGCATGCGCACAAGATACACACAATCACAAATTCACACAAGAGCTAGCTGAAAGAGAAAGGGAGGAAAATTTTTAGAGAGGCTGAGGGATTTGGGGGGATTTATAATTACCAGTCCAGAAGAGTAGTGAAGAGCAGAAATGTATTTTGGCTTAGGTAGGACCTAAGAGCAGTTGTCATTCAGGAGCCAGACAGACAGAGTGACAGGTAGACCTTCAAGAGACTGCCCTGGGCATCCTCAAATCAGGAGTATTTGTACCCTGAAAATGGCTTGTGGCTGTGAAGGTTCCAGATGCAAGACAAAGGGAACCTGTTGTGGACAATGAGTCTTTCACTTGTTGATGGGCTTAGTGCTTTGATTGACAAAGACATGATGAATGTTGTAATAGCTGTCTATTGTGGATGCTGTGAGGACAGAGGAAAGAATCCAGGTGTACAAGGGATGAATACCTGTCAATCAGTGTCCTGGTGGGCTCCTCACAGTTGGAATCCCTGGAAAATTCCAGCTTCTATTTAAGCCTATTATCCATAGGAATGGTGTGTATTTGCCTGACAAATGACTCAGTCTTACCTGGAGGAATTTTGGAGTTGACCTGTGCTTCTCATATTTACCGTCAAATTCTTTCCCTCACTCAGTTTGACCTCTCTGTCACCTCTCAGGCTTGAATTTGATATCAGAGCCAATAAAATGTGTTGCCAATTACATATGATGCCAATTAGGTATGGTGCCCATCCAAACCATACTGATACTGGGGACCCCCAAAGCGGGGCCTTACATTTCCCTATTTTGTCTTCTGAATTTCCTTTTTATTTACAACAAATTTGGTAGCAGAGGATGGTTGCCCTAAATGGCTATTTTTTTAGTCCAATGGTTGCCTAAATGGTTGTTTTGAACAGAAGACAAAAGAAAAGTTTTGATCTTTGGAATTTTTCTATTTTGGAGTTTTTGCACAATGAAGCAGATGATTTTTTTAAAATATGTGTTGCATTTGCCTTTTGGCCCTAATTATTGAACTGAGCAATTAATTTTTTCATGACAAGAAATTTTTTCAGTAATAAAGTAATTCTTATCTAGCAGGATTTTTTTTGTGTGACAAAGTTTTAAAATTGAAGTTTATATTAGTAGGAAAGCTCATATAGATAAATGTAAAATGTCTGTAATCTCAGCTAATTCACCTGTAGTTACTACATCTACTTTCCAGCAGGGTGCAAGTGCTAACAATGGCTTATTTTTATCCCAAAGTTAAATGGGGATAATTTTCAGATGTGGGATGAAAGATTTCCCTACAAGTACAAGATTGTTTGAATGTTATAGATCAAGATATGCCTGAAAATCAGTCAGAACACCATGAATATAAAATAAAAGAAGCAAAAGCTTTAATGGTGATATATTCCGGTACAGAAGACTATGAGAGCCCTTTAGTAATTATGTACAATACAGCTAAAGAATTATATAGTGCCCTTAAGAAAAAGTATTCAAACAGATCAAATAAGAACATGGTATTTCTGAAAAGAAACTATATAGTATGAGAGAGTGGCGGCGGCAGCGGCGGGCAGAAAGGGGGGGGAGCGATCCTGCGCTGCTGCAGCGCACACGCGCCCCGGGCCGGGAGGAGGCGGCAGCGGCCCAGCCCAAGCTTCATGGCTGGTCTCTGGAAATGGGATACCATTCCTGTTTGGGGTTTGTAAAGGCTGACAGCAGTCCATTGCTTAGTACCAGCTGCTACTGTCACCATCTTCACCGTGAGCAAAGTGAGACAAGGTGGAGGGGGCATGCTGCTGTCACATCCGCCATCCAGGCTCCTCAGGGCCCGGCCAACCCACTGCCCCCAGAGGTGACCAATTCAGTGAAACCCGGCAGAAAGACCAACCAGCTCCAGTACATGCAGAATGTTGTGGTGAGGACACCAGTTTGCTTGGCCTTTCTACCAACCTGTCGATGCAATTAAGCTGAATCTACCAGATTATCACAAAATCATTAAAAACCCAATGGACATGGGGAATCAAGAAAAGACTGGAGCACAACTATTATTGGAGTGCCAGTGAATGTATGCAGGATTTCAACACCATGTTTACAAATTGTTGTATAGTATGAGGATGAAAGAAGGAACTAGCATAGATATGTATTTAGACAAAATGTTAAGATTTGTTTCAGAGCTTCAATCTGCAGGAGCAGAGATATCTGACTCTGAGTTTCACAACTGCATATTGCTTAGTTTACCACCTTCTTTTGCAAATCAAAAGGCCATGCTTGAGTGTCTTGTAGAAGTTGATATAGATTATACAACTGCTTATTTAAGAGACTCTGGACAGCAGACAATATACGTGAGAAAATGTCAGTTTTGAGGACAAGACCTGACTATAAAGAAAGGAAATGTTACATATGTTCAAGGATGGGGCATATTGTCAAGGTTTAAGGCTGTAGAAAATCAAAAGCCCAGAGGAGCAAATGTTTTCACAGGTAAAACACCTTTTAGTAGACAAAGACACTCCAATGATCATGGAAACTTTAAATCAAATGATGAAAGATCAAATGAAAGGTATAAGCAAAGGTTTAACAACAGTATAAATCCTCATAAGAATAATCAAACATTTCAGATATCTAATCATCAAGAGGTAAATGATAAAAGACATTTTCTTCTAGATAGTGGTAGTTTTATTCATATCTGTTGATTTAGAGAAAACTTTTAGAGAAAGTTTTAGTGAACTTGATACAGAAAACAGACCAGAGATATTACAAGTAAAACAATAAAGATTAAATGTGCTAGGAACTGGAGCTGTGCCTTTAAGAGTCCTCAGTTCTAAAAATGAAGTGGTAAATCTTACATTGACAAATGTTGCTTTTGTTCCTGAAGCTTCAAATAACTTGATTGGTACTAGAAGAATTGTAAAGAATGACTATACTGTAGTACTTAAAGGTGAATCAGGAAAAATTATCAATAATAGGACTGGTCTCATACTTAAGGTTGATTAAAAGGATGAGTTTCATTATATTATTGATATTAATGATGACACTGTAACAAATGTGGAAAGACCTGTATGCCAAATAAGACAAGATGTTTGTGATCATAAAGATGGTTTATACCCATGGCATGTGAAGTTGGGACATAGAAATATGCAAAGCATTGAAAAACTATTGACAGAATGTGGAATTAATGTCATTGTGTGATAAAGCAAAAGAAAGATGTGAAATCTGTATAAAAGCAAAGGGAACAGCTCCTAGTTATATAGGACAATCTAGTATACAAGATAAAGATTTTTTGGAGGAAGTTTATTCAGATTTAATGGGTCTTATGCCATTATCTGCAGGCAAGAATAAGTATTTTCTTACTTTTACAGAATCCAAGAGCAAATATAGTTATATATATATATATATACACACACACACACACACACACACTTAAAAGTAAGGATAAAACTCTTGCGAAGTTTAAGAGCCATGTAGCTGCAGTTAAGAACTATTTTGGCAAAGCACCTTTAATGTTATGAACTGATGGAGGTGGAGAATATTGCAATATAGATTTCAAAAGATTTATGGAACAGGAAGGTATAGAGCATAAAGTGACTATATCTTATTCCCCTCAACAAAATGGATGTTCTGAAAAGTTGAATCAGACATTATAGGAGATGTCTAGATCTATGTTAATGCAAGCTGGACCACCTAAGTCTTTATGGGCTGAAGCAGTAGTTACAGCAACTTATTTGCACAATAGAATCCCTAGCAGAGTAACAGGCAAAACATCTTTTGAATTATGGTTTGGTAGGAAACCAGGTTTAAAGCATATAAAAACCTTTGGTGCTAAAGCATATTGTCACATTCCAAAGGAAAGGAGAGGAAAACTTGATCCTTGAGCTGAAATTGGAGTCGTTGTTGGATATTCATCTGGAAGAAAAGGGTATAGAGTCTTAAACCCTAAAACCTTTGAAGTTAAATGTTGCAATGTTGTATATGTAGATGAGAGAAATGTAATGCAAGAGACAGTTGATGCTATGATGGCAATTGATCTAGAGCATGTAAATACTGTTTCACAAGAATTGGTCAGTTGGTTACCTATAGACTAGAGGATGCTGGTAACCAGTAGTTCCACCTTCAGGAGATGTTACTAAAACAGAAGGGGAACAGGGACCAGACCATGTGAAACAGAAACAGAGGAAAACTGTGAAGAAGAAATAGAAGGAACAACTGCTGTAAGATGATCAGATGGAATTAACAAAGGCAAACCACCAGAAAGATATGGGTTTTGTGAGAATTTACAAACAAGAAAAGGGAAACCCAAAAAGTTGGAAAGAAATTAATAAATTATCTCCCTTAAAAGAAAAAAAGTGGATGGAAGCTATGGAGGAGGAATATCAATCCTTAAAGCAAAATCAGGTTTGGACGCTTACTAAGCTACCTCCTGATAGAAAGGCTATTGGAAATAAATGGGTTTATAAAATTAAATACAATCCAGATGGAAGTCTGGATAGTATAAGGTACGTCTGGTTGTAAAAGGTTTTACCCAAAGATATGGAATTGATTATCTAGATACATTTGCATCCATTGTTAACTTTACAACACTCGGGACACCCCTTAGCGTAGCAAGTTCAAGAAATATGTTTGTGGAACGTCTAGATGTCAAAACAGCTTTTCTTAATGGGAACCTTTTGGAAGAGATTATACAGAACAACCTGAAGGGTTTCAAAAAGAGGGACAAGAGAATTTTGTTTGTAAACTCAATAAAAGTATGTATGGACTTCAGCAATCAGCCAAACGTTGGTATGATAAATTAACAGAACTTTTATATCAACAAGGGTTTAAACAAGGAAAATCTGATCCATGTTTATACATGAGGCTTAAGAATGAACAGTATCAATAAATCTTGACTTACATAGATGATCTATTAATATGTTGTCAACATAAGGAGGATATTGATCAAATAGCTGATAAATTAAAAACAGAAATACACATTACAGGTTAAACAGCTTGGAGAAGTGAAACATTACCTTGGGATGGAACTTGAAACATCCAATGATGGTAGTTTTCTTCTAAGTCAGAAACGTAAGATGATGGACTTTATAGAGTCAGTTGGTATGAAAAACTGTAAAGCTGTGAGTACGCCATTAGAACCAGCTTATTGGAAAGCAAAAGATGGACAACCACTTAAAAATCATTGTGAATATTAAGAAGCAATAGGCAAATTACTTTATTTGAGTAAAACTACACGACCTGATATTGCAGTAGCTGTTAATATTTTAAGTAGAAAAATGAATTCACCAAATCATCATGATTGGCAAGCTTTTAAAGAGACTGGAAAGATATTTGAAAGGGATAGAGGATTTAAAATTAAAATTATCATCTTGTGAGAACCCTAGACTAGTTGCGTACATGGATGCTAGTTGAGGAGAAGAGTCAACAAATTATAAATCTACTAGTGGATATCTGTTTTATTATGGCAATAATCTTATCGACTGGACTAGCAGAAGACAGAATATTGTGACCCAATCTTCAGCAGAAGCCGAATGTGTATCAGCAGCAAGTGCACGCAGTGAATTGGAATGGATTTTTCATCTCTTAAAGGACTTTGGCATAAGTGAACTTGTACCAGTTGTAATGTTTGAAGATAATCAAGCCTGCATTACAATATGTAAAGGGGAAAGTACCAAAGCTAGAAGTAGATCTATTGGATTAAAATGTCAACTAGTAAAAGACTTGTGACAAAAGGGATGGATTGATGTTGAATATTGTCCCACTGATGAGATGATAGCAGATATTTTGACTAAGCCATTGACGACACATAAATTTATATATTTTTGTGAATTGTTGAATTCTCTGATTATTATGACATCATTGTAAGATCTTGAGAAGGGATTATTGGAACTGACAAGACTTACAACTTTAGTCATTATGGGGTTAATTGGTCTATTGGTGTTATAGAGGACCTTCACCTGCTACCATTATTGGAAGCAGTTGTAAAGGCTCTATAAGAGTAGCATTTTCTTAGTGAACACTCACTTCCTGATTTGCTCTGATCTGCTGTTGCTGCAGTTTGTATCATATCCTGCTTTATTGTGGTATTATATTATGCCTTGATATTTTATATTTGTATTTGAACTTCCCAAACTTGCTCATGTTCTCTTTTAATATTTTGTACATTAAGAATCCATATGCTATTTTTATCTTTTAACTAGAATATATAAAAGACTGTTTCTCTTTCCCTATTTTGCCTTCTGAATTTCCGTTTTATTTACAACACTTTGGAACTGGAGTTTGCAGTTTAGGGAGGGGCCTCAAAAGGCCTCTCCCGAAACTGCAAACCCCAGGATTTCATAGGATTCCATAGGATGTTAAAAGTGGAATAATTATGCTATAACAGTCTAGTGTGGAAATGGTGACAAATGTCAAGTTCCGTATAAAATAGACGAATGTCATATGTAAGAACATGAGGAAAGTGAACAGAGTTATTTTAGGATGAGTTACCCACAAGCCAACAGTTACAAAAGGCTATAACCATTATTCCTGAGGCTTAAGATAGCTTAATCCCACAGAAATGCTGGGGAATAGAGGGCCTAAAATAAAAATGACCACTTTCAAATATCTTTTTAAGTCAATGTGGCCAAAAAAATGTTTACAAAAAACCTTGCAACACATGAGACTGTACTTCAGTGAGTATGTCAAAAATTCATGAACAGTGGTCACTAAAGATCTGAGCTTCTGATGAGGTTTTTCTACAAGGACAGCTTCTCTGCTTCCAGACTCATCTTCCTTAGAGGCAAAGCTTGGAAAAGTGACTTTTCTGAGTACAACTTCCAGACCCTCTTCTCAAATTGGCCATGCTGCCTGGGAGATTTTGGAATCTGGAATCCCAAAATTCGTTTTTCAAGCTCTGTTTAGGCATACGAACAGGCATTAAAGATAAACATAAAGGGCACAAAGGATGGTTGACAAAGACCAGCCTTGAAAGCATTGTTTCCTTTGCCAAAACTCAAACTGAAACAGGGTCATTCTGGCCCTAGAGGTGTGACATTGGCAGCTGCAGCACACTATAGAGTAATGAGATCCTTTGGGTGGAGTAGTCCTCTGGGCCCTTGAGAAGAATCTTACTCAGAAGAGTGGACAACTGGAGTTACATTTACTAATGTTGATGCTATCTTCATGTCCCATTGTTACTGGCTATGTCAAGTCCATCCAATTCTTTCCAAGCTCCCTCTCCCACTCTCTTCTTGGCTTCCCCTCCCTGTATGGGGTTTAGATCAGTGAAACCAGTCCACCTTTAGTGAAACACAATCCAAAGCCAACCAGATTCTATGCATGTCGAAAACAAAAATACTGAAAAGAGTCGCTGGACTTGTCTGCAGGGATGCTGCAGTTTGTCAATACCATCTACCCCTTCCTGGGTGATTTGCTCTTTGCTTCTCATTTCTTGATTCTGCATGAGTCTACTGCTAGGTGGATTTGTAGCTGTCTTGCAGATCAAGCCCCAAAAGTTCTCACCAGCAGTTCCTCATAATTCCTCATCACCCAGGAGAAAAGTGACACGTAGGGTGTTATAGGGTTCTGATCCTGTCCCAGCTTTGTTCAACATCTTTATAAATGACTTGGCCGAGAAAATAGAGGGCGTGCTCATCAAATCTGTGGATAATGCCACATTGGAAGGGATAACTAAGGTCATTTCTGCACTACGCTGTTATAGTGGTATTATTCGACTTTCAGTATCCTGTGGAATCCTGGGGTTTGCAATTTAAGGAGGGGTATTTAGAATTCTTAGCCAGAGAATTATTCCACTTTCAACAGGATGTTGAAAGTGGAATAATACCACTATAACAGTGTAGTGCAGAGATGGCCCTATACTCAGAAAGCAGAATACAGATTCAAGGTTATCTTAACAGATTGAGAGCCAGGCCAAAAGTAAGATTTTTTTTCAACTGGAATAAATGTTAGATTCTACATTTAGACAGAAAAGAAAAATCAGATTCACAAACAAAAGACAGGTGACACTTGGCTTGACAGCAGTACTTATGAAAAGGGTTTAGATAGCTTTGTACGTTGCAGGTGTAATACCTAGTTGCAAAAAAATGACTAATGCAATCCCAAGCAGCTATATAGAGTTATTTTATTCTGCTTTGGTCAGACCTCACCTGGAGTACTGTGTCTAGTTCTAGGCATCACAGTTTAAGAATGATATTAACAGAATAGTGACCAGGATAGTAAAGATCTGAAAAATAAACCCTATGAGGAATGATTAATATAGTGAAGTATGTTTAGTCTGGGGAGATGATTAAAAGGTAAAATGATAATCATTTTCAAATATTTGATGATACCCCTCTTCAAATATCTGAAAAACTGTCATCTAGAAGATAAAGTGAGTTTGTTTCCTATTGCTCCAGACGGTAGGACTTGAGCTAATACAGACCCTTTCCACACAAGGTGAGTGAATCGCTCCATGCCATTACTCACCACTTCTTCTTAGCTCAAAGCAACGCGGACTCTCCCTTAAGCCCTTCTGCAGGGCTTCTCTGTTTGGTCCAGGGTGAATTGGAGCAGTGCGAGGTCTGTAGATCTGCACTGCTCAGGCTGAAAATGGCAGCTTCCTGTTCTTCATGGGTCTGGACCAACCGCTGACGCTGGCCACGCTCACAGCCCACCCTCCGCTGATCGCAGGCTTGCATTGGTGCAAACCTGAGCATCTGCACAAGTGAGGAGGAACGCAATGGTGCGCTCCAGAAGACTGAAAGACCGGATTTTTCCAGTCTTCACTTAGCACGCTGAAGGACCACTTGGGGGCATCTTGGATCAGACTAAGGTGTGGAACTAAGGTAAATAGTCTGAACCTAGTCCGATCCAAGGTGCAGACGACCTCCGTGACAGGACACCTTGGCCTGTTTTAACTTTCTGGTGCAGAAAGGGCCACAGAGGCTGGATCTGGAGATGGAGGCAACAGCCCAAGAAGAAAGGAAGCAGGAACCATCTGTGCGAAGGTACAGGGACAGAGACAAGCATTAATGAAGATTACTGCTGTGAGAACCATTACAGTCCTCCCTCTACATTCACGGGTTTGACCTTTGTAAATTTGATTATTTACGAGGAATGTGCTTTCCTCACCTGCCCCAATTTTTCTCTTCCCATTTTCTTGCATTCCTCACCCCAAGCTTGCCAGACGTGTGTTTAAAATGGACATTTTTTTTCTTTTTGGGTGAGCAAAGTCCCCCTCCCACTACTGGAGGTGTGTCTTCTCTCCCATGTGGCTGCATTTTCTACGGTGTAATGGCTGACGACTGCTTAGCCAATCTTTGCTCCTACCACTCCCTTTTCAAGATGGCCACCAGAGTAACTGGAAGGGAGGAATTGTGCTTTATTCCCTTTGAGGGGAAAGCATAGGTAATCCCTTTATTGTTTCTTTTTTCTCCCTGCCCCCCAAAGCTGGGGCTAGAGGCAAAGGAATGGGAGGGGGAGCTCTGGAGGGGAATCAAGGGAAGGAGTCACCCATAATTTTTCCACTTTCATGAGGATTCTGTGCCCTAACCCTCATGACTGTAATTGTAAATAATTATCTGTAACTGTAAATAAATATATGCACATACTGTCTATAAATGAACTAAATTTTTGAGAAGACAGTCTGAGATACAAGTAAGAGAGAATAACACAAAGGTCTTGAGGACTGTGAGTAATTTATTGTCTCAAAAGTCAAGGATTTGCCAGGCACTTGGCTGTGTTGAGGACGTAGTGGATGTCTTATCACATGATCTCAACCCAGTCTTTTATCCCTTGCAATCTTGGGTCCTTCTTTGTGTGCCCAGAAATGAATTTCCACATTGAAAAGCTCTGACCAAACGTTCCAAGATCATCCACAACATTTAGCATCTTCAAAGATCTAACTAGACTGGGATGGACATTCTGGAACAGGGTAGAGAAAGCATCCAGGTGTAATGACATGCTCCAGAAGGGTGTCAAGGCACAGAGAGAGAGAAAGAGAGACTATCTGGTCAATAAGAACACATTTCTTGAAGGTCTAGAAACGCCTGTCTTTTCTACCCACTCACCTCATTAATTTTGTACTACATAGTTCCTAACAAATTTTGGTTTTCTGGCTGGAGAGCCTCACTTATCAAAACTGTGACCAATTCTGTTGTCAAAAACAAGAGGAATTACATCCAACAGCACAGAAGAAAGCCACTTTTCTTCTTTGAATGGTAGGATGTTTCTTGTTATCAAGCTCTTCCTGAGGGGTATTTTCTTCCTTCCTTCTACTCTTTCAAAGGAAAATCTGCTTGCATTTTCACTACAATATTGCTGGAGTGATAGAAAGCCCACACTCTCCTACAGGTTGAACACACTTGCATTTTAAGAATAAGACTGACTTTCTATAGCATCTGTGAATACATGGACAGTCCAAGACTTTATGCTGCCTGTGGAGGAACAGCAAATCCCCCCTCCCAGTACAGGCCCATAGATTGAAATCCTATTGATACACTATTTTGGCTGACGAAAGTGGCATTGCGGAAGCTACAATGCAGCACATGTGAAGGAAGATTGGCATGGGAAAGATAGGTTGCTTGAAGCTGGTAGATTTTGTTTGACTACCCTCACTGCTCTTGTGTGATCCTGGAGAAAGGTGCACACACTAGTACAGTACACTACCAACAAGATTCTGGCCAAAGGACACAACTCCAGGTAAGTTTTTTTGGGGATATGGGGGAGAAAATCTTATGTAGTCTTCGCCTCACCCCTGACAGCAAAAAGGTAATAAGATGACAAAGGAGATAACTAGCAATTTCCTGGCCTTCAATGATATCCAGAATCTTCATCTTGAGGTAGTCTTCATTCTGCCTAATGGTAAAGCTGGACCTATGTGAATATAACTCATGTGGTGTGTGTGTGGGCATGTTTTAAACTGGCAGTTCTTTTGTTATTAGAGAAAATCTCTTTCCATACTGTAACAGAATCAATGATATAAAATTCCCATATAAGCCTGCCTGAAACTAGGGCCATTTCTGCACTACAATGTTATAGTGCTATTATTCTACTTTTAGCATCCTGTGGAATTCTGAGGTTTGTAGTTTACTGAGGCCAAAGAGCTCTCTGGCTGAGAATTCTAAATGCCCCTTCCTAAACTGCAAACCTCAGGATTGCATAGGATGTTGGAAGTGGAATAATAGCAGTATAAGAGTGTAGTGCGGAAATGGCCTAAGAAGCACAGTGGAGACCCTGCTGCATATTACACCACCAGTGAAGCTTGATAGGTGACTATACATGTCTGGGCTTTCTCGATAGCAGCACCCTGACTGTGGGACTCTATCCCAAAGGATGACAAGTTGGTCCCTGCCCTTTGTGAGTTTTTGGCAGGCAGGAGACACCATGCTATTTCATTTAACTTTTGATTTTTAAAATGAGGAATGACGGCTCTAGCTGTTTTTAGCTGTTTTTAACTGCCCACTGTTTTAGAACTATTTTAAAGGAGGAGTTTTAGTTTTTAATTATTTATAATCATGTATTTAATGTGTTAAATGTTTTTACCCATTGTACCACCACCCCCAGCTCAGGGGTCCTGGTGGATTGAGAAGAGACAAAGAAATGCTGTAAGTAAGTACATTCTAGAAACAGAATGCAAACATGGTGTGAGCGTGGAGGTGTTTGTGCTAGGATGACAGCTGGGTCATTTTTACTGTCAAGACAGTACTATTCTTTATATGCTTTTTCTCCTAGAATGGTATATTGCAATCCAGGGAATGAAAGAGAATGAGCTAGCAGTCTTGGACAACAGATGAATTTTGAGTGTCACAGCTTTCCAAACTAGCAGGAACATACAAAGTTGTAATACTGCCGACATTTGCAATGTCTTTAAAAGTCACTGACTGCTTTTCCTCAGAAAACATCTGCAAAGCCAGCTGCACGTGGACATCGCCAAAGACTAAGAGGAAAACAAGGTAATAAATTCTGTTTTTAAAACCAAGATGATGGTTGCAAAGGCTGCTGAATGGCCACTTTTTCTTTGAGAGATAAACATGAACCTTCTGCTGCTGCAGCATGATAGATGTTTGTCCTTATTCATAAGTTCTTTTTGTGAAAAAACTATCTGTGGTGAAAGGGTCCAGTCAGGTCAAGTTTTTATTCTCGTCCCCCAAGTCATACAGCTTCTCTCAGCCTCACTGCCATCATGTTCTCCATAATTTCTGAAATGGGGAGGGGATGCTCCTATACTCAGGATGTTTCCCATACAATATTCAGAAACAAACCCTCTTTAAAAGGCTGTAGCTATATAGCAAGTGATGCAGCAACAGGAGGAAGGCAGAAACACAGGAACTGCATCCCAAATAAGAATGCTGTCCCCTATCCTTGAAATTTTTTTCAGTCCCAAAATTTCTAGCATTGCAGTAAATTAAAACTTCAGTTGAATATTTCGTAATATAATTTAGGCATCCAAAGAAAAGGATCAGGCAAGGTTACCAAGGAGAAAAAAACACAGCAATTAAAAGAGTTCTGCATATGGACAGTTTTCAATGTCTCCATCTCTACAATGCTAGAAATTCAGTGAAGATTTCATTTAGAGAAGCAGAATTCTTACTTGGAGAGAAATGCCCTCTTTTTGTCCCCCACCCTATAGCTACACTGCTTGAAGATTCCAATGTGTAGTACACCCAAATGCTGAAAATCGTTCCTACTTGTAGGTTATTCTCATTGTACAAAAGCACATAGCTTCAATATCATAGAAGACAGTGGAAACTAAGCAGTCACCACTAAGAGTTTTCAAGGGGGAAAAAAGACTCTGAAACTTTCCATTGTTACAGTCAATTGACTTTTTTTCCATTGGCAAGCAGAGATTTCCTCAGCATTCATCCCTAGTCGGGTAGTAATTTTATGTATATATTCAATATGCTGTAAAGTGTAAACATTATTCTACATCTTCACATTATTCTACATTATCAGTTCTCAAAATTATTATATAATGTTACACTGCAGTGTGATTCCATCTTTTTTTTTTCCCAGGGAAATGTGCTGCTAAGTGATTTGCTGAGGCTTCATTCCCTCACAATATTAGAAAGATGACACATGTAAACTCGTTGTTAACTTAGTCCTGTCTGCATGTCTCCAAGCATTTACCGGGGGGGGGGAGGAATCCCATTGAATTCAATAAAACTTACTCTGCAGTAATGTTATGCCTCACCCTTTGAGTGAGTCTGATACAGATAGGGACTCAGAAATTACAGTACCTGTGTCAAATGGTGAGACAGGAGAGGATTCCCAACATCAGCAGACAGATGAGAATTCTACTGCCCAGCAGCAGGAAGGAAGATACTGAGAATGAGGTGCCTGCCTTTATGGAGCAAAGGAGAGTCAAAGAGAGCTTTCATAGGTCCCACTGTCTCTTTAAAAAGAGACACTAGTTTATTAAATACCAGTTGTGTGAAGATAGCCAGCTATAAATATACCAGTACCTCCCTGGCAGATTGTTGCTCACAACCAACTTATATGGCTAATTAGGAACCTGTATGGTTTCATGTTTCTTTTGCGAATTTGGACCTTGATTTGTTCAACAAAAACTGTTTTTGAACTCCCTTCTGACTGACTTATTATGTTGAATTCCCATTTTGCTGTTACCTGGTGGGAATGCTCTTGTTATTCTCCTCATTGTAGTGAGACATCTGAGACTGAATGAAACAGGATTAAGACCTGATAGCTCTTGCACTTAAATCTCCCTCACCTTGAGCTCCAGGCAAATGCTGACATAAACAGGACAAATAAGCAGAGAACTGGTGCCTTGATAACTCTGGTCCTAAGTAGCAAGACTGCAGGAAGAATGTACTGGTGGGTCCCCTGGTCATTTCTGCGAGTGCTTCACACCTGTTACAGTTCTGCTGAATTCAATCTTATGCTGCCCAATTCCAGGGCATGTCAATGCAGTGCAAAAGAAATCTCATTTAGACAATGGAAGAGGGAGATCAGAGAATGTTCAACTTCTTTCAGAGTAGAATCACATTCCCCACAATTTCTGGCGAGTGCATTTCTGTTCTAAAACAAGACACCCATTCCTCTGTTGCCTCATTTTAGTTGTTGGTAAACAGGAGATGGTACATGTCTATTTCCAGGTGGCACATTCAGCTGAATTTCAGAGCCACATAATCATGGCAGTGAGGTAAGATCCAGAGGGTGAAATTGTTCTCCAGATCCATCAAATTGCCCACCACTGTTTTGGATGCTGAAGTCTGAATCTATTGTTAGTCCTAGCTGGATTACTCCACACATTCAAACATATCCTAGAGGAAAATCAGTGCACATGTGGATAAACAACACCTAAGGCCATTTCCGCACTAGACTGTTATAGTGCTAAGTGTGGTCAAGATGGCAAAAGTTATTAATGAAGAAGAACACAAAAGTTAGGGCAGGCTGCAGCAGTTAGCTTTTGCCTGAAGCTAGTGGGAAGGGCAAGACTCTATCCCCTCTCCTCTCCTCTCCTCTCCTCTCCTCTCCTCTCCTCTCCTCTCCCTCCACTGAGTTGAATGCAAACTGCTTTGGCACTTTGAACTCAGTTTGCAGCAAAGGAAATAAGCTGAGGGGAAAGGGGGAAAGGGGGAAGAAAAGAGAGAATCTGAGACATTTTTAAAGCAGCTGAAAAAGCGAGATGGTAGAGGATTAATGGGGACTGCTCCTGTAAAATTGGGACTGTTGGAGGGTATGCTACTCAAAATGAATCCATTTGACACTTGCACAAATGATATATCAAAACAGTCGCCTTGATCCATGTCAACAAATCCATTCTGACAATTTTCATCTTCTTCACAAATATTTTTTGCAAAGCCAATAATCTTAACTGCCAGTTCAAAACCAACCCATTCTCCACATTCTTTGGATTAGAATTAGGATTGCTCAGAACTATATATTGTTGAAAATCAGCTTCCCCACTCTTCGCACCTATTGTGAGAATTGTATGTAAGCTTAGGGAAAGAAGAGGAACACTGTCAGCTAGCTACTCAGGATTTTGGTCTTGAACTTTGAAATACTTCTTTTTTCATAAAAGCAAATCTGTATACAGTAGCAAAGTCTACATTTTCCTACCTCTCTTTTTTCTTCTTTTCTATCTTTTTGTCAAGGCCTGTGTCACACTTTTGGAAACTAGCAGCACATCTTTGTCAACTGTGCAGTTCTTCTCCATCCATTTTACCAGAATATCTCATCAGCAAGTGCAGAGAGCAATTATATCCCTTGACTATTTCTATATCCTTGCACAAAAGAGGCAAATTTTATGGCGCTGGCCCACCAGTTTACAAAAACACCAAATATTCAGTAAAGAAAACCAATGTCTTAAACAGAACAGGAAGGTAAGGATCAAAAAAGTCAAGGTGATTTGTGTAACTTAAATGCAAATTACATTCTGATCTTTTTGTAAGCCAACAAAGGCATTTACAACAAGGCATTTACATCATACAGAAATCTGGCATTTAAATCAAAAGGTATTTAGAATGTTATTAGCCACACATTTATCCACCATAAAGATTTTAATTGTGAACGTAAAATAGGCAGCATTAAACAAAAGTGGCACAAGACATCTCACAAATAATGGGTTGGTTCCAGAGTTAGTCATATTTTGGACAGATCCATTAAAATCAATAGGACTTACCATTTGCAAAGTCATAAATAACCTATGTCCCATTGCTTGTTATGAGTCCACTCTAAGTATGACTAAATCTGGAGCCAACCCAATATATACAATGATCAGTTTGACCTGACACACAAAGCCAGATATTAGATTACAGGGTGACTTGGAAAATACATGTGACTAAGGCCGGAGAGAAAGTTTTCCTTAAGATTATGCATGTCTATGAGCATTAGAATTAGGATCTAGAATTAGGAGAATTAGTACTGTGTCATAAATCCCCACAGTAACTTCCATTGCTGACTGCTGTGGATATTGAATTTCTGTTGAGTAAAATCTATGAATGAGTAATGAATAAATTATGTGCTTCAATTAATATTAACAGTGGAGTGCCAACTGGGTGTCAAAAGATGCAAAAAGTCATGGCACTTTAAATCACATCTAATTCAGAGCCACATTTATTAAAGTGTAGTTATTTCATTGGTAGTAAATTCCACCAATTCAAGGGAGTGGGTTGTTTAAGAAAACAAAATAATTTCATCCCATTCCAAGGACAGAAAACATACCATTCCTATGATTACAACCCTAGAAATAGATGAACTGAAATTGGCATCCAAAAGATAATCCTTTAAACATGCAGATGGAAAGGGACACAACCTAATTGCACAAAAACAGTTTTTCAGTGGGTTGAACGCTCTCCAAATCTGATAAATTTCAGTCACAAACTCTTGAGTAATAACTCTTCTCAGATAACAATAAAATTTAAGAGTACTTTGACTGCATCTCAAAAGTAAGCACGCACCAAAATAAAACTTCAAGTTTCATTAAAAAATAGTCATTTCATTAAAGCTGGGCTGGAAATCATCTTGCTGGACTGCAATTCCCAGCTTTCTTTGGACTAGTGGGAGTCACAGTTCAACAACACTGATATCATATTAAAATGCATTACTTCCAGCAAGGGATCTATCCCTGTTCTAGTCTCACCAAATAAAATCTAAGAGATATCTAAATGAAGGTGAAAAACCAATGACTAGGATTCAGTAACATTAATAGGAAGATTTACTTTGCTTGAATTCTTGCTTGTTTATCTAAGTAAACTTAGTAGGATCAGACACTATAAACCAGGCTGTGCTGTAAACACAACAGTGAAGATTTTGTACATAACTCAACTGAGGTGAAGTCACTTTATTTTTAAAGGAAATGCTAAGCCTATGCTTTCATCAATGGGACCTGCAGTGCTTCATCTTACTGGTAGTTTTTTAATCCAGTATACTTGACTGCATAAAAAAGTGCAGAGCTGTTACAGACATACATAGAATCATATCTTGTTGGCAAGAGCCATCTAGTCCAAATCCCAGCATGCTTGAATGCAAAATGAAAGCACCTGAATGATGTTCATCCAGCCTTTGTTTAAAGACCTTCAAAGGTGACCTCTACCATCTGAGGCAATCTTTTTCCACTGTTGAACAGCTTTCACCATCTGGAAGTTCTTCAAACTGGTTACATGGAATCTTTTTTCTTGTAACTTGAATCCATTGGTTCAAGTCCTAGTCTCTGCAGCAATTGATAACAAGTTTGTTCCATGACACTCCTTCAAATATTTAAATACAGCTCTCTTACCACATCTTAGTCTTCTCTTCTTCTCCAAGCTATACGTACCCTGCTTCCTAAGCCATTTCTATTAGGGCTTGGTTTCCAGACCTATTACCGTCTTGGTCATTCTGTTCTGCGCTTGTTTTTGACACATATAAATCAAATCCCTACTTCCAGTTCAGCAATAATTCAGAGGAGGTGCAAAAAGAAAAAGAAAAAAAAAGAGCAAAAAAATACATTGACTTTTTTGTAGTAAGACCTGGAAACATCACTTTTACTCTTGATTGGCTTCATGACATAATCACAGAGTCATATCTGATTGACTACACTGAACCATCAGGAAGCCTATTCAGAGTATTTTCTGTTCTTTTTCTTTTGTGACATCATCTTGTTGCTATGATAACAGGTGTAAATTGAGATGTCCTAGTATCAAAAATGCAAGTTTGTCCTAATCTTTATGTAAATACGTCAGGGTCTCTCCAACCCCTGTTTTCACATTCAAAATGGCATAGCTGTAGTCTGGAACAAACACATATAGTATCATGCATTTGATCATTTCCTTTGCTCTTTTCAGATTTGTTCCCCATGTAGAAGGTTAAGTTGTTACAATTTTAAAGAAAGCTTTTGAAATGTTTGGCACTCACTAGGGCTACAATTATGTCATTTCCATCAGTCATTTGACCATTTCGTACAAGGCTCTGAGCAAGGTAAGGAGTTACAATACCAGCTAAGAACTGCAATTTATAAATGTTAAATATTACTCTTCAAAAAAAGGCAAGAGGATTCTGAAAAAAACTGGTAAATGAAGAATAATTTCCTGAGTAAAGAAGGAAAATAGCAAGTCGGAAGTTTAGAGTGTCCCTTGGGCTGTGAAGCATCCATCAAACTTTCTCATAGCCTGTTATGCAATAGGTTTGCCATACCATAGCTTCCAAAATCTGGGTGCCTAATTTGCATATTAAGCAAACTATTTGATAATTATATAAATCTTGTAGTGGGTTGAGAGTAGGGATTTATTCATTTTATTATTTCATCCTAACATAGAAGGATGAATAATTTATGCAGGATTGTTTTTCCCCATTACGGGAGAAAATTCACACATCACCAGTACCCACCAGTGTTCACATATCCAGAAATATTTTGAGAAATGATTCTGAGGAGAAGTATACATGCAAAGTTTCATAAAAATTGTGGGGTTTTTTGTAAAAAAAACAACACTGATTTTATACAACAAAGTGAGTTTCTGGAAATTTTTCTGCACAAAAAAACACACATGTATTTCTGTGCAAAATAATTTCCTGAAACACATCAGAGGTGCGAATACCAGGTGAAAAATTATTATCTCCATGTTGTTCTTCCTGATTGACAGTAAGGAAGATCTGACATTGTGAGATGTACATGTGGTATCTCTGTAGCACTGTAATCCAGAGCTACTCCCTCACATACACACAAAACTCCATCTTTTAAATGACACAGCCTCCACAACACAGCCATTTCTGTGTTATTGGAGAGCAGGGGGGTCGATGGTGACATGTCCAGCTATTTTCCTATAGCAAGATATGCTGCATCAGACATCCTCTGCATTCCTTGAGAGTTTCCTGTACATTATATCATTACAGTGTACCTAGTGACAGGAAAATTGCTGGACGTATTTCTGTTGATCCTCCTCTCCACTCTGCCACAGCTCAGAAATGGCCATGCTGGGAGAAGAAGACTGTGTCATTTAAAATTGGTTTGGGAGGGTTGGTTGTTGCACAAGAAGTAAAGAATTCCAGCCTCTGCAACAACCAAAACAGAAGGTTGCAATCATGTTGTTGCTTATATTATCATAATTCACAAATAGGGTGGCTGCCTACATCTTAAGCTGAGAACTGGGTCACTTTTTAACTTTTCCAGGTTGTCACGTGGTACTTTTCTGCTGGGGCAAAAGTGCAATGTGTCTGTTGCTACATGCTGGTGAATGGAGCACGTGTCTTCAACAAGTAAATGATCATAAGAATTGCACTGGAAATGAGTCTGTGAGAACACAGTTGAATCAAATTGATGTTTGAAGCCATGGCCTGAAGAATGTTCTGTAGAGCACAAGTGAACAGATGTTAGTTCTCTAGATGCTTTGGACCTGTCTTTCTATAATCTATCACCACTGGTTGAACTTGGCAGGGAGTAACAGGAGATGAAGTCCAACATATCTGGGCACCATTATTGTTCCCAGTCTTGTTTTGGAGGATTCATTTGGCTGGCCGATCAAACCAGCCATTACCAGAAGTTGATAAGATGAAGTGAAGGAAGGGTAGCAACAGAGCAGATTGAGGCAGACATCTCAGGTGGTCCAACACCAAGATCACACCATCCTTTCTGCCTCCAAACTTTCCACCATTGCAGTCTGGCCTCCTTTCTTCCTTTCTCCTAGAGGTGGCTGTTGAATCCACAAGGGAGGCAAGATCTTTACACAGAAGTTGGACGGACATCTTTCAGGAGTCTTTTTAGTTGTGTATTCCTGTGTGGCAAGGGCTAGATAGATGTTGTGGTCCCTTCCAACTCTTATGATTCTATGAATCCAGCTTCTCCCATGGCTGCTCTAAGCCAAATAGGAACTCTACTGGTGTCAAACCTCTGAAAGGACAGGGTGCAGCCCTGTAAAAACTCCTATTGTTGTGTGCCTTCAAGTCATTTCCAATTTATGGCTACCCTAAGATGAACCTATCATGGGATTTTTTTGGTGCTGAGTGTGTGACACATCCCAGGTCATCCAGTGGGTTTTCTTGGCTGAGTGGGGAATCAAACCTTGGTCTCCAAGGTCATTATCGAGCACTCAAACCACTATACCATGCTGGCTCTCAGATGGTAATAATAGGTACATTTAAATATAATGGCCAGTATCTAATTATGCCATTGTTATATCTAGGGGAAGAATGGAAATTCACCAGTTTCCCCTGTAAGGTGAAATTCCTGACTTCTTAAGAAACTTGTGCATGAATTAAAATAACATGTTGAAATTTTTTGCAACTTAATGGGACTTTTTTTTTTCTTTGCTGCTGGAACAAAATAAACTGCACAATTTTTGAAAACCACCCAGGATTTGAGAACCTGTGAAACTTTGCTTTAAAAATCTATGCTCATGGTCTTCAAGCCCTGGCTTTGCCAGTTTGAATATTGTGTATTTAAATCCCGGCCCAGCCCAGTAAATTGTAATACTTTAGACATAGTATGTGGCAGCCAGATCTCTGTTCCTCTGCTCTACCCACAGATATGCTGTCTGTGCAAACCAAATATTATATGCTTACTGAAGATGCAGCCATCTGAATGCTGTGCAATTCCTTTTCCACGAGGAAAGCTGTGCAGTTTTCAGATTCTGTGCCAAAAGCTGTGCAATTTCTAGAAAACTACACAGTTTTCTAGGCAAGTTGCACAGCTTTAATATAAAAGCTGCACAGTTTCTTGTCAATGCAGGTAAAAATCTTTCTCAAGGTCCCAAAGCTATGGGACTAATAACTGTTTCATTGTTCTGTTGCCCTAAAAGGTGGGGGACTTTGGGGTTCATCCACAATGCCAGCATCTCCTTGGAATCTGCGGGAATTATACGTCAAAGGAGGCCTGTGAGAGGAGGGTAATGGCAGGATCTTTTCAACTGGGTGTATACTAGTACTAACTATAGAGAGTTAAAAGTTAAGCGGAGTATTTTATTTAGAATTAACAAACACACAAGAAATCAGACGCTCTCAAGAACCATACAAGGTTATTGGAAGATAAGGCAAGAAGGGTTGGATAGAGAGAAATTGGGTAGAAAGGGCAATAGTTAGCAGTCCTGAAGCAGAAGATGGAAGCAGAGTGGCTCAGACAGCACATCTGTGGGTAGAGCAGAGGAACAGAGATTTGGCTGCCACATACTATGTCTAAAGTACTACAATTTACTGGGCTGGGCCTGGGATTTAAATACCCTATTTTCTGCCTTGAAGAAGGGTGCAAAGACAAAGTGGTAATGGTTTTCCCACAGAGTTGGCAAAGGAGTCCAGGAAGGGCTGATTGTCTTAACTTTAGGTGACAAAACATTGGTGGGAGTCATGACATTCTCTTAATTGTTTGGATGAGCAGGAGGTCTGGGAAGGACAGTAGGTCTCTGATGGCTTCAACAGGGCAATTTCATTTTTCACTATCTTTGTTGCCTGCATTTTTGAAAGGATTGTTGCAAGCCCATTAGCACTAACCTTTCCCATCTAATCTTCTCTGAACTTATGACCTGGCCATGTTGAGGTCAACCTGACCTGGTTACATGCTTAGACTCAGTACATTCTCCAAACTTGCTTTCAGCAATATATATAATTTATGAAAAATAGCTCACCACTCAAAGTGGGGGTATTGGGTGTGGTAACAGTTCTCTGTAACTATTGGGAATCAGATAAATCAAGATTTATCATCCCTAGTTCTAGCAAAAGACTTATTGTGCAAGTTATTACATATCTAAAGAGTCAGTATAAGACTGCCATCCAACAGAGGTTTTTTTGTGCAAGTGGTAGCATAACAAACTGTGCAAGAGGTTGCACGATTATTTCACAACTACATAACTTGAACAACTGCTTTGCACAACTACTTGCACAAAGACAGAATCCAATACAACTGTGGTTATGGAGATTTTCACTCAGCCAGCATTGTTATATTGAATGTATGCCAATGTATTATGTGCAATATGCTTACATCACTGAGCATTTTCCCAAAGCCTGTGAAAATTATAACTTGGACTTGAAAAAAGCAACATATTAAATTCCTTTTAAAAAAGTTGAGTTTTTAAAGTTTTTCTGTATTTATAATTCTAGCTTAAGTTCTCATAGCCAGCTTATTTGATATAATGATTAGCAACATTCTTCTCTGCACCTTTTTTTTTGAGGCTGTGGAGATACTTCCAATAGCCATTCACTCTCATCTGGGCAAAAGGCTGTTGTCTTAATTAGCAACTTGATTTTCTAAGGTCAATTTTCTTCAGTAATGTGTGTGTGATCTATACATAGCAAAATATGCTTTAAAGCATAGACTAATTCTCTCAATTCATTTCTTAAAATCTTAGCATCAGCTTATAAGAAGTGCAAGGAAGGGAAGAATTGTGCCTACTCCATTTTGAAAGAGAATACAGAATCATCCTACAATAAGGCAAGGTAAAATGCTCTCAGTACACATTTATCAATGGACACCTCCAAACTTAAAAGAAAAAAAAAACCTCTTTCTTACTCATCCAAATTTTAAAGACAGAATAACCTTAGTCCTCTAGAAGAGAACTCTCTCCCTGCTTCATTCTCAAAGAGAATACAGAATGGGTCTCCAATAAGCCAAAGGGAAATTCCTGTAGTAAAGTCTTCCTCAGATGTTTCTCAGCAAGCCCAGAAGGTTCAATACAAAAGAGACCCTTTGTTTTCAAAGGTCTGTAAAGCAATTTTTAATGTTTCTCCCCACAATTTCCCCTCTTTTTCACAGAGCTACCATCTCCTTGGAAGCCAGAAACATGAATAAAAGAATATTCTGGTGGGTTCTTTCTTTCTTTCTTTCTTTCTTTCTTTCTTTCTTTCTTTCTTTCTTTCTTTCTTTCTCATAAACCATAATTCATACTTCTAAGGACAATGTTTCTTTTGGCCTGTACATAAAACATGCTTGTGCTAAACAGATTCAAAGCTGTGTTGTTCTTCTGTCTTACAAATTTGGTTGGGATTTTAGGATGTAATCCAACCCTACTCCCTACAATAGAGGCTTTGCTGTTGGTGTCAGTTCAGTGTAATACAGTCCATTTGTTTCTCATTTCCTCAGTACCACAGTACCACAAAAATGACTGTTGCAATTAGGTGCACAGCCAAAATGTTCAGATGTATTCACAAAGCATTTCAGAACTGAAAATACTACATAGTGGATCAGGATTTTCTGCTCTGAATGAAGTAGTTTTGCATGTGTTCTCTGGAGCAGTGATGCTGAACTAGAACACCAGGTGGAGGTCTAGGGCCTAACTGTCAAGCGGGCCACCAAATGTAACTCCACTATGGTGTTCGCTTCATCTATTCACATTTCCCCAGCATACTGCTGCCAAAAAAGGCAGAGATTCCCTCCCCAGCTCCTTTTCTGTTAGCTTCAGAACAGGTCAGACACTACATAGAGGAAAAATGCTTGATGGATCTATGAATTGTAATTTTAATAAAGAAGGAAGAGGAAAATGCATCTTCATGCACTCACGTGGCCTCTAGGCTACATCAGAAAAGGCATGGTGAGAGATCAAGAGACCACAGGGAGGAAGAGAGAGAGAGAGAGAAAGTGCCATGCTGGAGGTTGGACAAAGCATTGTACCAACCAGGTGAGGGAACATGCCGCTTAGAAGAAGGCATGGGGGTATCTTGCCCAAGACTTCCTCAGTCCTCATAGCACCTATCCTAAAGAAAGAGTTAACTGAAATTTGGATGTAGCTTCCTGTGCTGTTGGTAATAACAGTAGTATAAATGTTTCTGCAAAGGCAAAACCAAAACACTCAAGCCTGAATCCCACTGCTAGTCCCAACTAGAATAAACTTAATGGCCTAAATTCTCCTCTAGGCCAAAATAGAGTAGTGCCTATTAAGCCCACTAGATATTGTTGACTCACTATTCAACAACCGATCAACTTAGGTCATTTCCACACTACACTGTTACAGTGCTATTAGTCCACTTTCTATGGACACATCACACACTCTCATCCCCCAGAAAACCCTGTGATAGTTTACCTTAGGGTCACTGTAAGTCAGAAAAACTTGAAGGCAACAACTTGAAGGCAACAATAATTGCTTGGGAAGCAGGCTTTTTAAAAATATATATTTAAAACTAATCACATTTTAGTTTAAATGGGGATTAGCCTAAAATGAAAGCAGGACTTTCCAATCTCCTCTTCACAGCTGTGGAAGAGGAGGGGAGATGAGAGTGTATGAGTCCAAGGAGAAGGTAGATTTGTTCTCATTAAGGCCCTTTTCGCATGGCATTTGCCATGCGAAAGGGTGTCCGGAGCATCACATGATTGCAAGGAGCATTTCAGATGACGTCCTCACAATCGTGTGACACTACTGGGGCTGGCAGGCGCTGATCATGCACTATTTCATTTTCAGTTTGTAGCCAAAAATGGTGCGTGATTGTGCATCACTCCGGGGCCCCACGCACACTTACCTTGTGTGCAGAGCTCTGGAGCCACTACCCTCGCACTTCCTCTCCCAGCACAGCTTGGGAAAACACCCATCTGTACTGCGGAAGGAAAAGGCAGGGCACTCATGGTGCCTGCTGGCTGGCAGGCAGCTCCTGCGGAGCCAAAGCAGCGGAGAAGCAAGAGCCTCCTGCAAGAGGTTGCTCGCATGATCCCCACACCCCAGCGCCAGATAAAGGTAAGGCACAGAAAGGGCCTAAGTCATAGTATAACATCATCTCCACACCTATGAAGTCAAGGAGTCTAACAGAGAGTCTCAAAAGATCTGCACTAGTTTGTACACTTAAAAAATATGCATAGAACATACTCTTCAATCAGTTGAGAGTTTTTCTGTCAGAGAACAGTTTTTGTAAGTAAAGTCATGTCATAACAAATCCAATCACCTGACACCCTAAAATTAAACATGTCCTTTCCTTTTTGTAATTTGAAACCTCACTAATTATTGAAATAGCAAGTGTTCTCCCACATATTCTTTTCTGAGAACTGGAATAAAGAGAATTCTTGCATACAGTTGAAGTAACCTTGGAAATGTACGTGGGAGTTAATTATCACACAGGATTTTTTTTTTTTTTAAGGCAAAGACCTCTGGCCACATTTTTCTTTAATAGTATCTCTAATCTTTATTTTTGTGCCTGCTTTCACACAGACTCTTTTCCCAACTTTCTTTGTACATGGAAAAGAAAGTTCTTTACTCTGACCTACATTGCAGGTGCCTAAAGAAAGATGGTTGGGCATCATGACTTCTTCTTTCTGACAGAAAAAAGAAACTAACATTATTGATATGCCAGATGATCACCTAGTGAATGAATATATTATATCTAATGGGTGTGATGACCCAATCCAGAGTTAAACACTTTTATGTCCCATTGAGTTCAATGAAAGATTCTTCCTCTAGTTGAAAGCCATTGGACTTAAGAGTGCTTAATGTCAGCTGAGCTGTGCCCAAAGTTTATATCTATTGTCCATATTTTCAACCGAACATTAGTCTGTAAAGTTACTGCTTCAGTAATCCAGTTGTACACCTTCATTCAGTTGATTATTAAATGAGATTTTAATTCTATAAAATTCATATTTATATATTTATCAATATATTGCTTTATGCAATCTTAACATAAGAAATTTACTGCAATGTGAGATAGCTGGGAAAAGTCTGTGGAACTCTGGCTGTCATGAAAAGGAATAGCTTTCCCATCATTATGAGAAGGTCTTCCAAAAGTCTTCATGAGTACAAATAATTTTTAAAAAAGAGATGTACTGCACACCACATCAGGGATGGAAAATGTGTTGTTCCTCAGATATTGTTGGACTACAACTCCCAGCATTCTTTACTACTGACCGTTAGCTAGGACTAGGAGGAGTTGTAGTCTAACGTGTGAAAAGCCATATGTTCCTTCTGCTCTATGCTATACAGTAAGTGTAATGTGTAGTTTGGTCTTAAAGCCCCCAGTTGTTCATTTTCCTCCAGTTCAGTACTTTAATATTTGTTGAAAGGTGATTGCATATCTCCTTTATCTGCAATGCTATTTTGGTGAAGCAGCAACCAGAAGTATTTACAATTTTCCAAGTATAATTGCATCATAGGCCATTTCCACACTACACTGTTATAGTGCCATTATTCCACTTTCAACATCCCGTGGAATTCTGGGGTTTTTAGTTTAATGAGGCCAAAGAGTTCTCTGGCTGAGGCCCCTTTTGCACAGCAGTCCTGTTGCGAAATGACCTTGGGAGCTTCGTGCGATTGTGAGGACCATTTCACATGACGTCCTTGCAATTGCATGACACTCCTGAGGCCAGTAGGCAGTGATCATGCATTACATCATTTTCGGTTTGTTGCCAAAAATGATGTGTGATTGGGCATCCCTCCAGGGCCCCACACACACTTACCTTGCATATGGAGGGTCTGGACATGCAGCCATTGCACTTCCTCCCCCAGCGCAGCCTGGGAAAGTACCTGGCTGCACTGCGGAAGGAAGAGGCGGAGCGCTCATGTTTCCTTCCAGCCAGCACAGAGCTAGTGCAGAGGGGAAGCAGAGGGGACACAAGTACCTCTCGCAAGAGGCTTCTCACATGATCCCCTCATGATGCCTGCAGCACCAGGTAATGTGCAAAAAAGGCATGAAAATTCTAAATGTCCCTCCCTAAACTACAAACCCCAGGATTCTATAGGATATTGAAAGTGGAATAATAGCACTAGAAGGGTGTAGCACGGAAATGGCCATAGATTTCTATAAGAGTATCACAATAGTGACATCTAATTTTCAGTCCATTTTCTAATCATCAGTAGCAGAGACTTCTGCTTTTTCCAGTGCTGTCAGGTACTGGGTCAACATTGTTGCAAAACTCTCTTCTGTAACACCCAAGACCAAGATCAACACTGAAATTGCTGATGAGCATGTCTGTTGAATATGTCATGAACACAGGAGGAATCTGGCAGGTTTGCCCTGTGGGAAAAAGAAAGAAAGAACACAGAGAGCCTTGGTTAAAGCTACATCTGTATGCACCCTATCCATTGTTTAAATGTCATCTAAAATATGTGGAGTGTAAGGGGTGAGGAAATTGCTAGGAAAAAACTGCTAGGAAAAAACAATGTCCTCATCCTCACATTTCTTCTTTAACTTTGGGACTTCAAAACTTGAAAAGGAGAAGGAAAGAACCTATTGGACAGACACTCATAGGACCATGTTTTGTACAGAGACAAAGCTTTTTGTTTTATTTTTATTTGAAAGAACAATGAAGGTGGAATCCTAGAGGAATTATAAGGAAAGATCTTTTAAGAATGAGCACGTCCTAAGGCCATCTCTTCAGAGAAATGATATTGTGATTCCATTTTATTTTCAAGGTCATGGAAATATTCTGAAAATGAATTTGGAAAGACAACATATCTGTTGGTGCTGAGCTGCAGAAGGTATGCCTAACAGGGCCGGCCGGCCTCTCCCTAAACTGCAAACTCCAGGATTCCATAGGATGTTGAAAGTGGAATAATAGCATTGTAACAATCTAGTGCGGAGATGGCCCATGTTATATACAAATCAAAATATTCATTTGACATACCTTTAGAAGTCACTGGTCAGACTTGATGTACTCATGAAAGAAAATCAAAAGAAAAGAATATCCAAACTTTATAAATTGTTATTACAAAGAGAAATGAAACAGGAAGAAATTAAAGAAACGATGGTGAGATAGTCACAAAATATAGGACATTCGATAGACACTGAGAGTTGGAGAATGGTATGGAAAACAGATTTAAGATTTACATTAAATTTAAATTTAAGAGAAAACTATTATAAAATGTTGCATAGATGGTATAGGATGCCAGAGAGATTACAAAAAATTATCAAGAATGGAAATTCAAAATGTTGGAAGTGCGGAGAAAAAGGAGAAACATTTTATTATATGTGGTGAACATGTAAAAAGACAAAGAAATTTTGGAAAGAAATACATGATGAAATTCAAAAAATATTCAAAATGAATTCTGAAATGATACCTGAATTATATTTATTGAATATAATAAAACCAAAGGCAGAAATTAGAAAGCAAAAAGAAAATGTTATATTTAGTTACAGCAGCTAGATTAACCTATGCTCAACATTGGAAACAAGATATTAAAATAAATTTAAATGAATGGAAATTAAAGGTTATGGATATGATGGAGATGGAAAAATTGACAAACGCATTAAAGAACAAATCCATTCAACAATTTAATAGAGAATGGAGCAAAATAAAAGAGTGGCTACAATTGTAAAGCTAATGATTATAATGACATAATTTGATAAAAAAGGTAAAAATGTATTGACTGGTTAAAAGACAAGCTATGACTGTTATGCCAAAGATTCTATGTATAATGGATAGGACTCCTTGTATCATATTGTATTATATTGTATTTTTTGTTTGATTCAGCTGGACAAAACTGGAGAAGAAAACTTGTTATGGGAGTTGGGGGTGGGATCATTTAGAAGAAATGTTCCCATTTTATACTTTCTTTTAGAAATTTTAATAAAAAAAAATTAAAAAGAAGAAGAAGAAGAAGTCACTGGCCAGAATTTATGTCCCTGGTAATACTTTGGATGAAAGAGGATGGACGAGGACACTCAGCTGGTTACATTAAGAATGACATTTTTAATATCAAATTTTACATTTTTTCCACATTGCACGCTTTGTAAACGCAAGGTTCTTGAAGAAATTTGAGCAATGATGATTAATTGTGTATTTATCAAGGCAGAATGGAAAAACCTGCAGGGGAATCTCTGTTCTATAATTCCCATCATAAGCTTACAAACCTTAGCTACTTCATTTATGTAAGCACTTCTGCAAGAGTATAAAAGCTCCACCATGAAAGACTCACATAAATAAGTAACAAAAGCAAGACTATAGCCTTGAACCAGCAAAAGTGCTATCTTGGTAGGAACTGCAGCCAGGATTAGCCTTCCTAGCAGGCATCCAAGCATGTATTGATAAGAGAAACTCATTAAGAACATTGAGTAGTACTTGGTCTACTCAACAGAGCAGGAAGAAATCAATCCACCACAGACCTGATAGTGGTATAGCTTACAGGTTAGTATGTGAAAAAGTGGCTTCCTGAAGACCAAATTCTGCATCACACATTCACCTGGATCAGGATAATCAAAGAAGCAACACAGAAAGCTTTAGATACTAACGATTAATTGGTTTCTGTGGCAAAGTGCTATATCATTCCCTCCTTGATAACCAGCTTGACATTCTCAGGATATTTCAATGTACATAGAATCCTCACTGCTACATTGGGCTACCTGTATCATTTGACAAAATTAAGCAAATGACACTGGTGGTTGGTGCTTGGGGACAGCAGACTCATCCTCTTGCTGACCATCATGAGCTTCATGGTTCCAATATTCCTTTTTTGCTCTGGGATGGAGTTGTGTAAGCCACACAGCTGTACTTGAACTGCAAACCAACCTGAAAGAGTGAAGGATTATGTTGTGGATCAAGTTAGATTTAGGTGCCAATTCAGCCTGTTTCTGCACAGCAAATGGGGAGGGAAACCATATATAAATGTAAATCCTGATTGCTCCATCCTCATACGGTGAATGGAAGACATTTTTAAAAAGAGACAGAGAAGTTGTTTTGTTTTGTTTTGTAGGAGATAGTACCAGAGAGATTATTTGTGTATTTCCATCACTGAATTTTGTGCATTTCAGAGAAAATTTTAAAACGCAACAAAGGTCACCTTGTTGCTTGGATTGTAAAAAAGAAAGAGCATGGGATGAGTCAGTTGCATGGGGCTACTTATTGTATGTGTATCCTTAGGTACAGAGAGTGAAACACTAGTTCTATGATTGAAGAGTCTTGGGTGCCTCACTCTCATTCTGGAGAGGAGAACTTGTGTGAGGGCAAAAAAAGTAATTCTAGGACCGTCTCACCATGCTGAGACAGAACGTGAATCTCTCCAACATAAATGTAAAGAAAGATAAATACATTTTGGTATGATTATATGTTTTGTGAGAGATGTTGCACTATGCGTAGATGACACTACAAAAACTAATTTTGCTTGAAAAATATTCTTTGTGAAATTTTCACCAAAAATGTTTCAAACCGTGAAAAATCATTGGAAAAAAAATCATTAAACTACTCATAATCTTCTCTAGCAGAGAGAAAACATTTGAATTCTCCTAATCCTCACATGCAAAAATGAAATAAGCAAAGCTCTATATCCCTACAAGCTACACATTTTTCTATTCCTTTCTTTGCTCTTCTCCACTTACATTCTGTTGATTGGTTAATACACACTAAAGGCCCTATTGAGGTGCATATCCAGGTTAAATCAACAAAGGAGGAAGGGAGCATGCTAGTCCCTCTCCATCATCACCTTGAAAAGCAATGGTTCTAGAAAGGAAAGTGGTTTCTATCTGCAGAGAATCCCCATGCCTACCAGAATCATAGAAACTCTGATTTCTGGCTTACATAAAGAGCCTTCACACATAGAAGAGGCCTTCCTCTTCTGAACCATTACTTTCACATAAAGAGAATGAACGTGAGAGCAGGACTAGCACATCCCTTCTTGGTGTGTTGATTTAACCTTTCACTGAATGCCTGAGTCAGACTTATGTGAACACACATAGGAAAGTAATGAAATATACAATGGATGAAGCAAAACAGCACAATTTTTTAAAGGAATATTAATTTGGTAGTTTGTGATTTTTAACAACACACACATTGTGAATTTCCATTGCCAAGTAAAAAGTATCAAAGGAATTTAACTTCTAATCCATATACTGCATTTTATTTTTTGTTACTGAAATCTCTTTCTCCAGTGAGACTCCAGTAAACAACTTTCTGAAACAATTCCAGCTAAAGGTTAGGGGAAAGGTCATTTCTCTCAAAAGATATCAAAGGAAGATTCAGTTAACAAAGACAGAATGAAATGCTAGGCAGTTTCAGTATTTTCTTCATCGTAAAATGGGGACAATAAAGACCAAGTAGTTATTTGATCAACAGAGGTAGCAGCTGAGAGAGAAAAGGACTTCCAGATTGTTCTCCATTCTAATTTTTATTTCTAAAGAACAGCCATCTACTTTAAATAAAATAGTAATAAATTTTCTGTGTGCTACGTTATAGTAGTGTACATTCTTACCTGGACCAAAGTTGACCAGGGCAGAAAAGAAAAACCAGGCAGGAATAAAGAATTGGGCAGTTGGTGTTAAAACATCCTGAAACTTGTGAAGGAATTCTATTTTAATTACTGAGTCTTTCTACATCTTCCTGGTTTTCTCCATTTTGTGCTGGGCAGTATGCATGTAATCTTCAAGAAGTTTCTCTTGGATAACAGAATGCTTAAGACACTTGCTTTGTCTCTCATCTCTTGTTAGGCGTGCTTCAATGATGTCCTGAGGCCTTCATTACTGAGAAATTGGTTTCCTCAGTGAACACCCATTTGGTCATCAAACTGCTAGAACATTTGGATTTATGCTGTCCTGATGGCTTCATTATCTTCACCTGAGCTATGGCCAGCTTCTTCTATAGAGATGAATAGTTTCTTTGTTCTTTTGAACCAAGTTCCTAAAGCTGAGTCTTCCTTGTGGAGCCTTCATTTTGTCTGTGCTACTCTTATGGTCTTGAATCATGGTTGGCAAGGATATTCACATTTTTGTGTCAGTATGTGTGAGAACAAAGTTAGTTAGCTTTATTTTATGCCTCCTGTAAGATTCTTACATAAATCAATAATCAGGCCTTTGTTCAGAAAGCTTACCTGTGAAATCTCTTTTTATTAGTTTGTTCTTAAGTAAACATTCCTCCATAAAATGTTGTTTCTCTGTGTGTGAGGAATTACTATGAGTGGTCTAATCATAAATCATCACCTGGCTACCTGGTTACTGCTTCTGAATTCTCATAATGTTTTGGCTTGGCATTCTTGGAAACAGAGGGTATGAGTATTTTCCCCATGTGGTTAAGAAACCTGGGTTCCCTCTGATGTGGACAGAGCTAGACAAGAATGAGTGAAGGCATTCTGATTTTCAAAATTGTTCTTGAACTTTGATAACTACTTAAGTACCAGCCAGTAAGTGGCTGCATACTGTGAGAGTAACTAATATATTTTCAAAAGAAGGACCTGTGGTGGGGGCCGGATGGCTTGCTTTAAAACGTGCCAGTGTTGCTTCCTTTTATTTTTAAGACTCTTCCATCCTTTTACAAATAGAAGTTTATTTTCTAATTAATCATAGTACTACAAGGTGGCTAACGGCTAGGCTTTAGACATGTTGCTGAGACCAAGGGGACATGATGAGGGTGCCATCCATCACTGCATCACTGTCTGAATAAAAATGCAGCCAGGATAAAAGTGTGGAGGGGGGAGTGTACACACATCCAGTATGGAAGAGTTGTTAATATCCTAAGAAAATGCTTATCTTTTAAACTTAAAAACACCTAAGGATAAACAGCCAACTAACCTGGCTTTTCACTTTCTAAACACTTTGTCTAGAGGATAATAAATATTTAGATTTCTTTGTGCATTGTACTGAAGTCCAAGGGAGCTACAAAAACAGTGGCTCCAAAATTTTTAAAACAATTCGTCCCCCCCCCAAACCCCAAAGCAGTGGGGGGGGGCGGCCTTTGCCCCCCTCGGGAGAGGAGACCTCGGGGAGGGGGGGGGGGCGTATCCCCTTTTTAAGGGCCCGCCCCGCCCCCCCCTCGGCCCCGCCCGGCAGGCGACGAGAGAGGACGACGCGGGGCAAGCTCTCCATCTCGACCGCGTGGTTGGAGTGAGGCCTACCGGCCACGGGGGGGACCCTGAGCGTCGGCAGCCGGCCTCTCCGCCTTTTTTTTAAGCAGCGGGGGGACTCGGTTGGCGCGACGCTGCGGTTTCCTCGGGCCCCCTGCCTTCGGCGACGGGGAAGGGAAGAGGGCCGCGGAGGCGAGAGCTCAGCGGGAACCCGGCGGTCGCCTAAGGGGCCGCCCGGGAAAAAGGGGGGGTGCGGGGTGGCCGGGCACCCGAGGGCCCCATCTTCCCCTTATTGTTCCTTTTGGTTTTTTAAATTTTGACGGTTTAGGGTTTGGGATGTAGTTCCCAGGGAGGAAGCGGTTGCGCTTGGATAGGCCGCCTTCCTCTCCAACTAGTTAGATTGGGGGCGACAAGGCCTCCCGGGTTGGGGGGGGCCCCCCATTTATATTTTGGAGGCCCAGTCCAGGGAAGACTTTTTTTTGGTTGCTTCGCTGAACGTTACAGTTGGGTTGAGGGGTGTGACTATTAGTAAAGTTTTTGGGCCCCCATACCCCCCTTCCCTTCCTGGTGAGTGGTTGTGGGGGGAAAGGGGGCTGAGACAGGGGCCCCATTTTGGGGGAATAAACATTAAATAATAAATAAAAAAAATTTAAAAATTTAAAAAAAATTTAAAAAAAATTTAAAAAAAAAATAAAATTTAAAAAGCTTTATCGAAAGGGGGGAAGTTGTTGTGTTTGAATATGGTTTCTGCAAAACCCGGGGAAAATTTTCCAAAGGGGGAAGACCCTGCAGGGAAGGCCAAGAAAACCCAAAAGGGGCGGGGGGAGCGAGAGGGGCCACGCCACCCAAAGAGGGCAAGCCGGGAAAACCTGCGGCTCCCCCACTAGCCTTTTTCCCCCTGGGGAGGAAGAAGGGGGGCATATACATCGGCCATTTCTAAAAAGTTTTAAAAGGGAAAAAAGGGGAATTTTGCAGTGATGGGAGGAGACAGTGACGAGCAGTTGGTTGTCATGCCAGTGGGCACTATTAACCGCATGTTGGGGGATGATCCCTTTTGGGAAAGAGGAATTTGGGAAAAAACAGCAGCCAATCGTTGTCGGAGGGGCAGAGTCAGGCTTCTTCTTCATTGCAACAAGGGGGCGGGGCGGCCGGACCCTCAAAAAATTTCCCAGCGGCAGCAGGAGAAGTACAGGGTGAGTAAATACCCCGGGGTTTGGGCGTTTTCTTGGCCTTGGAACCTAGCCACACCATCAGGTAACACGGGAGGGGCCCAGCCTGCTAGCTTTTCCCAAAGGCCATTGGTTTCCCCCCAGCCTCACAGGGCGAGGCAGAATCGCCCTCCCAGCCGCATTAAAGGGGGGGAGAAAATTCCCCACGTGCCCCCGGGGACTCGTTGGGGTAGGGATTATGGGACACAGGAGAAAGAAAAGGGCCACCAGCTTTGGGCAAATGGAAGAAGGACGGCTGAGGGTGCTGGACGAACCCCCGCTGTGGCCACTTTTTAAAAAATACTGAAGGGAGAATATGTGGTTTTATTCACCCTTTTATATCGTGAATTTAGACAAAAAAGAAAAGGAAAGGTTTTGGGATGCTGGGGAGAAAGAAAAATTGAAACATTGTAGGTTTGGGAGAGGAACTGGTCTAATTGGTTTATAGGATACATGATTTACATGGATGTGGTAATTAAGGCCCAGCCTTCCAGGGGGCACTCTATGTTAGTGTATTTGAATACCATTTATCGGGCTCATACAGAGTTTTCGGGGAATGGCTGGTCCATTACGATGAGAAGTTTAGGCTAAAGAGCAGCACGACAGCCAAGCCAAACGGGGGCCCAAATCATAACCGAACTATGGATGCAGACGGGGACCCCAGTGCGTCCAGTGTACGGTGAGCGAGCCCAATCAGGACCCCTTTAGTCTAGAAGGGGTCTCCCCCAAGGCCCAGGGATCTCAAAAACGGGAACAGTTTCCACAGCTGTGCTGGGACTAGGGACGCGGGGGTTTTGTGCCCGTCGCCCCTGCAAATACAAGCACATATGGGGGATTGCGGGGGCCCCCACCCCGCTCGGTATTAAAAAAGGGGAGAGGGGAGGAACGGGTTTTCATGGAGGGAGCCAAAAAAACGGGGGCCAGGGAATCAACTGGCTGTTTACAAAGGGCCCCAGTCCAATTAAATTGGAAAGGTTGCAAGCATGGCCCCAAAATTTTACCCGGGACCAAGCAGCAGCACAATACTTGAAGGAGGGATTTACTGAAGGTTTCAGGATCCCAAGTACGGGCCCCTGGGAAATTTTTTTATGGCTAAAATCTTAGATCTGTGGTAGGTAATGAGCATGTAGTTAGAGAAAAAATTAGTAAAGAGGTTTCGGGGGGGAATAGTTTTTTCCCCTTTTTAAAGCCTCCTACTCCTAATGTTAGGATTTCCCCACTAGGTGTAGTCCCCAAGAAAGCCCCGGGTGAATTTCGGTACTCACCATTTGTCTTATCCCAAAGGTGAATCCTTTAAAATGTGCCATTCCAGCAGAGTTATGTTCAGTCAGGTATACTTCATTTGATACAGCAGTGCGGGTAGTGCGCAGGCATGGTGTTGGGGCTGAGTTTTGGGTAAATCTGACATCAAATCAGCCTTTGCCCGTACCCATTCATCCCTCTGATTTTTAGTTTTAAGGGGTTTGCCTTTGATAAATTTTAAAGTTATTGCCCCCCTCCCAATGGGATGTTCAGTGTCGTGTTCTGCCTTCGAAAAGTTCAGCACCTTTTTAGAATGGGCCATCAAAAAAAATCTGGCCTTTTGGGCATTGTGCATTACTTTGACGATTTTTTTTATCGGACAGGCCGGTTCTGGGCAGGTGATTTTTTTGGTTTGCACAATTCACATCGCTCATGGGGAGCTGGGTTGCCATTGGCACATGAGAAAACTGAAGGTCCTTCACAGCAGTCACATTTTTAGGCATTGAGTTGGATACAGTGAACCAGAATTGTAAATTATCACTTCCCGAAGGTTCAAAATTTTTAGATCGAGGGTGTCATCATTTTAAAAGGCGCAAGGACCCTTAGGGAGCTCCAGGAGCTCCTGGGGGCCCGAAATTTTGCGTGCAGGGTGGTGGCACCTGGGAGGGCCCTTTTTTTTAGGCGCCGGTTTATGCCACCAAGGGCCCCCACCAAACCGCATCACAAAGGGTTAGGGGGCACAAGGGAGATGAAATTGGATCTAGAGGTATGGCAGGAGTTCTTGGAGGCTTAAGGGGTTTTCCTTTTTGGGGGGATGAAATCAAGGTTAGGGACGCATTTAAAGGATCATCAGACCAGCAGGATCTGTGGGTTTTGGAGTCTTTTTCAGGGGCAGGTGGTGTGCGCAGAGATGGCCTGAGAGCTGGGTGGGAAACGGGCATCACAGCTGACCTTACATTTTTGGGAAATTTTTTCCAATATTGGTGGAAATTTCCCTCTGGGCGCGGGAGTTGGCAAAAGCCTCGTCCACTTTTGGTGTGACAATCAATCTACTGTCAGGGGGATTTAAACCCCTTTTTTCCAGATCACAACGCGTTATGCGTCTGGTTCGGGCTTTTTCACTTCAATGTCTCCGCTTTAATATAGTCTTTACAGCTGTACATGTGGCTGGCGTGGATAATTCCTTGGCTACTCTCTCTCCCCATATGCAAGGATTTTAGGGAACTTGCACCAGAAGCTGCAGTTCGTCCAGAGCCCATGCCCCCCCACCTGTGGAAAAATTGGGAGGGTGAGGTAACACAAAGATTGGTATGTCAATTGCACCGAGCACCAAAAAAAGAGTTATAATAGAGCTTTTAGGGAATTTAAAGTTTTTAAAACCAAGGGATTATTAAAGCTTGGCCACCCCCCGGTGGACCATGTTTTGCAGTTTTGTGTGGCTCTCAAGAAAACCAAAATTATCTCCACAATCCATTAGAACTTCCCCTTTCAGCACTGGTCTTTTTCTTAAAAGGGAGAGGTCTCCCTATCCAACCCCTTATTTTAGGGGTACGGAAATTTGTGGGAGGGGTGGCACCGGTCGAAAGGGGCGAGTGATAGCAGACAGCCACTCTCCCCAGCATCTTGAGAGGTCTGAGTGGTGCTTGGAGGGTTTTGTGTGCTTCGGCATATGAGGCTCTCGTTTCATTCGGCGGCTCTCACAGCATTCTTTGGGGCATTAAGGGTGAGCGAGTGGTTGTTCAAATAAAGGGGACAGGGGCGGGCAGGGCCCTAGTGGGTGACCCCGTACTGCGGCGAGGGGGGATTTGTTTTTGGGACATTAGGAGATCAAAGACAGACCAGGCCAGGAGGGGCAATGTGATAACTTTACAGGAATGCTCTGATCCACGTTTGTGCCGTGGGGCACCAGAGCTTATACGGCCAGCCGGGGGGGCCCCTGCGGGGACTGTTTTGTCATGCCGGTGCGACTCCCCTCACCAAATATTAGTTTTGGGCTGTGACAAAGAAAGCCTTGTCACATCTGGGTCTGCACGGAGCCAATTTTGGCACGGATTCTTTTCGTATTGGTGCAGCCTCTACTGCAGCTTTGATGGGCATGAAGGCCGAAAGGGCATCCGGAGGATGGGGAGATGGAAATCCTCCCGGGATACCAGCGGTATGAAAGGCCCATCCACCTGCCCTAATGTTTCTGGTTCTTTTCAGAGCGACCTGCTTCAAGGAGGAAGCGAGTGCCCATTTGGGGGTCAAAAGTTTCGTCTTTTGGGCTGAACGGCGAGCTCGAAAAGGGCCAATTGGGGCCAATTTGGGGGTTTTGGGGGAGCAAGGTTTTTTTTTTTTAAAGGCTTGGGGAAAAAGGCCCTTTGCTGGGACGGTTTGTTACCTGAGTTGTTTAAGGGGGGGTGTTTGCCTCCGCCTGACGGGTTGGTCATTCACCTTGGGGGAATGCCTTGGACTTTTGAAAAAGGGAAAAAGGGTGATTATACAAGCCATTATGATATGCGACAGACCCAAAAAACAATGGCCTTTTTATTTGGGATTGCCTTTGGGGGTTTTTGATTCCCCCGGAGGGATGGGGTGGGGGAGGGACCCACAGCCTTTAGAAATTTTCACTGGAGAAGGAACAAAGAAATTTACAAAGCTATGAAACAGGGCTTGGGTTAAATTTTTTTTCTTAACCCACCATCGTTTTGATAAAACCCGAGTTTTTTATAGACATGACGGGGTTTTACCTGTCACCTGCAATAATGATATCTTTTTTTGGGGGTTTTCAGGTGGGGATTGAAGCCACCCTTTGGGGGAAGGATAAACAGAGCTTGACCTTATCCATGGCCAGTAAGGGGGGGCAATGGTGGGCGGTGAAATACCTATGGCACCATTTTGGGGTAGGATAAACGCTATCCTTGAGGAGGGCTCAGGATGGGGCCCCCACTTGGGGGAGCCCGGGGGGGGCGGTTCGGGGCTCACCTCCCAGAAAAGGGGCCGGCCAAGGTCTTAGCGAGCTTCAGCGGGGCCCGGGTTGGGCCCATCTCGTATACGGACTATGGAAGATGGTCGGGAGCTGCCGCCATAGTTCACACAGGCCTTTCCCCCCCTCTTTAGGTCAGAAGTTCAAGTTCAAGTTCAAGTTCACCTCATAATTATGTTAATTAGGGAATTAATAAATTGCCCAAATTCCCAAACCCCAAACCCTGTGTGTGGGCTTTTATTTCGCGGGTTGGGCGGCAAAAAGCCTTGATCACATAACTAGTTGATTCCAGTTCTAAAAGCAAATGGACATGTTGGCAGAAGGTCCTACCTCCACTACCAAAGTGCTTTCCTCTCCTTTGTGAAGGGATCTTGGATGCTAAACAGGGTCAGCCCTGGTTAGTATGTGGTTGAGAGACTGCCAATGAATACTAGGTTTTATAGACTATATTTCAGAGGAAGGAATTGCAAAACCACTTTTGAGTATTCCTTGTCTGGGAAAACCCTATGAAATTCATGGAGTTGCTATATACACAGCTTGAAGGCACATACACACAGGGTAGAGGAAGACCACATTACAGAGGAAATGATATAATAAAGGAAGTTGTGCCCCTGAGCATCATTGTTGATGACCGAGGCTCTTGGATGTCTCTCATTTGAGGGGTCAAAGTCAATTTCATGGCAAATAAAGAGAATTGTTTTACACTCGTCACAGGGATGGATGACTATTTTTACTTGTGTATATTCATTCCATCTCATGGCTTATGTTTTTCACTTGTATGTCCATTCCATCTCATTTTTGCATTAGTTTACAAATTTTTGTAAGTCCACAGAAACATATATGCCCATTTTCATGTGCCAAAGTTTTGTGTGAATTTTCTCTGCTATTTTTAATTTTATTCTGCAGATAATTTTCATTAACATAAGTGTTTTTAACGGTATATTTCTCCAATGTATGCATTTTCTCATACATTTTTGATTACAGAACTGCATCACAAAATCAAAAACAGGTTTTTCTGTATTAAAATGTGGACCAAAACCACATTTCCTCTCCCACTGCTCTCACTCACGTCCCTGATTTTCTAAAAAACAAATTCAAGCATATCTTTTAACTAAATTGAGGTAGTGCCATTTTAAAATGCACATAACTGCTGCCATCACATTCACTCTGGCACTGATGGGGACAATAAGGAATTACATTAGCTACAGCGCAAGCTTAAATATTGCATACAATATATATTATAGCAATATATCACAGTGATACACCTTAATGGTGCCAAAATGGCAAATATATATTTAGAGACTGTTTTGCCTTCCATCTACTTGGTGACCAACTTCCCATTTTTCTATAAGAAGATGAGGCAGAGAAGAGAATTCATCAAAGCTAGGGGGTGGAACAGCAAAACAAGAAGATTTTTTGCTGGTTTCAGTGATCAGAACTGAAGAACTGGCCTGATCAGGAAGACAAAAGCAAGTGTTTTTGACTTTACTAGTCATACAGTGGTGGCTGAATGGGGAAATTACATTGGCAGGAAAGGTTCTGTCAGAGTTCGACTCTCTGCTCATGCCTTCCTGCCAGCAAAGGAAGGAAGGCAATAGTACTTGCCCAAGAGAAGGATGCAGTAGGAGGCATCCAATACAAACAATCAAGGAGAAATGCTGAGCTGAGCCAAGCCGAGCCGAAGTCAAAGTCAAATCCAAAAGGTCCAAAACACCGAAAGTTCAAAGGGGCCAAGAAAGCCAAAACACAAGGGTCATGGGCTTGAGTAGCAATTTGCTACAAGCAAACAGCAAGCCATGCCGACCGACTTATATGCTGCCAAAAACAGATGTTACTCATCATTGTTCTGTTTGCTCAGTCTTGCCCAAATGGCTTCCCTCTGAGCTATTTGTTTCAGTCTCCTCTGTGATTGGGGGCTGGGGGCAAAGGTGAACCTAATTCCTCTATCATTGCTGGTCTCCTCTTCCACTGGCCCTGGTTGCAGCAACTCTGTCTCAGCGTGCTTTTCAGCTGAAGCAGGGTGTTTCCAAGATAGTTTAGTCCATCATTGGCTCTATTTCTGGAACCATCTATTGCTCATCGATCTCAGAACCATCATCTATCACAGGTTCAATGTATTATGGATGTTGCTGTCCATCTGCATTGGACAACCTAGGTTTCTGCAAACATTGCTGAATAAGCTATATTTCATTTTGTTCTAACAAGTGAGGTTCATTCTGTCCGTGTCCAAGAGGAAATGGTGCTTTTATGGGAGAGGATGGAGTTATACATATCAACAGACTACCTAAGATTTTGAGTGATCACTGTTTTGCTCTGGGATGGATACTCGGGAACAGTCCTTTCTTCAGATAAAGTTGAAATTGTCTTCTATTAAAAGAGCTGTCCACTCACATTCTAACTTAAAGATAAAGAACTATAGAAAAGAAGAACAGGGGGCCATGACTTTGCGCATTGATAGCTATCCCTGGAAAGAAGACTGTCACACTCTTCCCCATTATAGTGAGGTGCGTTGAATTTCTATTTAGATTATAGCATATAGTTCTGAATTTGTATCTATAATATAAACAGCATGTGCATATTTCATGCAAACCTTTACCTTCTTTTTCTCTCTTTTCTTGGTGATGCAGGTCTTCTTTCCTGGTATTGTGTAAGTGGTCATCCTATCTCCTTCCAGTAGATAAACTCTGTGAAATACTGGCAACCAACCATAGTTACTCTCTGTTACCCCAAAACGTGGATGACTCAGGGGTCCACTCGCAGTGCCAGTACCTCCATGTGACAGTGGGGAATTAATATGTTCAATTAGGAGGACTGCAAGGACTGTTCAAGTAGGAGGACTAACATAACAAGATCTTCCTGCAATGTTTACAGGGTCTCTGCAGGAAAGAACCAGCCAGAGATTCCAAATAAATTAAAATGTGTTTTATTAAAGAGTTCAGTCACACACAAAAAAGATCCAAACACTCACATGAGAGCTTCCTGAGGGATAAAGAGAGGAAAGTGCTTGATATCAGAGTTTTAGGGAATGGGCAATAATTACCACTCCGGAGAGTAGCAAAGAAATTAATGATGTGGCTTAGACTTGAGCCTAAGGACAGTACTCATTTGGAAATCAAAGTGACAGTGTGAGATACTGCATCGGATAACTCAAAATGAAGGGTTTTTATACCCAAAATCTGCCTGTAGGGCATGGATGTGAACGGTTCTCTGATCAAGCAAACAATGGAAATTGCAACATGGACAATGGTGTCCAGACAGAGTTAATTGTCTTAGTGTTAGGTGACAAAGAGATAATGGCTGCTGCAATAGCTCTGTAGTACAGGTGCTAGGAAGAAAGGCTGAAATAATCAGTGTTCTTGTGGGAACTTCCTGTCACTATTGTGTGGAAGCAGAGACGTTACAGCTTTAGTTTAAGCCTATTATCACTGGAATTAACTGATGATTAGCTTAACAATGACCTTGGCTATGCCTAAAGGGGATCTTCTGACCTACTTTGCAGCACATGTGTTCAGCCAATAATTTTCCTCTGCCCAGTCTGACCACATACAATCACATCAGGGTCCATTTTATATCAATCCCAATTAATATATTTTGCCAATTAAATCATATGTTGCCAATTAAACCATATCAGTTCTAGGAGGTTGTGGGGCAGTAACATCACTGTTTAATTCTCATCTAGGTAGGAAACAAGGAACAAGATCACTATTTACAAGTCTAGAAACCCTAAAAAAAAAAAAAACTAAATATATTTGACTTCATTGACTACATTGAATTTAATGTGGATTTGTCTAATTATTGCTGTGATTTATTGGGGTATTGCTAGGTGTTTTCATAAAACTGTGGTGGGATTGTTGACCCTAAAATGGTTTTATACCTGTTAGTGACTATATTTACCATTTAAAATATTGCCTTAGCCTGTTTTTGATAAAGTAGAATTTTAAAATTTGGTATATGGGTAAGTCATATTAGTTCAGAAAGGTGGTTATTTCCTCATTACAGCTGCACAATATTCTGTGTATATTTGTTTAATACTGTGAAGTACAAAAATTGTCATATGATAAATGTAATAACAGTAGTTATAAAAACAAGCTTGTAAACCTTTTTCATCTATATAATGATAGTGTTTTTCATTAATGCTGAAAAGCAAGACAAACTCTGTTTTACTCAAGAGGAGTGTGGAAATTGTAGGTAATCAAACTGAGTGAGATTTATAAGGCCTTTACAATGAACATATATGTACCTTACCATAGAACACATATACATTGAAAAAATAGAATCAAGATAGTTAAATAAACAAGTCCACAAACCTATTGATTTTTCATTTATATAATTATAGAGCTCTTGTTGTAACTTAGAAATAGGCCATTTCTGCACTACACTCTTATAATGCTATTATTCTACTCTCAACATCCCATGGTATCTTTGGGTTTGCACTTTAGAGAGGAGTCTCAAAAGCCTCTGGCCCCTCTCTAAACTGCAAACCCCACGATTCCTTAGAATGTTGAAAGTGGAATAATAGCACTGTAAGAGTGTAGTGAGGAAATGGCCACAGGATAAATTTTGAGTTTTACTCAAAGGGAGTGTTGAATTTGTCAGTAACTATACTGACTGTGGATTTAAAAGGTATTTCCTGTGGAACGTACATTTATTCTACTGTAGAACATAGAATTTCATAAGAGTAATAGAATCTTGAGATTCACAAAAACAAGACCACAAACCAAATGATTATTCATCTGTATAATTACTGGTTCCTAGAAATGGAATAAATTGAGCTTTATTCAAGTTGAGTGTTGAAATTGAAGTAATCAAACTGAGTGATAATCAAAAAGTTTTTCCTCCTGTGGGTAGTAGTTTCTGCTGCACTATAGCTCCCAGCATTTCTTACCATTTATTTATTTATTATGCAGACTAGGGCTGATGGAAGTTGCAGCCCAGCAACATCTGGAGGGCCTATCCTCTATGATTATTAAGGCACAGGTGACCAACCTTGAATATTTCAGAGCAAAATTTTTCAACTGTAGGACCCACGGTGGGCCATGTCAGCCATGCAAATGCTTTAAAAAGAAAATCAAACCTGGAAGTCATTGAAATTCCATTTCTTGGTTTTTCAAGGGCCACAGGGTGCATTTTGCCCATTGCTAGATTCAGGCAGCTGAGCACACTCCCATCCTACAGGTCCCTCACGCATTACCAACATGTATCATGGGTAACATACAACAGGAACTAACTACTACTTGTTAACACTAGTAATAATGCATTTTAAAGTAATGATTCCAAATTCTGCAGTGGGCTGCTTAGAAGAGGAATGGAATTCCCTGATTTGCATAGTTGGTGCCATGTTGGTTACTTGAGACTCAACATACATCCCTAAATTTTTTAAATACAGAGAAAGTATCTCAGAGCCAGTGTGGCCTAGTGGTTTGTATGTTGGACTACAACACTGGAGACCAGGCTTTGATTCCCCACTTAGCCATGGAAATCCACTGGTTAACCTCAACCCCAGAGAACCCCATGATAGATTTGCCTTAGGGCAGTGGTTCTCAACCTGTGGGTCCCCAGATGTTTGTAGACTTCAGCTCCCAGAAGCCCCAGCCACTATGGTCAATGCTCAGGGCTTCTGGGAGCTGAAGTCCAAAAACATCTGGAGACCCACAGGTTGAGAACCACTGCCTTAGGGTCACCATAAGTTGGAAACAACTTAAAGGCACACAAGAGCATTGATAACATCTCCTTTCTCATTCATTCATGTTTATGAAAATGTATCCATTAATATAATCAGATAAGCTGTTATTCCTATTATTCCTTGAATAAAAGCAGTCGCGTAGAGACGGGGGGCAATGGAGGCGGTTTGTCCCCAAAGACAATGTTTTGGGGGAGTCTTGGCTCGTAGCCATGCCCCCACACTCCATGGCCACACCTCCACTCACCATGGCCACGCCTCCCACCCACCCCCTCCACACACTCCAAGCTCCGCCGCTGAATAAAAGTGTTAAGGGCAAGAGGGGAATACAAGTTAATGCAGCAAACATTTGAAGTTTTAAATCCTTCCCTTTCACTCCATACATTTGTACACATTGCCAGAAATTTGGTGGCACTTTTTAAAAAACAAAAACAAAAAAAACTTTAAAAAAAAAAAAGCCTTTATTGCTGTTTGGAATGTTTATGACTCCAAACTCTCATGGGAAGAGTCAAAAGTAAACTTCTTTTTTAAAAGACAGAGGGGAAAAGCTATAAGCTGTCAAACACAAAACACTATCTGGCTATTTCTATAAGTATTTATAAAACACAGCTGTGAAATATAAATACATTCATACAGGTTTCTGAGCAAAAGGCATTGTGTTTGTCTTCAGCAATAGACAGACAACCATGCTTATTGGAGCCTGGTCAAAATAAACAAATGGGATTTTAAAAGAAAAAAGCAGGAAAGCATTATGTAAATCAACAGCAGGTTCTTCTGAACAAATTGAGGATTTTAATATAGAATAGAAGCAAAATTCACAGAACTGCAGGGTCAGTACTATGCTTCACATACACAATTCAAAACCTCATCAATTGAGTAAGTCTGCTCTAACTGGGACAGGCAGTTGGATGTAAGCTAGTCACTTATATTGGTCAAAGTATTGAAAATTTCTCATACAGTATTCAGTACAGCCTGGAAATAACAAGTTAAAAATTAAAATAACTAATTGCTCACAATTTGATTTCTTTTTTCAATAATAGAGGTGTAGCAACTTCATAATTACAGCTGAGCAGGAGATAAGTTCATTGTGCTATAACTGTATCTTTTCATTCCCCTTTATAGCCACAGGCTATGATGTCAATAAATAGTAGGGGAGGGCTATCACTTGATTTCAGGGCAGACATAACACCAGTGCAGACTTACACCAGAGCACAACAGGCTTATATCCACCATGGTGCCCTAACAGTGGAAGCAGGTAGTTTCCATGTCAATAGAATTTGTTCTGGATTTTAGTCCATACTTTGAAGGTACTGATGCCTATCCCAAATAGATCCAACACCTTGGACAGCTCACTTAAAATTTGGACTAAAACACAGCATGGATTCACCATCACTGATATGGGAGCCACCAATTCCTTTGAATTCTGCAATTGCTGCAGGGCTGAACCCATAATTAGAGTCAGAGCTTGGAGAAGTTACTTTTTGGAGCCACAGCTCCCAGAATCCCCTGGCCAGGGGCCATACTAATTGAATGATTCTGGAAATTCTAATCCAAAATGTAACAATTTTTTCAAGCTGTAATTGAATGCATCTACATACCCTGCTAAGTCCCTGGCCTCAGACCAACACAGTTAAGCATGCTTGAAGCCCATAGAAATCAATGGGCTTAAGCATGTATTGGATTAAAGCTCCTGCCTACCAATACCATAGTGATAATTGTCATTGTCAGTATATAGTAGCTCCCTATAGTCAGGGTTATGTTCATTCACGTGCTGTTCTGTAAGCTGCATTTGAACAACATGTAGAACCGGAGGAGAGAGTGTTTATATGCAGAATGGTTCTACATGAGGAAATTTTAAAGACTGTTTGGAAACAGCAGGATCTCTGCTTAGTGCTCTGTGACTGGGTGGCTTATTGAAAACAAATGATCCTCAAAGGTGAAAGTAAGAATTAAAGCAAAAAACTACATGTATCCACAGAGAAGAGATTTAAAAAAAAAACAGTAGGTCACCCCCAAACCAGTTTCTGTGTCTTTATAAATGTGACATTGGTGGGTTTTTAAGTTGAATGGATCCTTTTACTTTTGAATGATGAATTTAGTCCCGGTTGTGGTTGCCTTTTAAAATGTAAATACTGTGACAAAAGGAGACTACAAAGATATTCTTGCAGCCAAATGATTAGCATTATCTGTCTTTAGGAAGGAGGAAAAGAGATGAAATAAATGCTCCTTTCCCTGCAGTCAGTAGCAGAGGCAAAGCATATTCTTCTGAGAAAGAAGCTAGTTAGAGGAAGGTTATATGGAATGACTCCTGGCAGACGATGCTCTCAGTCCCCCCTCCTTTTTTCCCTTCCCCTTCTCTCTTCTCCTCATTTGAAATTCATGAAGATGAAGTGCTGCTTTTGTTTCCACCATCTCTGAGATGAGCCCCACTCCTCTTGCCAAAAGCAAGCTAGAGCAGCGTAATTGTTTTTCATCTAAATTGCATGTCCAACCTGCTTAGTCTTCAAAGAACATTGATGATACAGCTTTGATACCCAACAGAGGACTGACAATGTACAGGGCATACACACAGATGGTCATGATGAGCATTTTTAATCATCACTTTATCTTTCAGTGTGACTGAGAAATGAGGGAGCGAGGAGGGAGAGAGAGAGAGGGAGAGGGAGAGAAGCCAAATGAGAGAGGAGGAAGAGGAGCAGGAGGAAAGAGGCAAGAATATTCATGAGATCAATGTGGTCCTTGTTCTCACTGAGAAAGCCTTTTCAAAATAAACAAGGAAATCAGCAGTTTGGAAAGAAGGTTCCCTGGAGGTATTTTTTGATCTGTTAACATTCCCATCCAAAAGAAAGGGCTACAAAGTGAATGAAAATATAACCGGGAAAGACAAAGAGGCTGTCTATCCCAATCTGGAGTTGCTGTTTATTTAAGCACAAAAGCAAATTTAGCTTAGCTTTACATAGTAACACATTTGCAAATTGGGACTGCCCTGTTTCCTGGCTGTACAGTCCAATAGGCTCTCCGGGTGGCTCCTGATATCCTTTTCCATTGCTGAATTGTCCAAATGATGAATTAGGTTTTAATGTTATGATTTCTTCACACACGCCTAGAACCAAACTGTTTTATTACCCTGCCCATTGGCTTCCTTGGGCCGACTGGTAGCAATCCAATTTTGCATTACCTGAACCCAAGTGTTACTCAAGCCCTGGAGTCTGGCGTGAAGTGCATAAAATAACTAAGGACTTGTTATCTGAATTCACATCCTCAGAAGTGGGAAGGTGCTGCAGAAAAAGCATGTGGCTTTCATTATTGATCTCTGTAGTGTCTTGTGTAATCTGGAGCTAGGACAAAAGGCCTGGTTCCACTTTACCATTTTGTTCCAGTTAATTTAATTCTTCTTACTCAGTTTAAGCTATTGTTTTCTAATCACATTCACTAAGCTGCACAAAGGGTGAAGGCAGTGAGGAGATGGGGGATGGACTACATGTTCTTGCCTGTCATGAACATCAAACATGGAGATGTGGCGCCGGTGTTATCCCTGCTGCTTTCTGTAATCTTATCACTGCATTAGCCAAGTGCTAGAGGATTCTAATTTAATACCAGGCAACACACACAACAGTGTTTCTGTTATACACAGCAAGGAAGCTACACTCCTTAGAAGGCACAAAGGTAGGTCTCTATCTTTTCTCTAAATAAAACAGAGATGCAGCTGTCTAGAAGAAAAAACAAAATCCATTAAATATTCAGACATACAAATACTATTGGTTCTTTTTCTGTTGTGACCATCTAAAAACCCTTTGAAACTAGCAGAAACACAGACTGCTAAAGAGTCAGAAGAGACATCCGTTCCAACGCACAAATCACACACACCTCCTCAAGAAAAGCCAGCAGGGTATAGTGATTTGCACATTGGACTATGATCCTGGAGACCAGGATTTAATTTCTTGCTCAGCCATTGAAACCCACGGGGTGACATGTGCCCCTCTGAATGGACAATTTCTCCATTTTTTCTCCGTTAATAATAATTTGTGCAGTTTGATTTGTATATATAGTTTTAACCCATTTCAAATAAGAGTCTCCCATGTTCATTTTTTTCACATACGTTTATCAAAAAATTCCAGTTGACAGTCTTGAAGGCCTTTTCAATACCTAGGAAAGTTGCAGCCAATTTCTTTTGAGGATATTTCTCACACAGTTCAATTATATTTCTGATATTTCTGATATTATCTTTGATTTGTCTTCCTGAGATAAAACTGGCTTGGTCCTCCGGAATTACATCTTGTAGTATTTTTTTAATTTATTTGCTAATATTGAAGCAAAAAACTTATAATCCGTGTTTAACAGCAAAATTGGCCTATACTTCTTAACATTCAATGGGTATTTTCCTTCCTTATGCAGCAATATTATATCTGCTTCTTTCAATGACTTAGGAATATCTCCTTCTAATGCTTTGTTCATAACCCCTTGCAACACTGGCGATAATTGATGCTGGAATATTTTGTAATAAGATGCTGAAAATCCATCCGGGCCTGTTGACTTTACACTTTTAGCACTGCGGATAGCTTCCCTTACTTCAACTGTCGTTATTGGTTTATTCAGAGCCTCTTTTAGTGTATCAGTTAGAATCTTGATATTTTGTTGGGATAGGTAATTCTTTAACTTTTCTTCATTAACTTGCCAATCTTTATACAGATCCCTATAATAATTTTTTAAAAAATTCCTTTATCTTAAAAAGATCTGTAAAAAAAATTTTCTTCATGTTTAATTTTGGTAACCAAAGTTTTCTCTCTCTTTTGTTTTAACCATGTGGCCAACCACTTGCCAGCTTTGTTGGCCCATTGAAAAAATCTTTGGTGTTGATCTGTGTTTCTAATTGTTTTTGTAGTATTTTTATTTCTTTCTGTAAAGCTTTATCAGTTGGATTTTCATGCAGTAACTTTTCTTTCTTTCTTAATTCTTTGTTTATTTTCTGTAAATTCTCTTTCTTTTTCCTGTTAATTTCAGCATTTTGTTGGATAAAAAAACCTCTAAGAATGGCTTTACTAGCGTCCCATACTGTCACTAAATCAGTTCCTTTATTTAGATTGTCTTCAAAGTAACATTTTAATAACTTGTTAGCTTTATTTATTATCCTATTTTCGTACAAGAGTCTTTCATTTAGTCTCCAATTAAAAAAGCAATAAGTTTTTTTCCTCAAAGATAATGTTATTGCACTATGATCAGAAAGACTTCTAGGAAGAACTTCAGACTTTGAGGCAGTGAATGATTTCAAGAGCAGAAACATGTCATTTCTCAAGAGTGAAGCGTGGGGTTCTGAATGGAAGGTATAATCTTTTGAGGAACTATGTTGGTGCCGCCAAACATCTTTCAAGTCCAAGTTGTTTACCATAAAGCCAAAAGATCATGGAAGTTTTCCTTGATTCTTTTTAATTGGTTTCTCTGATTTTCTATCAAGTTTAGGGTTGATGACGCCATTCCAATCCCCGCAAATCATCAACTTGTTATAATCCAAATCTGAAATCTTCCTGTTTAATTCATTATAGAAGTTCTCTTGCTTACTATGGGGGCTATATACACCAACCAGCAATATTATCTGATCTTGCCATCAGGGATGCCCTTTATTCCCACTTCTTTTTTTATTGGTAATAGAGGTCTTGATTGAAAATGTTTGGAGCAACCCCACAATAAGGTGGATGAAATTTAAAGGCCACAAATACAAAATCAAAGCCTTTGCAGATGATTTGATAGTGACATTAGAAGAGCTTGATAGGAGTATTCAAGAATTAAGTTACTCTAGAAATGTTTGAAAGATATTCAGGATTGAAAGTAAATAAAAATAAAACAAATATACTGACTAAAAATATCTCTATGGAAGAAGAAATCCAAATATCGCATCTTTCTGGATATGCTATTGCTAAAAAAGTTAACTATCTTGGAATTCAAATAACTAAAAATACTTCAGATTCATTTGAAAACAATTATGAAATAATATGGAAAAATATTCAAAAAGATCTTAAAAATTGGAGTAATCTAAAAGTAATCTAAAATTCAAAAAGAGCTTAAAAATTGGAGTAATCTAAATCTATCTTTTCTGGGGAGAATTAGTTTAGTTAAAATATCTATTCTACCGAAATTACTTTTTTTGTATCAAACCATGCCCATTATACACAATGATACATACTTGGCAATGCAAGATTTCCAAATATGTCTGGGTGGGGAAAAGACTGAGGGTGAAACAAAAAATTCTACAAGAATCAAAGGGAAAAGGTGCATTGGGCTTGCTGAACCTAGTTCTATATTACCATGTATGCTCTATGAATTGGGGGAAGGACTGGATCAAACATAATAAGCCAAAGTTGCTAAATATAGAAGGTGCAGATCTATGGTCAGGATGGCACTTCTTTTTATGGTTCAACAAAGCTAAGAGTAATAAGGAATTTAATAACCATTATGTAAGAAAACCCCTTATGAATGTATGGAGGAGATACTTTTTAAGAACTTGCTTGAAAACACCTTCTTGGGTCTCTCCCAACGAGGCATATTATAAAAAGAGAATGTGTTATTTGATAGATGGATAAAATATGAAGATATGGTTGTGTTACAAGACAGTCAATCTATAATAAGAACACAATAAGAATTAAATGAAAATGGAACAAGATGTCATTGGCTGTTGTATAGACAAATTATAGAAACATTGAAAATTGATATGAAACTACATAGCTACCAACTAAAAGAAGAAGAACTGATGGTAATTTTAATTTCAGAAAAACCAAATTTATAAGTTTTTATTAAAATGGGATACAGAGGAAGAATCTGTTAAAACTTCTATGATGAAATGGGCGCAGAATTTCTCTCATGCCGTTTCCCTAGATCAATGGGAGAAAATTTGGAATAAAAGGCTAAAATATACAGCATGCCAAGACATTAGAGAAAATGTTTACAAGATGCATTTAAGGTGGTACTTAACGCCTGAACTGTTATCCAAAATGAATGTAAAATATCCTAATAAGTGTGAGAAATGTGACCTTGAGGTTGGCACATTTTTTCACCAATAGTGGTCTTGCAAAAAGGTGAAAAAGTTTTGGAATATGATTCATATTCAAATGGAAAAAATCTTAGGGTTTCATTTTGAAATGTCTCCTGAACTCTATTTGCTTACAATGATGAATGATGATTTAGGAAAAAAAGGCTGGTAAGTTAATATTTTATATGACAGCAGCTGCTAGAATGTTGTTAGCCCAAAAATGGAAACAAAAAACACTCCCTTGTATAGCTGAATGGGAGATGAATCTTTTCGACATATTACAAATGGACAGTTTTACTCATGTGTTAACACGAGACAAATTTGAAAAATTTACCAAAGACTGGGAATGTGTGATAATATATTTCAGAAACTCGTGGGGAGATATAAAGATGGTGAACACTGATTTTTGAATAATGAATGGAAACTACACTGGAGCAAAATATTTAAAATGTATTAGACAGACACATTGAACTTTTTCTTTTGGATTTACTAATATTTCTTATTCAGGGGGAAGTCATGGAAGATTGAAGAATGTGATTATAGTAACAGAATATAAATTAGATATGTATGTAGATATTTATGTGTTATATTTTTGTTGAGCTTGGATGAATATTAATGATGTTGTTTTTTATTGCTGTTAAATAAAAATTTTATAAAGAAAAGAAAAGAAACCTACTGGGTGACCTTGGGTGCATGACACATTCTCAGCCCCAGAAAAAAACCATCATAGGTTTGTCTCAGGGTCTCCATAAGCCAGAAACAACTTGGAGGTGCACAACAACAAGAACAGAAATAAAAAGCTTGTCTATATGAAGCAGAAAGGAATTGCAAATACCACAGCAAGGATCTAAGCAACAGGAGCAAAAACACCGAGAAGGTTGAAGCTCTGGGACAACGTAGACAATGCTGTCTGGCTGAAGTAGACAGAAAATACAAGTCTTCCTTGCCTCTAGGTGTGAAGTCAAAAGGTAACCCAACAGGGCTACCTTCTTTAAAAAGGTTGGGGGGTGGGGGAATTATAGGTTAATAAGTGCTAAAGAAAGTTTATTTTCTGCCTCTACCCAAGAAAAATGTGTTGCATCTTATGTAAGATTGGACACCTCATTCTGTTTCTAATCCATATCACTTCTGCGTCTTAAGTCCATTCCATTTGGTTTCAGCATCAGCCAGTATTTTAAAATGTATGTATTTTTGCATGCAATTGTTGCATGGATTTTGTATGCATTTTGTATGCATGTTCCCTTATATATTTCCCTGATATATTTAGACAAATGTTTCCCTAATATATATATATATATATATATATATATATATATGACCTTGTTGTATGCATTACATTACACTCATTACATTACATTCATTTTTCCATGTAGCTTTCTCTAATCACTCAGTTTATTTAGCTATTGCTTTTTCTCCAAGACTGCGGCCATTTCCGCACTACACTGTTATAGCACTATTATTCCACTTTCAACATCCTGTGGAATTCTGGGGTTTGCAGTTTAGGGAGAGGCCTTTAGATTCTCAGCTGTAGCTCTTTGGCCACAGTAAACTACAAACCCAGAATTCCACAGGATGTTGAAAGTGGAATAATAGCACTATAACAGTGTAGGGTGGAAACGGCATAGGACTCAAGGCAGCTTACAGTATTTTTTTAAAGCAAATAAAATCAAATGTAGCTTTAAAAAATCTAAAAATTAAGATTAAAATAATATTAAACTGCCTGTAGAATTTAAATAATTTAATAGAATAACTTAAAAGTACAGTATAAATGCACACTAAAGAAAAAAGCCCTTCATTTGTCAAACAATCAGTTCCCACAAGCCTGCTGAAATAGAAAGGTTTCTACCTGAGTATGGAAGGAGAGCAAGGAGGGTGCCGATCTCTCTAGGAAGGGAGTTCCACAGTTTGGGAGCAGTCACAGAGAAGTCTCTTTCCAGTCTTTCCACTAAACATCCCTCTGTAGGTGGAGGGATCGAGAGAAGCACCTCCTTAAAGATCTTAAAGCAGGTTTATATGGGAAAATGCAGTTCTTCAGATAGCCTGGACTTGAGCTGTATAGGGCTTGACACGTGATAACCAGCATTTTGAACTGTGCTTGGAAGCAGACTAGCAACCAGCAGAGCTACCTTAACTGTACTCCTTGTAATCAGATCCCGTTAGCAACTGATTGCCATTCTTTGGAGCAGCTGAAGTTTCTAAAGCATCCCTACAAGCACAGTCAGTGCCCTAGTTTTACCTGTACAGATGTTCTCCTGTGTGTGTCTGTGTGTTCAAGGTACCTGTTGATGGCTGGAATGTAGGATTACATCCTAAAATGACAATATATAAGAGAAGTACTGACATATAATTTTGATTCATCTTTTTCTTTTAACTTAGATAGCATCACTGAGGTACACACATGATATTTTCTAGTAAAGGTGGACAACTTCAGTGGATTCAGGGACCAATTTTCTGCCCCTAGGACTAGGGGCTGCGTGGTCTGTAAAAGTGGCAACAAACAATAAACCAAACTGGGGGAAAAGTGAATTTTTAACAGTGCAGAGGAAGTAAAAGGTGAATTGCTGCTCCTGAAGATTTCCAGGTGGAAATTTACCTTTTTTGTGGGGGGGGGGTTTGTCAAAAAATGAGTGGTCTAAGCATCTGAGGGCTATAAATCAGCAGGGGTGTGTGTAGAGCACATGCAACCATAGAGCCATACTTTGCCCATTCCGTTTTAGAGCAAAAGAGGAGAAAAAAATAAGTACATGCAGTTGCATATACAGAAGTTTTAATACTGATCATATTGAGAACGTAAACATAGATCTGAATCCTATTGGTCAGTGTTAATTAGTGTAAACCCATTGGAGTAATTATTAAACAAAGAATCAACCTATTAATTTTATGGCTGCCATCCTGTTCGTTAGTCCCAACTATGTGTGCATATGCATTTAGCTTCAGATCACCTGCTGACTAATGGTGGCCCAGTAAATTTCATAGAGTTTTCTTAAGCAAGAAATACACAGAAGTGGTTTTGCCAGTTCCTTCCTCTGATATATAGTCTACAGCACCTGATATTCATTGGCAGTCTCCCATCCAAGTATAGACCAGAACTGACTGTGCTTAGCTTCCAAGGTCAGATGGGATCTGGTCCCTTTAGGGTACCACTGCTAAAACATCCAGTTTCAGAGTTCCATGAGTGCACCCAAACTGTGAACCTGTGTCTTCTCGGGGAATGTAGCCACACCCAAAACAAGTTGAATCCCTGTTCCCTGATATGCTCTGTGGTTGACTAGAAACACTAAAATGTGCATTTTAGAGCAATTGATGAGTCAGAGGGTTCCTTTAAAAAAAAAACACTAAAGTGCACATTCTGATAACTGCATTCTAATCTGCATATTCATCCAGAAAAAGTGCATTAAGTCAGTTTGTTTTTTAAAAAAGTGAAATTCTTTTTTGATGCTAAGATACACATCTCTTTGTTTTTGTTCAAGAGCTGTGATGGCAAAAGGAGGGATACTGTTGGTCTGCGGCTTCCATATGATTAAATTGGAAAATGGATTAAAAGGAAGGAGGCAGACAGGAAATTCTTCTGCTAATCAATAGTGGAATATGTTGAGATAGCTATTGTCATATACAAAATCGCACTATTTTTTTTCTCATTTTCCTCTACCACGAGAATATTGCATGATCAGTGCTGGAAAGTAAAGTATATTCCTGGCTGAAAATATTTCCATGCTAACTGAGAAATATTTTATGTTCAGACACAAGAACATCTTAAAACCTATCATAGGTAGCACAGATTATGACAGAGCTAGTTCTAGTCTCTTGCTGAAATAAGCAGGCAGAAGGGCAAAGGTAAGTCAACTGCTGCTTCATGTGAGGACTATTGATTTCATTGACTGGGTCACTAAAGTCCTGCAGTGCATTAGGTAAAGAGGGAAAATGGAAAATTACATTAATTCAAATGGCTAAATTAATATTTAACAGCGTAGTTACTGGTAGTTTATCTCATACGCATCTTTAATAAAACAGCAGTGAACTCAAGCAACCTCTAGCATAGGCCTTGCATGGTATTAATGTAAATTAATTCACAGTAATGACACATTTCCAATGCTCTTAAGTAGAGATCCTTCACCAGATTCTAGCTCAGATTTTGAGGTTGTGAGGTTGTGACTGGATATGTTTACTAGAAAAGAACCTGATATGTCAGAATTTTCTACTCTTCCAGAGATACATTTATGGAATTTGGCAAGTTCAACTCACTTTTCTGTCTACAATCTTTAGAAATGTACACTTAATGGACAAAGAAGAATGAATACTCATGCCCAAAATGAGCTCTCTGTTTTGCATGGTGATTTTTATTTATACAATTGCACTATACCACAAATGTATTTTCTAACAAAAAGACCTCCCACATTTTTTATTCCTCCCCACTCCCTTCCCAGTCTTGAGTACAAGGACAAATGCACATTGGATTCTCACCATATGATAAGTTCTAGAGATCTGTAGCGCAGAATTCCAGTATGTCACCAAACTACAAATCCTAGAATTTCATAGGCTGGAGCCCTAATGGTTAACATGGGTCAGTCTCATGTAACTGTGAAGTGCAGACAGATTCTTAGTGGGTTTTGCTGAAACAGACTAACACATCTTCTCTTCTGGAATTTGATCATCGTTGACACTTTCTGCCTCCTCTCAATACTTTATTAGAAGGCTTTTCATACAGCAAAACCTAAGTTTCTCTTTTCTCAAACCACAGCTCCTGCATACCATTTTACACTACACAGTTATAGCACCATGATTTCACTTTAACTGTAACGGCAATATTCTACAGAATCCTGGAGTTTGTAGTTTGGGGAGACACTAGAACTCTCTGGCTGAGAATTTTAAAGGCCACCCCCTAAAGGGCAAATCCCAAGATTCCATTGGACACAACTGTGGCACAACCTAGGACTGTATATGTGAAACAGCCCCTGGCGTGATACAGTTGCTCCATCCCACAGTTGCTCCATTTCTCTCCCTCTCTCTCTTGCACGCACGTGCATGCACACACACATACACCTACACATTAGAAACCTTGGGCATTTAAAAGTTGCATATTGCCCCCTTGCTGCTCACTATATGTGTGAAAAAGGTTTCAAATCAAACAGGTCACAACTGAGTTGTTAAATAATTTAATGTAATGTGAATTGGTGGTGACCCAGTGGCTACAAAAGTTGGAAAAATTACGTTTTCGGCAGTAACATTCATACTGGACTTAGCTAGTACTGCCAATGTTCATGCTGGCTGAGGGATTCTGGGAGCTATGTTCCCAATAAGTCACTTTTCCAAGCTTGTTATATCCTGTTGTTATTCAACATTACACTTCCATACTCCACGCCCAACACTATCTGTGGCTCACTGCATATGCCTTCATAGACCAGGGTTGGAACAGAAGCTGTACTGATAAAATCAGTTCTGTCCTAAAGTGCCATTGTAGCTTTCATCCCAAGAAACTTTCTTCTCAAGAGAAATAACATTTAAAGAAAGATTGATAACTTATGGTGATCTAATTAAGACGGAGGGTGATCAAGTACAATTCAAGAAAAATGATGAAATGAATGCAGGGGGGTTGAACTATAGGACAGATTGTTTCTAGACAACCTTCAGAAAGATTTAAAATGGATTTAAAAATTTCTTCATTTTGATATGGAAGAAATGGGCTTTGAAAATCAGTTGTGTAAATATGATGAACATTCAATCGAAAAAATGTATAAGATGCCATTGAAATTGGAAATGAAAAAAGAACAGGTAAAAGAATGTATGATTAACTGAGCTCAAAATGTGTTACCTGATCCAAATAGACCAATGGTAAAAGATGTGGACAGAACACTTGAAGTTTACCTTAACTTATGATTTGAAATAATTTTTATGATGTATAGAGGGTACTTAATGACAGAAAGACTTTCTAAAATGTATAAAGGCTGTTCAGATAGATGCTGGAAATGTAACACAGTTGAACGGATTTTTTTCCATATGTGGTGGACTTGTGACAAAGCTAAGAAGTATTGAGTGATGATATGCTAGACAACAGAGAATATGTTGAAGAAAGAGGCCCTTTCTGCATCTTACTTCTTCTTGGCACTGGGGTGTGGTGCTCACACGAGCAGCCTCTTGTGAGATGCCCTCACATCCAGGTTTCTTCAGCTCCACATGAGCTTCCTGCTCACGTGAGAGCCCCGCCTCTTCCTTTCGCAGTGCAGCCTGGGACCTTCCCAGGCTGCACTGAGACAGGAAGCACAACTGGTCTGGCTCCCAAAGCTCCACATGCAAGGTAAGTGTGCGTGGGGCCTGGGAGCAATGCGCGATTGCGCAGCATTTTCAGCTTAAAGCCAAAATTGCAAAGGTGCACGATCGCTGCCTGCCAGCTCCTGGAGCCTTGTACGATTGCAAGGGTGTCATGCAGATCGTTCCTCACAATCGCACGAGGCTCCAGGCCCTCTTTCACATGGCAGATGCCATGCGAAAAGGGCCAGAAATTCACCTAATATCAGAATTGTTCCTGTTGGGACTAATAAAAGGTTAGATAAGTAAGGATGTGTTAGAATCATACAGTACATGACAATTGCACTGAGAATACTGCATGCACAGAACTGGAATGATTCCAAGAGCCCATTGCAAGAAGATTGGATATTGAAGTTATTGGACATAGCTGAGATGGATAAATTGATGCTACTGTTAAAAGATCATTCTGTTCTAGCATATGAAAAGTGATGGGAGAGGCTTTTATTGTTTTTATCATTGACTGAGAGTAAACAAGCAGTAAGAAGATTTGATTGAAGGGTTTGAAGGGATCAATTCTTGCAGGACTGTGTTCTCTTTTATTTTATATATATTATTGAGGATAAATAATTAACACTATTCAGAAAATTAGTATTTACAAGAAACAGAAATTTAGATTCATGATTTTTTGAGAAAATAGACTGAAGGATAAACAGCAACCACTTTCTAGGGGATGGAAAGTCAATATTGTGTGTGTTGTTTACTGTTATAGTACTTTAGCTTTATAGATTAGATAGTTATTTAGGCTGTAATTTTTATTCTGTTTTCATTCCTATAACTTTTTTGTTCTGTTTTTAGTAAGTAGTTTTATTGCATTAAAAACCGTATGTGTAAATAAAAATATTTAGACAGAAGAGAAGTGATGCTGACAGCCTGTTAGGCTATATTTAAGTGTGAGAACAGGGGCTTGAGCCAATGAAGTTTACAGAAAAAGCATTCAAAATGAACAAGCTACATTTGGACAAGCACAGATAGGGAACGTGTGGCCCACCATGTTGGAATGCAATTCCCATTGTTCCTCACCACCAACTATGCTGGCCTGCAGGCTGATTGTTTTGTTTGTTTTTAATTTTGGAAGAAAGAATTTTCAAGCAACTGTGAGAATCATTGCTGGCAGTGGTTGAAAGAAGTTGGTAGAATGCAGATCAGCATTACTTTAAAAAGAGAAAAATCTGGGCTTTTCATATACTGTGATGTTTCAAGTACATCACGCTCTATGTACATGGAGTTATAAACAGATTATACCAGATTCACCAAGTTTACTTGGTTTGGTCATATCTTGGTATAATCTGTTTACAAAAGCAGATGACTGCAATGAATTGGGTACTCTGTAACCAACAAATGGGGAGGGCCTGACAGAATGTTTGCAGATCTAATATTTTGCCCCATTAATTAGTACAGTGTTTCTCTCCTGCTTACATGTCTCTTTGGCACATTAGTTAATGGTAGAGTTCTCTCCCACTTGCATGGCTCTTAAATCTTTGAAAGCATCCACTGTGGCCTAATTATTTTTCACTTAAAATGTTCATATCATCCTTTTTTTAATTCATGATCCTTATCCGTGTGCTTCAGAAAGGTTTTACAGCTCCTTTGAAGATTTGTTAGGAATCACGCAAGTAAAGGAAGCATCGTGTTTTTCCTAATGCCTGGGTCCTGGAGGCCTTTGAAAGACACTGTAATGGTAAATCAAGGAATAATATGCTCCTGTGAAATGAGTTTTTAATTACTGCCATGCACTGAGATGGTTCACTGGGGCCATAAATGTCGTAGCAGAATATATTGTCTAACAACTGAACATTTTTCTTTTGAAAGTAAACTAAATTTCTATCTACTGTATATTGCAAAAGTGACGAAAGTATATTGAATTCACTGGGTTAATCATGATTTAATCTGAGATTGATTGATCTTTGGTTATGTTTTTCATATTTTCCATTGTGGTATCACAGCTTCTCTAATGTTACTTTTTTCAGTATTTATAGAATGTTGTGTGTTCAGCATTTCAACAGTTGTAATGTGTCTTAGAGAAAGAAATGGCGATAGGGCAAAAAGTGATTCTTTAACCTAAAATCTCCTCCACCTATCCTAACTTTTCCAAGATACAGACTGTCATTACTAGGGATTGCTCCAACTCTTCTCTTTGCCTCTTTTTTGTTCGTCTCACTGCTCCAAACGTGAAACTAACATAGCCCTGCTCCTCCTGTTTTAGCTTAACTTAGTTTAACACCTATATCTTAATAGATTTCCTGTGATAAAACTTTAGTTTATTTTCTGTAGCCACTGGTGTCAATGCTCCTTAATCATAATAGCTGCCTGCTGCATACACACCCTCTTTATTAGCTTTCTGGCCATAATGTATGACTTTTAGAGGTTCTGAAAAATTATTGAGAGGAATACAATCTGACCAGTCAAGATAAGGGATATGATGCCAGCAGTATCCTCCTGGAGTACTGATTTCTCTTTCTAAGAATGAAGATATAGTAAGGTTCTTACACTTTCAAGTCCTGTGATCAAGGCATAGTTTCCCATGGTGTAGATATTAATTTCTTTTATTCTTTTTTTGTGTGTGTGTGTCTCTGATCAATGAGATTGTGAAATAACTAGTGCAGCTGTGAAACATACCACAGTTTTGCTATCTCTACAACAGTATTTTTGGAGTGACATATGGAAGGATATACCCCTTTAGATGTCAGTGAGGCTGTATCTATGTAAGTAGAACAGCAATATCTCTGCATGCTAGGGGTTGTGGTTATGCAGATTTTCTCATATACAAATATTTGATAATCAACATATATAATTTTTGATTGAGATTTAACATGCTTCGGCTGATGAATTAATTGGTATGTTTTATACACCATCTTGTAGGTTTGTTTAATGCTGTGCTTCTCTCTTCCCAACCTTTCCTTTAGAAGGAAATACTCTTTCTATTAAAACGAAAAAGTACCGTACTTGCCTCTTAACTAAATGTAGAGGGAGAAATCAGCAATGTCTTCATAGGCAGCATGATTCAGTGATCTCACTGACAGTGTCTCTTTTGTCTAGTGCAAAACCGAGGCTTGTTGGATGAGCAAGTTGCACATAGAAATAAGTGTTGCTTGAGGAGAGTGAGTTATTTTCAGTTGTCATTAAAAGATACACCAGAGGTTTGATTTACATAAAACCTGATTAAATTTAGTATCTGCTCATGTATCTCTGCTAAATCAATGTCACTTCATCAGTGCATAACATTACCTTTCTTTAGAACACTGAGACTTGGTCTCTTTTTTACAGTGCCTTTTTGCAGAGTCCCTTCTTACCTAAGTTTCTTAGTTGTCGCTGTTTTCTTTCTACGTTTCTTTATTAGTTTCCAAAACAAAGAGGGGAAAAACTCACATTAACAAATAGATAAATACAATCATAGGGTACAGTGAACATAAACCAGCAAAATATACACAAGAAAGGGCAGAAAACAAAGACAATAAGCCATGTTGAGAGACAATACAATTAACATAAATTACAATAGACTTCCCCCTCTGATAGGGCACAGATTGAACATGATATCTCTTTTGTTGTTTCCCCTTTTTTCATATCAATTACAGTTCTTAGCCTTTTGTCAAAGTTTCCTCCTATTAATAATGTGTCAAATTAGGCTTCTTTATCCAATGGTTACTTTTTTTATCCCCTTAAACAACTAATTATGAAGTCCCAGACCTTGACAAAACATCCAAAAATTGTCTACAGCAACAAGATAGGGGAAAAAAACACATAAATCTGTATCATTATCGCAGAACTTACATATCGACATGTCTTCTATTCCATTTGCCCAAACAAAGTTACATGGTCAGTTCAGAAAAAAATATTCATTACCCAGCAGTAGTACAAGTTGCCCTTACTTTATCAAATTAAGTTACCCTTTGCAGATAATTAAAGAAGGGTTGTCATGTTTGGAGAAATTTATGATTTGGGCTATTTACACAGAACAGAAACCCATTTAATTGTTAATGCTGACAGATCCAGAAATTTTCTAGTAGAAAAGGTACAAAGCAAGATTGCCCTCTCTCTCCTCTATTGCTCATTCTTGTTTTAGAGATCTTACTTAGAGAAATGCAATATCTAGATCAGATCCACAGCATCAAGATCGGCAAAGAACGCCACAAACGTAAAGCATTTGCAGATGATGTTCTCTCCTCTTTTTGGAGGACCCTCTGCCTCAGGTGGCTAAATTAAATGAAATACTAAACAGATTTGGTCAAAGTTTCTTTGTCGTTGTGTGCCTTCAAGTCATTTCCAACTTATGGTGACTCTGGGGCAAAACTCTCATGGGGTTTTCTGGAGTCTGAGAGTGTGTGATGTGCCCAAGGTCAACCAGTGGCTTCCACAGCTGAGCAGGGAACTGAACCCTGGTCTCTAAGATCACAGTCCAACACTCATACCACTATACCAAGCTGGATCTCTAAATTTCTAGACTTCTTGAATTGATTGTAGATAAAAATTAAAATATTACTTTGTTTTGGTTCACAAGGCGAGGTGGCAGAGTAGATTTTGTTATAGTCTTAAGAATATGAATTGGTTTGATTTACTGCAGAAGTCTGATGACTTGCATAGTGGAATAGATATGTTTCTGTTTTATTTATCCATTGTTAAGTTAAAGTATAAGTTAAACTGGTGCATATTATCCATGATTCAAATATAAGGGCCACGAATCTGGCTACAAAAGATATTTTGACAGCTCTGATGTTTCTTTTTTTTTCTTTCTTAATCTATTTTGTAGAATACAGAAAAGAGTGTCCCCATTGATCACCCCAACAAAGGTTATTGCTGCCACTGCTGATGAAACCTGTTGAATGGGCTGTAGCTCAATGGTAGATTGTATGACGTATACAAAACTAGCATATATACCCAGTGTTTCCCAGGATTTTATTTTCTCATAGGTAATACTTGTTAGAATGATTTGAGATCCTGTATCTCTAATTCCCCAAACTGCCTTGTCAACTACCTGTAACTTTTCCCCATATTCCCCAATCCAATCTGTACTCAGAGTTATTAACATACAGAGGTTGGGTTCCTGAGGGAATATACTGCCCTCCTCCTTGCTGCTAGGCCTCATCCCCATACAACCAGCTATTCAAGACAGACACAGTTAACTGAGGCCCAAGAGCTCTCCGGCTGAGAATTCTAAAGGCTCCTCCCTAAACTGCCAACCCCTAGGATTCCATAGAATCTCCATAGGCAGCCAATCATATGAGATCTTCTCCTGATACAGCCAATCATATGAGGTCTTCACCTCACACAGACAAACAAACTTTGACTTTTATGTATTAGATGTCAGATTTAGTCTCTGGCATTTCCAGGTACGGCTGAGAAAGATTAGAGAATGGTTCCCCAGCCAGTATAGATAATATTGAGGTAAATGGACCAATGTGTAGAGCAGGTTCCATCACAATGCACATGCATTCTTGTTCTCACCTGGAGTACTGTGTAAACAATCTCAGCTGTTTTTTGTTCACAAACCAAGAGGTTCACCCAGTGCCAAGAGAAAAAAATATTTTCTGTATGTTGCAACATTTTAAAAGGTACTTCAGTTTTAATCAAGCAACATTTAGTCTGCTTTGAGGTTTTGTCTGCCAGTTTCTTGTTCTTCTGTTTGGACCAAGGTTTTGTATTTGCTTTATGGTGTGCTCTGTTCTTCAGAATGATATGATAAAGAGGAATATAAAAATGTTATTGATAGCTGTGTATCTTTTATATATAGGGTATACTCTGCAAAGGTGATCTGTATGTAGAAGCCTATTTCTACTTATAATTCAGCATGGAATCAGAGAAGAGATTCGGAAAGGTTTCAGGTAAGGCTTTTATCATGCCACTGTTGTGTCTCATTCACTGAATCTTATAGGAGCTCCAACAATGTCATTCTCCACTCCTAATCCTCCTTTGCTTTTCTGCTGCTTCTTCCACCTTTTTCTTTACTGCAGAAAATCCACTAAAAATAATAAACAGAGCCCCTCTCACCCCAGAAAGATTGGAAAACTCCTAGCTTTCGAGTATTAGTAGTCTTAAATTTCCTATAGCTAACTCAGCATATTCAGTATTGCTGGGGTTGCCAGATCTCAGAGCCTGGACCCTCTTCTCCGTTCTCAGGGCAAGGAAGAAGAAATCTCAGGTCAAGAGCACTGTCTTGAAAGGGTTATATTTATAAATTTCATTTGTTAGGCTTGGTGTTTTTAATTTGAATTGTATGCTCTGCGCGACTGTGCCTGATGCTTAATGCATTATGCTTAATGACACCACTAGGGGCTACCCCCTGTAACATCAGCAGAGTCTCTGGGTCTCATGCTTCAGGCTGAAACCTCAGAACCTGAGAATAATCTTGACCTGCCAAACCTAAGTACCACATCACTTGTTGGGATCAAGATTTAGGCAGTTATTACTCACTAGGAGTTTCATTTAGCTACTTGGTAAGGGGCATAAATACTATCAACAACGAAATTAATCTAGATTTTATGTAATGATTTATAAGTTAAGTATAATTATTTAGTAGGAGCTGTTTGCAGCAAGGGTAGGAGCCAATTTTTAATTGATTGTACTTTCTTTATTAGTTGTAGCTTATATATTTATAGTTTAGTTATGTAAGATTTTTTATTTTATACACCTTGTAATTTTTTTTTAATTGTATGTATGGTTGTGTATTGTTATATGTGTTATATGCTTAATAAAAATTATTTAAAAAAATTTAGGCTGTTTCTATATTGCCTGCACATGTATTGCATTGTACCATCTACACAGCACAGAAATTAGATCCCTCCCATCCAGAATTTATTTTCCTCATTCATTGTTTGAAGTAGAAATAATTTATTTTTATTATTATTACTATTATTATTATTATTATTATTATTTACCAGACTCCTATATGAACCTGTTATATTAGGTAACTTTACATATACCTAGCTATATAGCAGAGGTACTAAGAAACTCCTATACTGAATTGAGAACGTGAAAAATGGGACACTGGCAAGAGCACTCAATGCACATTGAGTGTGCGATGCGTACACAGTGTGCATTGGTGCTTGGTGCACACCAATGTGCATTATGTGCTAATGCACATCATGCACTGACATGCATTGCACAACTATGCACATTGGGCACTTTGCAAGCTCTACTACATAGCAATGTGACAACAGCCCATTAGTGAGTACAAACATAATACAACTGTGCCATTCTAATTGCCACAGATGTAAAACCACTTAAGAAGACATAAGATCCTGCTTGAGCCTGGCTATTAATTTACTCATTTATATTCCTCCTTTCTCTCAATAATGGGACTCAAGATGGCTAACAACATGTTTTAAAACAGCACAGATTAAAAACTATACAAAACTTAGATAACAGTATAAATGTGAAAGTTATTTTAAATGAAATTAACCTGTCTATAAAGTTAAAACAGTAAACATTAAAAGCATTAATGTCAATTAAAAGATTATACACACCATTAAAAAGCACAATACCTAATTAAAGTCTCATCCATTCATTCTCCAAGAGTCTGGTAGCATAAAGAATGCTCCCATTTGCTGATGGAAGGAGGACAATGAATGAGTTCCTAAGACTAGGAGCAACCACTGAGAAGGTTCTGTCCCAAGTGAGCTTAAGAAGGTGGTGGGACAGACAGAAGGGCCTCTAAAAAGAACTTAGAGCTCTAAAGGGCTCATAAATGGAGATATAGTCCTCCAAATAACCTGGATCCAAGCTGTATAGGACTCTGTAGTGCATTTCAAGACACAATTCAAAGTACTGGTGATGACCTACAGAGTCAGCTAAAGGAGCAGCTGCAACAAGGGAGTTTTATGGTCCGTGTAGTCAGCCCTTGTTAGCAATCTGATCACAGCTCTTTGGACCACTGAAGTTTCTGAGCACTTTTCAAAGGCAGCCTCACATAAAGCCCATTATAATAATCCAAACGAAATGTAACCAAGGCATGTACCACTTGGCCAGATCCAACTTCAGGAATGGGCCCAGTTGGTGCACTAGCTTTAGCTGTGCAAAAGTACTACTGGTTACCACCAAAACCTGGGCCTCCCAGCTCAGTGCTGAGCCCAGGAGTATCCCCAAACTGCAAACCTGTATATCCTGCTATAACACAGGCTGAATCCTGTTCCCAGATCTGTCTTTTGATTGCACAGGAGCACCTCTGTCTTGCCTGAATTAAGTTTCAGTTTATTTACCCTCATTGAGTTTATTACAGCTGCCAAGCACCGATTCACATGTTTTTTTTAAAAAAAAAATCCATTACAGTAAACGCTATACTCTGTGTGTTGTTTCTCATCCACTCCATTTAGCAGAGGAACATCTTTTGGAACTCCGTGGAAAGGAGTAATATAACCGGGTATCTTCAGCATACTGGAAACACCTGACCCCAGAACCCTGGGCAATCTATCTCAGCAGTTTTGTGTAGAGGTTAAATAGCACAGGGGACAAAACAGAACCCCAAGAGACTCCACAGGCCAATGACCAGAACGGGAATCCCCTTGCACCATTCTCTGAGAGCACCTCTCCACAGGAAAGAACAGTACCTCCAAGCCCTGTCTCAGAAGGATATAATGGTTGTTGGTATTGAAAGCTACTGAGAGGTCCAGCAGAACCAACAGAGACACGCATATCCCTGTCCAGTTCTTAGCAGAAGTCATCCAACAAGGCTCTCTTCATCCCATAGCCAGGACTGAAACCAGACTGAAATGGATCGAGATAACCTCTCTCAGCCAGAGAGGAGGAGGAGGAGATGGATAACAACAATAATGATGTAGAAACATTAAAAACTTTAACAGTGCTTTTCATAATCCAGTGCTTGTTCTGATCCAGGTAGTCTGTACAGACACAACACTTAGCAGAAAACTATAGTAAATTTAACAGACAAATAATCAACTAAATTGGTAGCTGATTAATGCACACAGGCCATTTTAATGTGCAGAGACAAATTTTCATCCAGGTGGTTACAAGTTCATAGCACAAGCAGTTATAGTTTTAATGCCTCGTATCAAAAACACGCAGAGTATGATGTTTGCTGTGATGGATTTTTTTAAAAAAAATGTGAGTCGTCGTTTATCAATAGCCATCAAAAGTTGTCATTCTTCACAAAGCACACAGCTAAATGCTGGAATTTGCTACCACAGGGTGTAGTGATAGCCACCAACATGGAGAGCATTAGCAGGTATTAGACATATTCATAGAGGATAAAATTCATTATATGCCTAGGCATGGTATAAATCAAATAAATACATGCAGATTGGGAGGCTTGTATTCATATCTACACTCAGCTAAAAGTTGGCCCATTATATCACTGAACTTAATCTATCCCATAGGATAGTTATGGGAATAAAGTGGCAACTGTTCAACAACTTGAGACTGTCGTACTTTGGACATATCATGAGAAGACACGACTCACTAGAAAAGACAATAATGCATGACAAAATGGAAGGCAGTAGGAAAAGAGGAAGACCACATTACACAAGCTGTTGAATAGCTGTGTTCAAGGTTATGACCCAATTTCTGTCACCTCTTACTTTTGCTTCTTGTCTGTCCTTAACTGTTTAAAGAGTTATAAGTCCTTATGTTTTTGTTGCGTGCCTTCAAGTCATTTGCAACTTATAGTGACCATAAGGCGAACCTATCAGTGGGTTTTCTGGGCCTGAGAGTGTGTGATGCACCCAAGGTCACCCAGTGGGATGCCACGGCTGAGCAGGGAATCGAACCCGGGTCTCCAAATTCACAGTCCACTGCTCAAGCCACTACACCACGCTGGCTCTATATAGTTTTCAACCACTAATGACAACAATAAAATAGATCAATGGACAACTGCCAATAGCTAGTAATTTCTTCAGTACATTTTCTGATAAGAATTTTCCAAAATGCACGCATTTCTTCATGCTTTATGTTGAAAGCACTTGAGATTTTTAAAATTCTTATGTGGAAGAAAGGAAAACATTTAGGCAAAAGGTTTTCAGTGCTTAGCTTGAAAATGTTGAGAATCCATGTGGATTCAACCACATTTGTGGTATGGATTACAGTTGTCACCTTTTTTTTTTTTCTGATAGGTTCCCAACCTTAATAACCACATGGCAGGCAGATTTAGCACGATCTTCTGTTACAGTGTACTGCTGTATCTATTAAATATGCCCAGTGCAGATAGAAAATAATTTCATTTAGTTCATTTTTATAACCATTTCTAAAATCTACTAATTTCCTCAACATTTTACTGGAGAAAAAACAATCTGAATGTGAGGAAAGTGAAACTGACAGATATATCCATCTCTAGTCAATAGTTAAGTGCTCTAAAACAATGCTGGTAGTAGAAATAACAATTTTTTTTTAGTTCTTAACTGATGGAAGGTTCAGAAAGTAGATGATATCATGGATCTTAGAATAATAATTAGCATCTAATAGAGTTGGTTTCACTTGCAACAACGTTTCCTTTTAAGTATTAATGAATTATCAGAGTGAATATGATCTTAATCCTCTTTTCTCCTGCAATCCAGCTGAATTTCTGATTTGATTTGCACATAGGCTAAGCCTTCAGAAGAAATAAGACAGGGCAGGCTACATTCAGAAAAGACATATTTGGCTACAATACAAAGTGTTTACATGATCATGAGTCCAAAGCTTTCTGTGTGTATGTGAAACTGAGAGGTGGGAGCAGTTTTCTATTTTAGTCTGCAACCAGGATGTAGTGGATACATCCAACACAGCAACTGGAGAAAAACAGCAGCGAAAATATTCACTCAAAACAGCACATAAAATGTAATGTCAGAATGCTATGCTGACATGCTCTTCATTCTCTATTAATCTATGACCTTGCCAACAACAGCACTAGGCATCCAGGAAAAAGCTTTAATTGAAAATGAAACATTTAATTAACTGGCAGCATGATTATGCATAGCACATCACCCACAAGTTAAAGCTGTTTTATGCCAAGGAAGGCCATGAGATTTAAAAGCAAGAGTGCACAGCTTATACCGTAAATTATTTTCACAGTATATCCTCCAACATTTCATAAATGAAAACTGGGGATACATGTGGCCAAGTAACATCAGTGTATGGTCAAGATGGCAAATATTGTTAATGAGGAAGAACACAAAAGCTAGCAGAGGGAGCAGTGGTTTGCTTTTGCCTGAGTCTACAGAGAAGGACAAGGTTCAGATCTTTACCTTCCTCTCCCCGCTACTCAGTTGACTGAAGGAAAATTACCTTTGCATTTTGAACACATTTTGCAGCAACTGAAATAAAATGAGGAGAAAGGGGAGCAGTGGGAGGAGAAAAGAGAAACTGGGACATTTGAAAAGCAGTTGAAAAAGCAGGACAGCAGAGGATTATTCAGGCCTATCCCTGCCAAATCAGAATAGCTGCAGGCTGTGGCTTAGCCTTGGTCTCCATGACCAAGAAGAAAAGATTGGAGAATCAAATTTGGAACTTGAGTAAGAGTGGCATATTTAGGGAGCCTGGATTTAATTTCCATTTTAACATGAACTTTACCTTATTTGATTTTTTTAAAATTTACTGCTACATCTACACAGAAATACAAATGTAGGGTGTCCTGGAAAATTTTTACACTAAATGAGACCTGATTGCCTAAATTCTAGTTCCATTGCATCCTGAAATTTTGTCTCATCTTTAGTATTTCTTTATTTGTAATGTGCAGGTTGATCCCTTCCTAGAAGAAACTGCCTGTACGGAGTCCCATCAAAATGTCATTACTAATCAAGGTATCCCATTGAAACAACATTATCTTGTTGAGCAAGTGGTTCAAGCATTTAATTGACTGTAAACATGAGCAAAAAAAAAAAAAAAAAAAAAGGTCCTGATTTCCAGCCTCTGAACATAATCTGAGTGGCACAGATTGTGTTTACACTTTAAATCCCAGGATGCTTGTTGCTAAGTGTAGCAGAGCTTGCAGGAAAATTTGTATCATACTATCAATACATGCAAACAATCTGTCAAGAGTTGATGGTGTTCCTGTATATATATTTTTTAAAAAAAAATTTACTCTATGCAATGTTCACAACAAACATCCATTTATAGCTGAACTGGAACAAAGAACAGAGTAATTTTTCATTACTGAAATAAGCATACAAAGGACCACTATCTGACAAAAAAAATATACATCAGGGATGCATTATTTCTTCCAAAAATAATAAAAAAAAACTTCTTACTTTTCTATATCAAATCTATAATAAATGAAAATAAATTAATTCATGTATTTATTTTGGTGTTTATTCTTCCACACACAAATTCTCAGAGTAGCTTCATACTAGGAAGGAAGGAAGGAAGGAAGGAAGGAAGGAAGGAAAAACTACAAAAAAGTAGAAGCAATGACAATAGAATAAAACACAATGTAATAATAAGTGGTATAAAACTTAAAATATGGGAACCAAAAGACAAGTATTTTGAATGACCACAGACCTTTTGATTTTGCAATTCAAATTTTCATGTTAAAAAAAAGCATTAGAAAGTTTATATATAAGGAAAAGGACACACAGTAACATGTGGTAATGAAAATAAGGTAGAAAAAATGTGTTATATTAAAGGAGACGGCTTCCAAAAATATATCTAGCAGGCAAAACTGCATCTAAAAATCCAGAAAAGTGTAAATGAAAATGCAGAGGAATTTCCTATGGAGGTTTTTAACCAACAAAAATTAAAGGGAAAAGTGGACAAAACAAATCTAAAATTGGGAAAATAGGAAAGCAACGAAACAGAAAAACTTATTATACAATTAAGTTTGCTCATTTTATTTACATCCTACCTTTCTCCCATAGGACCCAAGGCAGCTTACAATAAGACTAAACCATGATAAAAGTAAAGACCTTGCTAAACAAATTAAACATGCTATCTTTTTAAATCCCATTAATGTTAAAACATGTAGTCTCGCATCCTGTTAGTAATTTAGGATATCTCCACTCTGTCTTGTGACAGTGCAATTCACTTTTGTGGTCATTGCATAGTCCGATTTCTGTTCTGATTTTGCAATGGCCAAGACCAGCCCCTCAAGACCCACCTTGTAAGCCACAAGTCCCCCACTCCAAAGTCCATTTCTGGGTTGGAGAGCAAGGCAATTAGTAGTGATATTTTTCTCTAGCTGGATGTTTTGCAAGGCCTCCACCTGCAGCAATGTCCCAGGAACCACCGCCTCCACAGAGATGCCTGCCAGTGCCTGTCACAGCTTGTCCAGCTAAATGAAAAAATATGGCTGTGTCACCACTGAGCCTTTGACTCTTTGAGAACCTTGAAATGGTCATGTTTTGGGGAGGGGGCTGTGCAGTTTACAAGGTAAGTGGTGAGGTGGAGGCATCAGGAGACATAGGCCATTTCCACACTACACTGTTAGAGTGCTATTATTTTACTTTCAACATCCTATAGAATTCTGGGGTTTGTAGTTTACGGAGGAGCATTTAGGATTCTCAGTTGGAGAACTCTTTGTCTTCATTAAACTACAAACCCCAGAATTCCACAGGATGTTGAAAGTGGAATAATAGCACTATAACAGTGAATACGGAAAGGCCTATAGTGACAGAGATACTGCAGCATGAGAAGTATATGCCTACCAATGCAGCAGCTCAGCTGTAAAAATCATATAAAAATATAACATACACACACCATAAAAGAGAGGGTTCACAAACAATTAAACATCAATTGCCTGTTTAAATAAATTTTTAAAAAGCATTTGCTTGGAGATAGGAGCGGAAGCTAGCCTAACCACTCATGGAGGGGAATTCCACAACCTGGGGGCAGCCACTGAAATGCGTCTCTCCAAACAGGATCATGACACCGGTGGTACTGAAAGAAAGCGGAGGATCTTAAGACTAGGGTGGGTTCATATAAGATAGTAGTTCTCAAACTGTGGGCTGTGACCCCAAGGGGGAGGTGCAATTGTTGCTCAAGGGGAACACAAGAAAAGTCAGTCGGCAAGTACAGCACATACGAAAATGAAAGATAACCCTCTGTGTGTGTTTGCACACACACTATTGAGAATTGACAGGTCTCTGCAAAAGAGTGGTGCAACATAGAATCGTAGAATAATAGAATCATAGAGTTAGAAGAGACCCCAGGGGCCATCCATTCCAACCCTCTGCTATGCAGGAACACCCCTCAAAGCATTCCCAACAGATGGCCATCCAGCCTCTGCTTAAAAACCCGGAGACTCCAACACACTCCAAGGCAGCATATTCCACTGCCAGACAGCTCTGACCATCAGGAAGTTCTTCCTGAGGTTGAAGTGGAATCTCCTTTCCTGCTGCTTGAATCCACTGCTCCTTGTCCTAGTCTCTGGAGCGGTAGAGAACAAGCCTGCTGCCTCCTCAACATGACATCCCTTCAAATATTTAAACATGGCTATCATGTCCCCTCTTAACCTTCTCTTCTGCAGACTAAACATACCCAGCTCCCTAAGCTGTTCTTCATAGGGCATGGCTTCCAGACCCTTCACCATTTTGGTCGCCCTCCTCTGGACACTTTCCAGCTTGTCGACATCCTTCTTGAATTGAGGTGCGAAGAACTGGACACAGTATTCCAAATGAGGTCTAACCAATGCAGAATAGAGTGGTACCATTACCTCCCTCAATCTAGACACCGTACTCCTATTGATGCAACCAAGAATCGCGTTGGCTTTCTTGGCCGCCGCATCACACTGCTGACTCATATTCAGTTTATCAAGACTCCTAGATCCTTTTCACACGTACTGCTATCCAGCTACGTGTCCCCCATCCTATACTTGCGACTTTCATTTTTTTCTGCCCAAGTGCAGGACCCTACATTTCTCTCTGTTGAAATTCATTTTGTTAGCTTTGTCCCAGCTCTCCAATCTGTCAAGGTCGTTTTGAAATTTGATCCTATCCTCTGGTGTATTAGCAACCCCTCCCAGTTTGGTATCATCTGCAAATTTGATCAGCATGCCCTCTATTCCTTCATCCAAGTCATTGATGAAGATGTTGAATAGCACTGGGCCCAGGACAGAACCCTGAGGCACCCCACTAGTCACTTCTCTCCAGGATGAAAAGCAGCCATTGGTGATCACCCTTTGGGTGCGGTCAGTCAACCAATTACAAATCCACCTAACAGTAGCCCTGTCCAGCCTGCATTTTACTACCTTCTTTCCAAGAATATCTTCTTTGCAAGAAGAACATGTCTTCCCCCGTTCTGGCTTCCTCCAACCTTGGGTATAGCAAAAATGAGCTTCCCTTTTTTATGCTTTTCCCACTCAGCTTCTCCACATAGTCCATTGTTGATGCAGCAGGCACATGCCCCTTAGTGACCATGATGCTGTTTTTCAGGTGGAGAAGGGGAAAGTGGAGACAGGAAGTGGAGAGCGTGGCAGGTGAGCATTAAGACATGCAACATGAGGGGCCGCGGAGAGAGGGGGGGAAAGAGGTGGACAATAGGACGGGGGGCACGATGTTGAGTGGGGTACACAACATCAACATGTAGATCTAAAAAGGATCCCAGAAGTAAAAGGACTGAGAACCACTGGTATAGGAAGATGTGTCTTTAAGAAACTGACTGATTCATATTTTCCTGATGTCACAGTTCTAACCCTGTCCTTTCTCCACTTTGTTGGCTGATGCTTGTGGGTCAAACGATTTAGTAATATGATGACATCGCCTCATCTATTTTACTTTAGTACATATTCAGCCACCTCATTTCTGTCCAGTTCAGATAAATATAAAATGGTTGTTCAGTCATTTTCTAAGAGCACTCACTGTGTATAGCAACATAAAGCCTGGTTTTTTCCTGGTATGTGACATTTGAACCGCAGCACCTCTTTAAAACATTTATTTTAGCAAAGGATCAGCTTACACATTGCTTTGCCTGCAGCAGCAAATTACTTACTCCCATTTGTTGACAGCTATAGTAAGTAGCAACATTGTTAAGAAGTGTACAGAAGCATTTATCTTGCCTCGTTCATCTGTCTGGCTGCTTAACATCAAGCATAACAGTTTTCTCAGAATTTGATCAAAGGCGTGGAGTTTCTTTCTGTACATGACACCCCTTTCGTCTTGGACAAAAACAGCCCAGAAAACATACCATATAAAATTAAACCACATTTTAATTATCTTGCTGCCAGTTTCCTGAGCTTAATTAACTTTTCTGAGTGCTTCTGTCCAACACATTGCAGTCTAGATTCATTTTGCCTTATTCAGCATTTCACCCTTTTTCTCCTTTCCCTTGGTTCCTAGGACAATGGAAGCTTTTTGCCTCCCTAATTGCTATGCCAAAGACAGAGATATGAGATTTGAAAGACAAGCTATAACAAAAATTGGGGGAGTGCAGCCATGCATACTAATGAAAGGACAGAAATCTGCATGTGCTGAGAGGTAATCCCTTCTAGCCTGTAAATGAACTGACTTTAAATATTTAATTATCTTGTTAAGTAAATTATGGGACTCAAATCCTAGTCATTACAGGTCATCAGGCTGGTTTAGATGGAGTACAAATTGACTGCTAATAATCTGTAGTGATCAAATAGGTTTGAAATAAAATAGCACCAGGTTTATATATTCAAGCTTCTTATTCAGACTATCCGTGTAGATCCTTATGAGATTTGTGAAGTCATCATGAATTACATCTTGTAATATAACGTCACAGAGTAAATTGATTAAATTATGTTAGAAAAATCATAAAAAGCTTTGGCAAAACTTGGAGAAGTTTTTTTTTAGTCCAAAACTCCCAGAATCTTTTTATGGACCAGAATTCTCAATGGCCATGCTAGTTGAGGAGTTCTTAGAGTTGCAGTACAAAAAAAAAAGTAACTTTTCCAAGCTCTGGCTACTAAGAAAACAGATACCCTATTTGAATTTCTAGTCTGGGGAAATCAGTGGATCTTGCATTTCAGCTATTTCATGATGTGTCATCTAATCATATTGTTTTCCCATTTTAGAACTTAAATAATACCATCTTAGATCATTAGCATGATAGTTGGATCTCTTCCAATATATTTCCTATACAGAAGTACTGTCCATTCAATACAGACATCATGTGGAGCTACTTTTTGCTGGCAAGAAATTGTTTGGCACCTCTTTTGACATGAGAGATAGGGGAATGCTTTTAGATTCCTACAAGTGCTGCTGCAGGGGCTAGTACATAAAGTAGCAATAATCTCTATAGAAAGTTTTTTTCTCGTCCAATCATGCTGTAAGCAAATCAGTTCACTGTGCTTTTAGTATTAGAGATAAATAACAGATTAGAGATATGAGAGGGGGAGAAGAGAGGTTAGACCAGGTGACCTCAGAAGTCTTAAGTTTTCTCATATCATCACATTTTGAAATCAGACTTTGAAGTCATGTTTTGCTTTCCAAAGTCTGATGAATTTCAAATTTTCATTGTTTCTAATTTGTTTTCTGCTGTAACGCTATCTAAAAAACATTTTCTTTTAAATCACCGGTATTCTGTTCCTGTGTTATGCATACAAAGTAAACACCCTTGGGCAAAGAGAAGCCATTTGCCTTGCAGAAAACCACAAATGCTTCCTGGCCCCGGTCATTTGTTTGATTACTAGACAATATTAAATTAGCATCTCAGTATTGTGCCTCAATTAGACAAGGCAGCAACATCATGGCAGAAAAAAAAGTGTTGTAATGGAGTTAAAAGGCAACTGCTTCTGTGTTTTCCTACAGTGACCTCTGCCTGAAACTCCACTAACATCTGGTTATTTACAATTCAATCTGCTTGGAACCATATCATTCTTGGCTGCTGAAGCAATCTCACAGCATCACAGAATCAATTAAGGATACCATAAATAAGAACATCACAGAGCAGAGGGGGAGGAATGTTGCATTATTTGCTGGACTTGTCCAGCAGTATTCGATTTGTTCAAAGTAAACATTAACAGCACTAGTGCCTAATTGTGTTCAGCTGTCTGGAAACAATTCCCTGCAAATGCCAAAAGCCACTTAGGTCGTTCCATTGGTTTTGAAACTGAAAAAAGGCATAGGGGAAAAAAATAAGCAAATTTGTTTTCTATAGTTCCCCATTTCCATTATGGCACCTAGGCCTCCATCCTATTGATTAGTCCCAATCAGAGCAGACCCATTGAATCAATTGCTGAAAGGTAAAACAGCAGGTAAGTAAAATCCCACTGGTTTAATGTAGGTACCGGGGGGCCAGGAGCCAATTTTCTCCCTCTGACTCGCCTGTGTGCTGCTCTTAACAGTGGCCCCATATACCTCTATCTTCATCTGAGTTCTTCCCAAAATGGCAACTGGAAGTGAAGGTGTGCAATGAAAATAGAAGTATTTCAAGATGCTGATGGTGCTGGGAACTTTTTGATTGGGGCTAGGAAAAATTTTGCCTCTATTGGGGGCTCTCCACACAATTATTTATTGAAAAACACTTAAGAATTACACAGAAAGATGTTAAAATGGAGGAGATGGGAGGCTCGGAGAAACTGGCAAGAGGCTTCAGTGGCTGCATGTGACACATAGGACACATTTTGCCCACTCCTGATCTGATGGATCTACTTTAGCTGGAACAAACAGTAGAATTTAAGACATAATAGAAAGTTGATACTATGTGTTCTATATGAGAACAGGGTTGTGTTTACATACTCTCCAGCTGTTCTGATTGTGCAAGGAAATTCCAAATTAATCCTCTGCCATTCCACTTTTTCAGATGCTTTTAAAATGCTCCAGTTTCTCTCTGCTCCTCCCACATTCCTCCTCTGTCATCACATTACTTCAGTTGCTGCAAACTAAGTTCAAAGTTCAAAGTGAAAAAGTAGTTTGCACTCAACCAGGGCCCTTTCGCACCTTACCTCATTCTGGTGTCATCGTGAGGGAATCATGCAAGAAGCCTCTTGCGAGAGGCACTTGTGTCCCCCCTGCTTCCCCTCCATAACAGCTCCGTGCTGGGTGGAAGGAAGCGTGAGGGCTCCACCCCTTCATTCCACGGTGCAGCCGGGCACTTTCCCAGGCTGCGCTGGGGGAGGAAGCATGATGACCAATGTCAAGAGGCTCCGCACACAAGGTAAATGTGCGTTGGGCGCAGGAGGCATGTGATCGCGCATCATTTTCAGCAATGAGCCAAAAATGATATACTGCGTGATCACCACGGAATGGCCTTGGGAGCGTCACGTGATTGCAAGGATATCATGTGGAACAGTCCTTGCAATCCTGCAGTGCTCCCAAGGCCATTTTGCAACAGGACTGGCATGCGAAAAGGGCCTAACTCAACAGAGGAGAGAAGAGTGTAGGGGTGCAATCTTGCCCTTCTCAGGAAACTTAAGCAAAAGCAAACTGCCGCAGCCTCTCCCAGCTTGTGTGTTCTTTTGCCATCCTGACCATACTCCAATGATATGTGGCCACATGTGTCCTGGTTCTCATCTGTGGAATGTTAGGGGAAAGTGTTGCCCTGATGCTGCCTTTGGTCCCCAAGGCTGTTTTGTAGCCCATGACCCCCTCCAGACTCCCAAGAATTTTTTTTTAAAGGTGAATTGCTCTTCCCAGGGTTGTAGTCCAGAAAAGTAAATTTTTCTAATGTGTATTGTATTTTCTTTTAGCAGCACATTGCAATGACGGTTATAGAAACTATTTTGTTCTGATCTGATAAATGCAATTAGATCTCATGTGGATAAAGATGGTCTCATGTAAATCATGAATTTTGTGCACTTGTGATATTCAGTGGCTGCTCAGCTGCTTCACCACCACCACCTCCACAACACTGACTGTAGCTTCCTAATAGAAAAATCCATTGAGTTCCATTTGTCTAAATGCAACAGCATCATTTGCTGAAGCAGCTAAGAGCTTATTGGATATGTTCAGTTGAACCTGCTTTGCATCTCTTCTGCCCTCATTAGCAGATATTCTGGCAGTCAATGGAAATACAATAAAGCCTCAGGATTTCAGAAGGCAAGAAAAGGCAGTGCATAGTAAAAGAATGAGAAAAATAAATCGACCCTAAAAACACTTTTACCTGCTCAATAATTTGCCTCTTTCTACTTCTATTACATAATTATACCCTATTCACTGAGTGCCTTTATTGCAGCCAGTCATTTTATATTCACATGAAAGAGTTGTCCCATTCATAAATGCTTGAGGTGGTGGTTGTTACTGTCTTTTCCATGCATTTCCTGTGATGCAAAAGAAGATGTCTGAGGAATACAATAAAAGGTAATCCAGTTAGACTTGCCCACCACTGTCATACCAAGTAACTTGTGTAAAGTGTTCAAATGCTGCCCCAGAAGTAGAAAGGAAAAGCTCAGTATGTGTTTTCCAAAGCTGATTTTTATTATTGGGAAATCTATAACGTATTATCGGAGGAGCTGTACAATCCTAGCTCAAAAGATGCACTGGCTGTGACATATAGAATTAAGCACATTTCTTCTGCTGGCAGAAATGCACGGCTGCTGGTAGAACCTTCCTCTGCCAGCCCATCTTAAAGAATTGGCAGCCAAGTGGCCTGATAAGATCTTCCAGGAGGAAGAGGAGGAGGAGGAGCTGGAATAACAGACAATTTCATGGTCCAGAAGGTGGAAGAGGCGACAAGGGGATCAAATATTCTGGATCTGATCCTGACCAACAGGGAAGACCTTGCTAATGACGTAGAACTGGTTGGATCTTTAGGAGAGAGTGACCATGCCCTATTAGAATTTGGCATTCAGTGGGGAAGAGAAGGCAAGTGTAGCCAGGCATTCGTCTTAGATTTTAAAAAAGCAGACTTCTGTAAACTGAAGGAGCTGCTGGCTGAAATCCCATGGTCAAGAATAGTCAATGAGAAAGGAGTTCAGGATGCATGGGAGTTCTTTAAAAGGGAGGTACTGAAGGCACAGGCTAAAACTGTGCCATTAAGGAGGAAAAATGGAAGGCATCTGAACAAACCGGAATGGTTGACTAAAGAGCTCTCAGCTGAGCTAAGTATTAAGAAAATGGAAGAAGGGGGAAATCACCAAAGAAGATTATAAGCAAGTAGCCAGGAGATGTAGGGAGAAGGTCAGAAAGGCTAAAGCACAGAACGAACTTAGGCTGGCCAGAGACATTAAAAACAATAAAAAGGGCTTTTTTAAATACGTCCGCAGCTAAAGGAAAAAGAAGGAGAAGATAGGGTCACTGCGCAAGGAAGATAGTGAATTAATAACAGGAGGAAGAAAAAAGGCAGAACTCCTCAACACCTTCTTCACCTCAGTTTTTTCCCAAAAGGATAAAACACTCAACCTGGCGGTTGGGGAGCAGGTGAGGAAGTGGGGGGAATGCAGCACAGAATAGATAGAGAGGTAGTACAGGAATACCTGGCCACACTGGATGAATTCAAGTCTCCAGGGCCAGATGAATTGCATCCTAGGATTTTAAAAGAACTAGCAGAAGTCATTGAGGAACCTCTTGCTATAATCTTTGAAAACTCTTGGCGGACCGGAGAAGTTCCGGCAGACTGGAGGAGGGCAAATGTTGTCCCCATCTTCAAGAAGGGAAAAAAGAGGACCCAAATAATTATCGCCCAGTCAGCCTGACATCAGTACCTGGAAAGATCCTGGAGCGGATCATCAAACAGTCAGTTTCTAATTACTTAGAAAACAATGCCGTAATTACGAAAAGTCAACATGGATTTCTCAAAAATATGTCATGCCAGACTAATCTTATCTCTTTTTATGATAGAGTTACTTGCTTGATAGATGAAGGGAATGCTGTGGACATAGTATATCTTGATTTCAGTAAGGCCTTTGACAAAGTTCCCCATGACATTCTTGCAAAGAAGGTAGTAAGATGTGGACTGGACAGGGCTACTGTCAGGTGGATTTGTAATTGGTTGACTGACCGTACCCAAAGGGTGGTCACCAATGGCAGATTCTCATCCTGGAGAGAAGTGACTAGCGGGGTGCCACAGGGTTCTGTCCTGGGCCCGGTGCTGTTCAATATCTTCATTAATGACTTGGATGAAGGAATAGAGGGCACGCTGATCAAATTTGCAGATGACACCAAATTGGGAGGGGTTGCTAATACGCCTGATGACAGGATCAAAATTCAAAAGGACCTGGACAGATTGGAGAGCTGGGCCAAGGCTAACAAAATGAATTTCAACAGAGAGAAATGTAAGGTCCTACACTTAGGCAGAAAAAATGGTATGCAGAAATATAGGATGGGGGACACGTGGCTGGCTAACAGTACGTGTGAAAGGGATCTAGGAGTCTTCATAGACCACAAGCTGAACATGAGTCAGCAGTGTGATGCGGCAGCCAAGAAGGCCAACGCAATTCTCGGTTGCATCAATAGGAGTATGGTGTCTAGATCGAGGGAGGTATTGGTACCACTTTATTCTGCATTGGTTAGACCTCATCTTGAATACTGTGTCCAGTTCTGGGCACCCCAATTCAAGAAGGATATGGATAAGCTGGAGCAGGTCCAGAGGAGGGCAACCAAAATGGTGAGGGGCCTGGAAGCCATGCCCTATGAGGACAGACTTAGAGAGCTGGGTATGTTTAGTCTGCAGAAGAGAAAGTTGAGAGGGGACATGATAGCCATGTTTAAATATTTGAAGGGGTGTCATGTCGAGGAGGGAGTGGGCTTGTTTTCTCCTGCTCTTGAGACCAGGACAAGGAGCAATGGATGCAAGCTGCAGGAGGGGAGATTCCGCCTGAACCTCAGGAGGAATTTCCTGACAGTCAGGGCTGTCCGACAGTGGAATGTGCTGCCACAGAGTGTGGTGGAGTCTCCTTCTTTGGAGGTTTTTAAGGGGAGGCTGGATGGCCACTTGTCGGGAGTGCTTTGAGGGTTTTCCTGCATGGCAGGGGGTTGGACTGGATGGCCCTTGTGGTCTCTTCCAACTCTACATTTCTATGATTCTATGATTCTATGATTCTATAAGGGAGGGTTGGATCCAGTGCAGCTCTAGCTCATCTAGTGTCAACAGAAGTGACTGGAGGGGGAAGCTCGTGTGTGCGTGGCTGCCACCTCTTCCCATTCACTTGCCTATCGCTCCAAAACCTGGAGGGCAGCGCAGCCGGCGAAACACAAGTGAATGGGGGGGGAGAGCACTCACCTGGAAGGGAACTGGAGGGAGAGCACTCACTTGGGCAGAGGGGGAGTTATTTGCAATTTTTTGCCTTTTGCAAGGGTTCTAAGCCCCAGACCCTTGCAAAAGTCGAGGGGCCATTGTACAAGCACAAAAGCCTAAATCCTGTTGCTAGTCCTGACTAGAGTAGACTCATTCAGTGAACTGGATTTACCTTTATATTGACTCATTATTTAACAATTGATTGAATAGATCTACTCTGGCTGAAACTAACCAATAAGATGTCAAGCTATGTATGCATGCAACAGATGCACAGTCACTGTTGCGTGTATCACTTTGGCCATTTCCACATGGGGCGAGGGAATCACCCCGTGCCAGTACTTACTGGACTTCTTGGCTCCACGCTTGGGTCCAGGCTGGTCCGGAGCAGTGTGTGGCCGCCGCTCTGCACTGCTCCGGGGACGAAAATGGCGGCTTCTGGTTTGTCGAGGCTCTCCACCAACCACTGAAGCTCACCAGCCTAAAGCCCACCCCCCGCAGATCTCAGGCTCGCACTGGTGCGAGCCTGCAAATCTGCACCAGAGCGTGAGCATGGAGTGGCACGCTCCGTGCTTTTGAAAGACCTGTTTCAAGCAGTCTTTCAAAAGCACGCTGGATGACCATTTCTGGTCGTTCCGGAGCAGGCTGAGGTGTGAAATTGCACTAAGTAGGTCCAACTCAGTCCACTCCCAGGTACAGACGTCCTCCCTGGAGGACACTCTGCACCGTTTCTTTAAGCCCGTGCAGAAATGGCCATGGTTTCCTATTACTGGAAGTCATGCATTGATTCAGAAGTAAGTGCATGCTGGCTTCTGCAGAATGTGTGAACTTACCTTCATTGCATTCATCACACTAAATATAGTATAAGTTTGATGGGTGATATCTGGTGTTGCATGAACATGACATATAAACAAACTGGTAGACTCTATCATAAACCAATTCATATAACATTTTATGATCATTTCAAAACTTTATGATTTCAGGGTAGAGAAGTTGCCCCATAGGCAGATCATTACAGTCCTAATTAGATTTATTCTGAATCTTTCAGGATTTATGAATTATAGGTGCTCCAAAATCCTATGCAGAGTGTTTGCACAGAATTTGAGGAACAAGATTCAATCATTCTTATGTCATGTGTCTTTGAAGCAAACAGTAGAACAGTTGAAATAATCAAGAGCAGAGAAGCAAATATGTTTAAGGCTAGCACCTATGAAAGCCTTTGAATACATTTGATAGAATCAGGCAGAATAGATGGGAAATCTCTCTTGGGGACTAGAGGCACAGATCCAACCTTAATTTCATATTCCACCTCCCCCCCCCACTTCTTCAGATCTTTTGAAAATGCTTCTCTCTCTACTGTCTGAGCTTCAACATCAGAAAGGTAGGAAGGTGAATAGATCAAAGATGTGGAATGGCTGGCTCCTATCCAGAGCCCTCATACCACACATCCAATATGGAAATAGATTTAGAGCAGAAGAAGAGCCAGTCTAAATACTTCCTTCCCTTTGCTTTAAATCTGTAGGAAATTACTCACAATGAGAAAGACTTTTATTATAATCTCTTGGGGAAAACTGAGAGGAAAAGAGTGGCAAATGCTTTTCTTCTTTCCCTTCTCCCATTCCAGCAGGATCCTGACATGGGCCATTTCTGCACTCATCTATTATAGCGCTATTATTCCACTTTCAACATCCTATGGAATCCTGGGGTTTGCAGTTTCAGGAGGGGCCATTCAGCCAGGAAGATGTCAGAATGCTCCAACCTAGGTCTGAATTAGTTTCAGAACAGTCCTGTAAATGGTCCATTTAAAGCTCTGTCACTAAATGGCATTTTTTTTAAAAAAATATATTTTGTCTGAACACCTTCTTTACCAAAGGTTTACATATTATAATTTGGGATGACTTCCACACCAATCATCATTTCAGAGTAGCTTTGTCATCTGTATCATCCCAAAGATCAATGAGAATGCTTTTTTTTATCAGAAAGTCATCAGCAAAATCTAAATGAAAGTAGAACAGATTCATATTGGTAATGTGGTAACTTATCTATTTGACTGATTTGGTAATTTATCTATTTGGTATTAATTGATATTTGATATTAATTAATTATAGATTATAGAATTATAGATTGTAGAATTATAGAAGATTGGCTCCTTTTTTTAAATCATTTTATTAAAAATTCACAAATAAAACAATTAATTGTTGTTATTTCTCATAACATATTCTTGATGCTTCCAATCTGATCTGGATTTCATTTTCAATATCTCATATCCTAGCTATATCATTTACTGCATTTTACAGCTATTTTACATGTTAGAATTTGCATTACATTCACTATTTTCCAGCTTCATGATAACAACCACAATCATCTAAATCTTTTCAACACCTAGTACCATGAATTACAGACCTCTATCAGTCATCACCCAGCAACTACCCACAATCTGCCATTCCTTCTGAATTTCATCAGCTGATTTCCCTTTTAATCTCTGAGAGACCATATCAGCATTTTTATTTTCAATGAAAGTTCCCCACCATTGCTCTATTGTAGGTATTTGCTGTGATTTCCATACCTTTGCATATTGAATGCGTGCTGTAATTATCATATATAATAATATTCTCCAATATTTCTTGATATTAATGCCATCAACTATATCTGTCATATTCAACAAGTACATTTCAGGCATCATAGCAACTGTACCTTCAATATTTCACAGATTTTGTTGTGTATTCCAGTCCAATATTTCTTGACCTTTGAACATGTCCACCACATATGGTACACAGTACCCACCTCTTTCTGACATTTCCAACAAAGTCCAGTACCTGTGTTATAAATCTTTTTTAATTTCTCTGATTCAGTCCATCTACCAAAGAAAGCCTCTTGAGGGGAGACCCAGGTGGGCAGCTGCCTAATGTTTCTAGCCTTATATTCATCCCAGATTTTCAATAACGATTTCCTGATGTAGTGATTTGTGAAGTCTTTATCTATTTTTGCTTTATCATAAAACATATAAGCGTGCCAACCCATCCTTAGATCTGCACCCTCAAGTGCCAACATTCTCATATCTTGTAGATCTATCCAATCTTTTATCCATGTAAAAGCCGCTGACTTGTAATATATATGAAAGTCAGGGAGTCCCAAACCTCCTCGAATTTTCTGATCCGTCATAATATTCCATTTAATCCTAGGCTTTTTCCCTTGCCTTATAAATCTGGTTAATTTTCTCTTCCATTGTAAGAAAGGTTTCGTGTTCATTATTACGGGAAGATTTTGAATCAGAAAGTTCATTTTTGGTAAAGCATTCATTTTTATTGCCGCAATCCTCCCCATCATTGACAGACACATTGAAGTCCAGCTTTCCAAGTCTTTTGTTATTTCTTTCCACTTTTTATCATAGTTATTATGATATAGTTCATTGTTTCTTTTACCTATCCAGATACCAAGATATTTTACCTTTAAACCTCTATTAAATCCTGTTTTTTGTATTATTTCCGTCTCTTCTCTCTCAGTCATATTTTTTGTTAAGAAAGTTGTTTTTTCCTTGTTCACTTTAAATCCGAGTACTCTCCATATTCTAGAATAGTTTTGAGTAATTTTTCAATGCTTCTTTGTGGATCATCCAGAAAAACAACTAAATCATCAACAAAGGCCTTTCATTTGTACTGATATTTCTTGACTTGAACGCCTTTAATCTCTTTGCCATCTCTTATAGCATTATTTAGTATTTCCAATGTCATAATAAACAACAGGGGAGACAATGGACAGCCTTATCTAGTCCCTCTCTTCAATTCTATCAAATTTGTTCTTTCTCCATTTACTACCAGTCTAGCTTGCTGTTGTTTATAAATTGCTTCAATCTATGAGACAAATTTCCCTCCAGCCAGCATCTGTTTACAAGCCATTATCATAAATGTCCAATGAATCATATCAAATGCCTTCTCAGCGTCCAGAAATATCATAGCCATTTTCCTTTCACTGTGCTTTTCATAATATTCAATTATATTTAAAACCGTTCTGATATTATTTCTCTGCGATCTTCCTGGTAGAAAACTGTTCTGATCTTCATTAATAACATCAGGCAGCACTTTTTTTAATCTGACAGCAAGGATTGAAGCAAATATCTTGTAATCAACGTTCAAAAGCGATATTGGCCTGTAATTTTTTACATCTGTTAGGTCTCTGCCTTCTTTTGGAATCAATACTACATTAGCTTCTTTCCAAGTGTCTGGTATGCCTTCGTTTATTATTTCATTTATTGTACTTTGTAACGGTATTGAAATCTCATGTTCCAAAGTCTTATAATATCTAGCAGTAAATCCGTCTGGTCCTGGAGCTTTGTCATTCTTCACATCTCTAATAGCTTCAGCCACTTCCATCATTGAAATAGATCTGTTCAATATCGACCTTTGCTCATCAGTAAATCGCATTTTGTTCATTTTCTCTAAATATTCTTCAATTCTTCGTTGATTTATTAACTTTGAGAGTCTTACCCATCAGCATCATGTAATATTTATAGAAGGCTTGTTTTATGCCCTCTTGCTTTGTAATCTTTTCTTTTCCTATTGCAACCTCCGGAATGATATTTCTAGCCTTCCTTTTACGCAATAGAGAGGCCAGCAACTTTGAAGGTTTGTTTGCTTGTTCGAAAAAATTATATTTTGCTCGTCGTATCTGTAGCTCTATTTCATCTGCATTTAATTGACTTAATTCAGCTTGATGCAACTTCATCTGTAATCTAATCCTTTGATCAGTCAGGTTTTGCCTCATAAGTTTCTCAGTCTCTTTCATTTTTTTCAAAATTTGGTTCTCTGTTTTTCTCTTTTTTTTTCTAATCTCTGTAGACCATCTGATAAAATTTCCTCGCATAACGGCTTTGCTTGCATCCCAGATGGTTTTCACTGACAGCTCAGCTGTCATATTTTCACTGAAATAGTTTATTATCTCTCTTTTAGCTTTCTCTATGTACTTCTCATTATTCCAGATCTCATCATTCATTCTCCGTGTTCTTTCTGTATCCTTCATCTTCATCTTAATTTGTATCGGATTATGATTCTGAGCACATATTCAGAAGAATGTCCATTTCTGCGATCTTCATCAGTAGTTGTTTAGGTACCAACAACATATCAATTCTTGACATAGATTTACGACGGTCAGAATAGAATGTGTACCCATCCAATTGCCCATTTTTATATCTCCAAGTGTTGTATAAATTAAAATTGTCCATCAAATTGAAAAAACTCTTTGGAAGTTTACCATTATTTTGAGGGATCATTTTCTGCACTGGCCTATCTCTTTGTGGATTGATGACTCCATTAAAATCCCCCAAAAGAATGATATTCGTATTTCCCATTTCATTTAGATATCTCAATAACTGGTCCTGAATTTTGGGGTAAAATTCCCCTTTGGCCCCATTCGGTGCATATATTCCAACTATCAAAAGTTTGTCCTGTTTAAAAGTAACTTCAACTCCTATGTATCGTCCGTTATTATCTTGGAAGATCTGATGCACCACAAATTTTGAATTCACATATATTAAAACTCCTTTTTTCTTTTTATCAGTCACAGTTGCAAAACAACTTCCAAGTTTCAGATTTCTTACATATTTCAAATCTTGAGTTTTATTTCTGACTTCTTGCAGACATATTATATCCAGATTCTGTTTCTCTAGGTGATGAAAAATTTGCCTTCTTTTATATTCGGAGTTAAATCCCTTAATATTCCATGAATATATCTTCAAATCCATTTTTTTTGTCTATATTACTATTTTTATATCTTAAATATCAGCTTACTCCTTCTGATCAACACCCTCTAGTTCGCCTTCTTCTTGTTCCACAGTTTGTACTGTAGCTCCAGCCTCTTCAGACAGCATCTGTTCATCTCCAGAATCACTGTCCCCTTCCTGAAGTTGCAATCTTTCCTCTTCCAAAGCTTGCTGCTCCTGTTCCTGTTTTCTCCTGTCCTCAGGAATGTTTTGGCAATCTTTCTTCAACCATTCCATCATCTCTTTTGCTTTAAGTACTGTATTAATCCAATATCTCCGCTGTTTATATGTAAATAACAAGCCCTCAATTTTCTCCCATCGATAGCTAATTTGACACTTCACCAAAAGGTTTGCCAAAGGTTTATATTCTTGTCTCTTCTTTAGAATTTGAAAGGGAATATCTTTAAAAATTCTCACTTCTTTATCTTGAATTTTCAACAAACCGTCATAGCTTCGTTGCAGTACTTTGTCTCATCATTGTCCTTGTGAAAATTATGATAATGTCTCTTGGTAATTTCCTCTCTCTCGCAACACAAGAGGAGACTCTAAAGATTCTATCAGTGTAGCTCTCCATCTTGTCCTCCTCAATATCAATGAATTCCGCCAAAGCTGGTACTATTGTCTCAATCAAATTTTCCACAGAAGACTCTGGAACGCCTCTTAAGTGCAAAGATCTTTCCGATACCGCAACTCCTGTAGGGTAATTTGAGCTTCATCATCTTGTTGTCTCTCCTTCACCACCATCATGTTCCTTTCCACTTGTTTAACTTGTTGTTTTATCTCTTTAGTATCAGTTTTTAACTTTACCACATCCATTGTTATATTTTCCAGTTTCTTGGCCAATTTATCTATTTCTTGTTTCATGTCAGCTCTCATCTCCTTTCTTGTTTCTTTTATATCACGTCGTATATCTTCTTTCATGCTTTTGAATTCTTCCATCATTTGTAACATGAAATCTTGTGACTTCTGGGGTATATCAACTAATGTCCTCCTAGATGTCTGAGAAGTTGTTGTTGTCATTGTAGTTCTTGCTGCAGCGGCTGACACTCCCTAATAAGCAATGCTCCAAAACTTAAACTCCACAATTATTATATTATTATATTATTTTGTTATCTAAACAAAATCAATTATATAAATTTCATAGTATTATGTTAGATTACAATCACAATCTCAAGTTACATTTCATTAAGTACAGAACTTTCAAAACTATAATAAGTAAAAATATATTTTATATGGGCTGTTTTATATGAAGTATAAAGTAAAGTATTTAAAACTCTAAAACTCTATTTTCAATAAAAGTCAGTAAAATGTCCAAAATCTATAAGATCTATGAAAGCTAAATAATATTATGTTCAGTTCAATTCATATTCATATAATCATATATTCAAGTTATAATCAAGTTATACCATGAGTATTCAGTTCATGATCCAAACTATCTACTATATTTGATACAAAGCAAAATTTATATATATTCAATTCATTCAGCAATCACTGTTGAAGACTATGCCTAGGCCCAGAACCGTCTGAGCGCTATGCCTAGGCCCAGAACTCTCATTTCCCCCTCCCAACCGAAGTTAGGACTTCTTGTTCTCGGCACTATTGCAAACCTCGTAATCAAAAACCAAGCTGCTCCACTGCGTGGGGGTAAAAATTCTCAGCGTCTTGTGTCCTTTCAGCTCGCCACAACAAAATTCTCCAAGTGTATTTTTAGATCCACGTTAAGTTCTCACAATCCAAAGATGATGCACTCAAATAGACGAAGTTAAAAGTTCATTAAAAGTTCATTAAAAAGTTCATTTTAAACACCATAATACTCCACTCTCAGCCCCCCCAAAAAAGAAAAAAACAAAACTCCTCAAGACACCCAGATATTCACAGTCTCTTTTCTCCAGAAAAACAAGAAAGGAAATGCCTTATAATCCAATATATACTTCCAAGTAGTCCAAGTCAAGTAGTCCAAGTCCAAGTCCAAGTCCAAGTCCAAACTTAATTCCACAACAATACTTGTAGAATTCTAGTATCAGGAGACAGTCAAAGTCTAACAGTAACTCTTAATCAAAATTCATAGATTTCCAATCTGGTCTATATACAAAAATAGCAACTGCATCAGAGGGTCCAATACTCCTTCCAATATTTTACATTTCAAAAGTCCACAACGCCTCTATCACATTCCTTCCCAGGGAAAAATAAGAACCTGCTGAAAAATAAGAAGAAATCAAAAGAAACTGCTCCAGCTGACTGTACTCGTCTGCCATAAAATAGAAACGATAAAAAAGCCTTAAAAAGGTAAAAGTAATCCATTACCTGTACTTACTGTCAACCGGGTGTCTTATTGTTGTGTCCCTGTCCAGTGTTACAAGTCCAAAATTGTTGCAGTTCAGAAATGAAAAGAAATCCAAATCAGGTTGCTTACTGGTACTTTTAGTGAGTCTTCTTCTTTAAAAGTCGGCGGTAGCGCTTGTGTCGCTTCTTTGAGGCATGCCTGTTGGGTCCGTCATGGCTCTTCGGCTCCCCTGACGTCTCCTGCTCCCTCTTGACAGACGGAGCTCAATGCCAGGCTAGGAGCCCCCTTCAAGCCTCTTCCGCACCCCCTTTACCGGGGGGGTCTAGCCGCTTAATAGATGTAAAAAAAGCAGCTGGATTCCAACCGGAGACAACATGGGGAAGCGGAGCTTCACTCCGTGCTGCTGCTCATGCACGCCATGCAACCCGGAAGTCAAAGATTGGCACCTTTTTTGAAAAAAAAAATTCAATGAATTTTGAAAAATTCATTGTTAGGGGGTAGGAACAAAAGCACAACACTGAGCTCATGAAAGATAAATGGTTGCATTCTGTTCTGCAGTGGTCAGGCTATACTAGAAGTCATTTATCCCATTCTTCATGCCACGTTTTTAGAAGGACATAGACAAAGTGAAGTATGTGTGGAAAAAGGTGATGGGTCTAGAAACTAAGGCTGGAATTCACTTGGGCAGTTACAAATGTATAACCACTGTACTGGCTATGCAGTGACTCCTGGCCTGATTTCCATCCCATTTCCCAGGCAATAGCCATTGTGATCAACGAGGGTCCATTCCTCCGTCACTCAGGAAGTGGCTGCCTAATATTACCACCCCTTTTCCTGAATGATCTCTGGAGTAACAGGCAGAAGCAGGATTCCTATGGCAATTCTCCCCTCACACCAGAGATCACATGTACAAGGGAGTGGTAGAAATATCAGCCTTCTACTTCCTAATCAACAGGGGAATAGACCCCACCCCTGTCAATTGCAGCTTAACACATTCCCTAAACTAGGGAATGAATAGGGATTGTGAATACAAACTAGTCATAAATGTGTAACTCGAGTTTAGCCGTTTGTAACTGCCCAAGTGAATTCCAGCCCAAGTCTTGGAGGAACGGCTGAAAGAACTGGGTATATTTCCTTGAAGACTAGAAAACTGAGGAAAATACATGCCAGAAGGACTCTCAGAAGAAAATGTGCCAGATTTGCTCTGTTATTCTCTCCTACCTCATGGTGGGACAAGCAAGACCTGCTGAAATTCCTTTTTCCTCACAACCACTAAAAATATGGGAGAGGTCTCCAATTCTCAATCTGGCAACGTTATGGGATGGGAATCTTGTAGACCTCCAGATCTTTTTGGACTGCAAGTCCCAACATGCCTAGCTATCACAGCCAGTGATGAGACATCCTGTGAGTTCCTGTCAAACAATCTCTGGGAGGCCTCATGAGTCAGTCCCCCATTGGCTCCAGTTAAATCATCTATCGATCCTAAGCTGACCAAGAGGTTGGAGCAAATTATCTGCACAGTTTTGTGCTTTTGTTTCCCTGATTTGATGCATTTTCATGTGATTTATGTTATACTTCAATACATTGTTTGGAAACAATTCTATTTTCATCAAGTTAATGTGTTTCTCATAGTGTTACTTTCACCTGCATTCTTTTTCTGCACCTTTGCTTTGGGGTGAGGGCTTTTTCCATTTATTTTAGGCTGGTTTGCAGAACTGGCAGTGGCAAGCTGCTACTCCAGGCAAGACGAGACTGGCAATGCAAAAGGCAAGATTTCACTCCTAAATAATAATTGTGGTAGAGTGCAGAGGGCATGGGGGCACAAAAAATGTTTTGGGGCTGCAGTCCATGGTCTGCCTTCCTTCCATTACTTGCAATGGATTCAAAATAAAATATGGGTCACCAAACTTATGTAGCAAGGCAAATTAAATGTGATACTTGAAATGGAACAGTAGATGGCAGGATTACACTGTGGTGCTAAGCAAAGTTTCAGCAATGCTTCTTGTTCCTAGTCAAAAGAGAAAGGCCAGGTAAGATACAGTCAGAGCTAAGCACTTAAAATTCCATTGATTTTAAGAAAAAAAAAACAATTAAAGGGTTGCTTCACTATGTCACTAAAATCAGTAAAAGTTAAAGTAGTTCAACACTGGCCAAATTGTATACAATATTATTTTCTTTCCATTAAAACATTTCATTCAGAGGCAAAAAAGCAGTTAGCCTGTTATAGCCTGAGGAATCTAGGCAAACAATTAGTTACAACTACGGTTACATTAATTAAAGGTTACAGATTACTTTCCCTTTAAAAAAAATGAACTAATTTTTTTTCTCGTGGTGGTGGTAGTAGTTGCTGTTGTTATTGTTGTTGTTAAAAGCACCTGAGTCCTACAAGCCATTAACCTGTGAGGGGGGGGGGAATTTCAATGGTCTAAGACTACTTTAAAAATAAATACAAAGACACACAGGATAGAATTTTAATATTTCTATAGGATTAACACAAGAACAACATATAAGTATGCCCAAACTTCCTTCCCCCAGCTCCAGGAATGGTACCCGAGAACAAAGCACAGAAATATTTTTAACACTTGTATTTTCATTTAAAATGCTGGTTTTAAAATACAGCACTGTCCTGCCTCATTAAAACCAGTTGCTTCAAGAGCTTGTTGAACAAAAATGCAGTATAACAGTGCAATGCAGAAATGGCCTGAGAGGTGACATGATCGCTATCTTTAAATACTCGAAGGGCTGTCATTTACAAGATTGAGTGAGTTTGTTCTCTGCAACTCTAGACAGCAGAGGTGTAACTACAGGGTAGGAATGTCAAAATGAGAGCACTGCACTTGCAAATAAAAGTGCTGCTTTCCCAAATGAAATTTTCCCTGGGTCCCCAAATTTCTAGCATTTCAGTCACTTTAAAACTTCAGTTGAGCATTAGAAATACAGTTTAGGGATCCAAAGAACATGGGTAGGCAAAGTTACCAAGCAAATGCAAAACCAGCTAGGTGTGAGTGATGAGGGGACAAAATGAAGGCACTGACTCACCCAAATAAGAATCGTTCCTGCCCAGTGAAATTTTCCTTCTGTCTCCAAATATCTTGCATTGCAAAGAGTTATATGCTGAAAATCATTCACACCTAGAAGACTTATATTTGTTGTGTTTGCTTTTTCTTGGCAACTTAGCTTGTCCCTTTTCTTTGGATGCCTAAACTATATTTCTAAATGCTCAGCTGAAGTTTTGCATGAAGCTCCCATCTGCTCTTACTATTGGCTAGGCTGGGTAGGTCTGCTGCAATCCAGCACAAATTGGAGAGCCATAAACTGCCCATTTCCGCACTGAACTAAATTATATGTAAGCCATTTGATATTTCTCAACATCTTTTAAAGATTCCCTTTATTATTTTCCCTTGGACAGATCCATCTCTAAACAGTGCTTGATAAACCACAGGATGTCATAACCATCTGATTTGATGGATATATTCTCCCTTATATGTCAACTTCTCTTCAATAATGGTCACTCAGCCTAGATAGATTGATATGGGCAGGCTTTTCAAATCACTCCTTTGCAGTTTTGATGGGAGACCTTGCCATCTAACACAGTATTCTTTGATCCTGTAGTCCTTGCAAGTGTATTGGAGCATTTCTGTTTGTGTAGCTCAACTTCCATTGCAGTGAGAAATGAATTCTAAAATTAGGAATTATGTATGAATTGTTCTCTTGATTTAACTGATTAGAATAAGTCTTTTCATATTATGATCATTTTATTAAAATTGGCCAGAATCTTTTTGGACAGTTACAAATGTATAACCTAGAATTATACACTCATTACTGTTTCACACTCATGATCCATACATAGCCCCTAGTTTAGGGGATACATGTTGTTGTTGTGTGCCTTTAGTCATTTTAAACTTATAGCAATCTGAAGGCAAACCTTTCATGAGATTTTCTTGGCAAAATTTGTTCAGAGGGTGTTTGTCTTTGCCTTCCTCCAAAGCTAAGACAGTGCAACTTGCCAAGGGTAACCCAATGGGTTTCTATGGCTGAGCAAGGATTCAAACCCTAGTCTACATAGTCCAATGCTCAGACTGCTCAGGGCTGTTCCCCTGTTGCTCAGAAAGCAGCTTGGATGACAGTCACACCAACCCATTCATATGAACCATTTCTGGTTGGAGGAGGGATTGCAACAGGGACCTTGCTTCTGGCTGTCACACCAGAGATCACTCATGGGAGAGGATTGGACCATCAGCCAGCTTCTTTCCGATTGACAAGGGAACAGAGCCTATCAATTGCAGCAGCTGCTGCCCAGCAAGTGACGATTGAGAGCACTGGAACAGGAATCGCTCTGGACATTTTATTTTATTTTTTAATATATTTTTATTGAAGTTTATAATTAAGAATAAAAAAACTCCCCTCCGCACTTCCATGTATGTTTTCCAGTTGGATCTGTTTGATTTCATTCCATTCATACATAGCTACAACTTACTCAAAGGAGAAGATGATCTTACATCATTATATCTTACATTGTTACATTGTTGCTTTGTTACATTACCTTATTACATTGTTATATTACGTTACTTACAGTCTTACTTTGTTCCTTATCCTTTCTTCTGTGTCTTTAACCAGTTTAAAACTTCTCTCCATTCCCTTTGAAAGTTCTGGATAGGTTTATTTTTCAAAGAAAATGTTAACTTTTCTGTCTCTACCATACCCAGGACGTTTAATTTCCATTCTTCTATATCAACATATTTCCTTTCTTTCCAATATTGCACATATATTAGTCTTGCAGCAGTTATCAAATATAGCAATGTCTTCTGATGACTAACACAGTATTCTTTGATCCTGTAGTCCTTGCAAGTGTATTGGGGCATTTTTAGGGCTCTTTGTTGCCCTAACATATTTAACAAATAAATCTCTGGCTTCATTTCAAATTTTAAATTATAGATTCTTTGAATTTCATCATGTATTTCCTTCCAGAATTTTCTTGCTATCTTACAAGTCCACCACATATCAAAGAGAGACCCCACCTTTTCATCACATTTCCAACATCTTGCATTTCCATTTTTAATTATTTTTTGCAAGCTTTTTGGTGTCATATACCATCTGTACAGCATTTTGTAAAACTTTCCTCTTTAAATTTAAACTTTGTATAAATTTTATATCTGTTTTCCATACCCTCATCCATGGATCCAATTCAATTGAGTGTCCAATATTTTGTGCTCACTTGACCATAGTTCTTTAACAACCTCTGATTCCATTTCTCTTTGCAACAATAATTTATAAAGTTTGGAAATTCTCTTTTCTGGTCCCCCCTCATCAATAAATCTAGTTCGTTTTCTTTCTTTTCAAATCCATATAATTTTTGGTCCATTTTAAATCTCTGTTTAAATTGTCTTCATGGGAACCAATTAAATTCATGTCCTGCAGCTTTTAATTCTTCTTCTGTATGCATTCTTGGCTTGTCTCCATCCCATTTCAGCAACTCTTGATAAGTTAGTAGATTTCCTTGTTTTGTTAGGGCAATTTTATATGCTTCTTGGGGTGAAGTCCGCATCGGAAGTCTTCTATAAAATTTATACTTTATTTGTTGCCAAATTTTCAATAATGTCTTCCAAATACAAATGATTATTAAACTCTTTATTCACTGTTATTTTGTCATAGCATAGGTATCCGTGCCATCCAGACCTATTATTTATTCCTTCCAATTCTTTGATTGTTGTATTTTCTACTTATATCCATCTTTAATCAAATCTAAACAGCATGCTTGATAATATGTTTTTACTGATGGCACGCAAATCCTCCTTCTCTTTTGCATCTTGTAATATTTTAAATCTTATTCTTGGTTTTTTCCTTGCCAGATGAATTTCGTAGTTCTTTCCCATTCTTTAGTATCTTCTCTCTTCCTATTATTGGTAAATTCTGGAAGAGGAACATGAGCTTTGGTAATATAGAATTTTAAAGGCATTTATCCTTCCCAGGAGAGACAAATTTAGATTTACCCATTTTTCCATTTCACTTTTAATCTCCTTCCATATCTTCAAATAATTGTTATCAAATAATTCTTATTTTTATTTGTTAAGATAATATCTAAATATTTTACTTTCTTAGTTAATTGATATCCAGATCTTCTCTCCAGCTCAGCTTGTTCTTTTTCTGTCATATTTAATGTTATCATCATTGTCTTTTCTCTGTTTATCTTGCTCTGGACATTTTATTTCTCCTTTTTTAAATCTGGTATATCTTGGATTTGAAAATTTGGATTTGAAAAAAAAATAGAGAATAAAAAGTTGCAGCTGTTGCCATGAATTGTAACCAATAGTTCCAATGTGTGTGTGTGTGTGTGTGTGTGTGTGTGTGTAAAAAACTATTGCTGCTAAAAGCAGAACCACCAGCTACATTTTCCCCATCTGGAATTTTTTCCCCAATATCAGAATCAAGAAAAATTAATTAATTAATTAATTAATTAAAATATTTAAATCACAGCCTGCTTTTCTCTTTATTGTTTTTGCTGCACATAGGCAATGCCCAAAAAAGTAGCAATGTAAAATAAGGTGCAGATCTCTTGTGCCCTCTGATGTCAGAGATGTGCCAAGAGAGCAATCTGCTGGCAGAACACAAATACCAGGGAGACGGTATTCCTGAGTAATTTCCAGTACTCTTAGGCTGGGAGAGTTTGGATTCAACACAGTTGGCTTTGTGAGTTAAGACTATGTTCTAGCATGGCTGGATGTGAAAATTCCTACACAATGGTCAGGATCTTGCATCAGGAGATATATGTGAATCATAAAGTTATATCCCTCAATGCTACTCCCCCAAAAACCACATCTTTTAAACAGTGCAGCGCCCTCCCCATGGCCATGGTCTGAGAACAGGAGGATGAGCAGTGAGATGTCCAGCCCTGTAGCTGGACATACTGCAATAAAAAGTCTGCAGAGACCTCCAGTAATTATTGTGACCTTTCTGCAGGTGATGTTCTTGCAGTGCATCTATCTCTAAGAAAATAGCTGAACTCATCCTTGCTCATCCCCCTGCTTTTTGACAATATGGAAAAGGGTGCATTAGGAGGCTGCACTGCTTACAAGCTGAGTTTGAAGGAGGGTTAGTCATTGAGTTAATGGACAGGATTAACTCAATGACCAGATTGACAGGATTCTTAGGGCTGTGCACTTTTGGGGTTGCAGCAAGATGGCCACTAGAGAAATGTATAACCAGCTCTCTGGACAGCCAGGCTTCAGTTTGGCTTCAACCTTCTTCCCATTCTCTCTCCCTTTGTTTTGTGGATGGAATGTCATTATATGACCTAAATGTCATTAGGTTGCTTTATATTCATCACAACTTTGGGGTGGTTTGTCATGGGCTAGAATTAATTTGAAGGCAGTCAAGACATTCACACCAGTCATACGTTGGGGGGGATCCTTTAAGAGACATGGGGGGGAGTGACAGGGATACGGTCACACCTGGCTCAGAGCCAAGATTCCGCCCCGCCCCAGGTGGAGGGGTCTGCACAGAGCCTTTCGCTCAAGTTGCATCCCATTTCCGTCACCCCAGTAGCACCCTTCATGTGGGCTGGGCTGGGTTTATTGGTTGACAGGCAGGTCAGCTGATACAGAGATTTGATCCTATACAGGCCAAGCCTTCTACAAATGCAAGTTGTGGCCTTTTTATATCTCAACACATGCTTTTATGCATGTTTACTTGCCAAAGCGCCACCCTCCCTGCCTTGTCCCTGGACACAAGTATTCTGAATTGATAATAGAAATAAATTTGAAGTCAGTGAAGTAAACTCAGATAACGAATTCCAAAAGGATCCTCCCAGCAAAATTAAAGTTTCCAAACATTCTTCAAATCCATACAGAGCATGTTGCAGCAGCCAAGTCTGGATGACATCAAGTCATATGTTACTGTGGCCACATTTGATGACTCCATCCATTCAGTCTGCACATGAGCTTTAATAGCTATGATAGGGCTTTGAAACTCACCACAGGGTTGGATACAAATAAATGGGAACAGAAGGAAAATAGCCACGGGTGGTGTCCTGCCAAGTCTTATTATCTCCCGTAGTGTTCCAACAGTCTTATAAAAAATAGATTCCATAGCAGGCATTGTGTTTCCTGCACACAATAATACTAGCCAAGCATCCATTGTTAAATTTGTGTGCGCAGCAATAGAAATGTCTTTTTTTCAAAATATGCTGTTTGATTTTAAAATCTTTCTTGATTTTAAAATCTTTCCTGACTAATGTTTGATTTCATTTGTTTTGCACTGAATAATGACTGGAACAAAATCTGATCAGACACTTTAAATATTATAACAACAAAGACAGACAATAACAAGAATTATTTCTTACAGGAAAATAAAAAGTGTCTTGGAAATTTCTGGACCAGCAATCTTGTCCCCAAAAGTGATCCCTTACTTCCTTACAGGAAAAAATGTAAACAGATCTTTTATTCAGTAGGTACTTTGTATCTATTTATAGAGGTGAAATACTTTTCCAATTTCACAATGGGTATAAGTGTGAGAGGCAGGGACAGAGGGAGGGGGATAGAACGACATTCATGGTCATATTTGATTCATCTTAATATAGAGGCTTTGTTTTATTCCTGCCGTTTTAAGCTCATACACAGAGCTCAGAAAAGCTCTCTTTAATAGAAATTTTCCACAATTTGGTGAACTAACATTCATGCCTCATCTTTGGAAAACAACTTCATGTGAACTAAAAGGCTAAAGAACTGGAGCTGGTGACAAGATTCACGGTAGCATTGCCAGAGTGAAAACTGGTTGTGTAGCAGAGAGGAATTCACCAGGTGTTGCTTGTTGCCTGGTTGTGTGACAAATAACATCTACTGAAATGCGCTTTTCCACACCAGAAGTGTCAAACTCAATTTCATCTTGGACTGCATCAGCATTATGGTTGCCCCTGTAAAACTGTATAAATGTATCTACTCTTTTATCACATGAAATAATTGCCTCTGCATTCAACTATTACTGGTTTTTAAATTGCCTTCTGCATCAACTTTTCTTTTCTTGGACATTTTGGGGCTATTTGATCATAGTTTATGGTCCCTATGTCTCTGTAAAGTGACATAGAATTGGTCAGTATATCCGGAGCATGCCACTTTCTGTTCCCCGGATCCTCTCTGTGCCTTTTTCTGCCCCCCAGCTACAGGTGTAGGTATGAGGGCCACATGAAATGGCCTGGGGGGCCGGTTTGACACATGTGTTCTACACAATCACTAAAAGTTCATAAGCCATCTCCAGTTTTCATTCTGGCAACCCCAATCAGCTGGCAGGGGTGGGGGTTTAAACACATGCAACCACAGGGCCGTACTTTGCCCATCCTGTTTGAGAGCAGAAGAGGAGCAAAAGATAAGTTAATGCAGTTGCATATACAGAAGTTTTAATACTGATCATATTCAGAACACAAACTGAAATCTGAATCCTATTGGTTAGTGTTAATCAGAGTAGACCTATTGGTGTAATTATTAAACAATGAATCAACCCATTCATTTTATTGCTGCTGCACTATTGGTTAGTCCTAACTATGTGTGCATGTGTATGTGCCTTCATGTCACCTGCTGACCTATGGTGGCCCCATCAGTTTCATAGAGTTTTCTTAGGCGAGGGATACTCAGAGGTGGTTTTGCCAGTTCCTTCATCTGAAATATAGGCCCTTTCCGCATGAGGCGAGTGTGCCGTTACTTACCAGCTCTTCTTGGCTCCGAAGTAACAGAGACTTTCCCTTGAGCCCTTCCACAGGGCTCCTCCATTAGTGCAGGGCGATCCGGAGCAGTGCGAGGTCTGTAGATCTGCACTGCTCCGGCTCAAAATGGCGGCTTCCAGTCTCTTCATAGGAGTGGACCAACCGCTGATGCTGGCCACGCCCACAGCCCACCCTCCACTGATTGCAGGCTCGCATTGGTGCGAGCCTGTGCATCTGCACAGGTAAATAGGAATGCAATGGCGAGTTCCAGAAAATGTAAAGACCTGATTTTTCCGATCTTTACTTAGCACGGAGGAGGACCACTTGGGGGCAGGTTGGATCAGATTGAGGTGTGGAACTAAGTTAAATAGTCCGCACCTAGTCCGATCCAAGGTGGCCCGTTTTAACTGCCTTGTGCGGAAAGGGCCATAGACTACAGCTCCTGGTATTCATTGGGAGTCTTCAGTCCAAGTGCTTACCAAGGCTAACCCTTCTTAGCTTCCAAGATCAGACAAGATCTGGTATTGGGTATTTAAGTATGTAGGCTTAAGCAAAAAACCTTGATAGTAACTGCCAGGACAAAGCCTTTATAGGGCCTATTTTGAGTGCCAAATTAAGTAGTCAGGCATACAAGATGGAGGATTCTGAAAAACTGTAGTCTAAAAAAAGTAACTTCTTGAAGGTTTGATACAAGATATTTAAAAAAGAAAGCCCAGACTGTGTAATTGCTCTAATCTGGTGAGCTACTAAGAAAATAAATCACACATTTTGCATATCTCAAGCAATTTGGTTCTGAGTATTGACAGATTTCCAAAGTCTCAGGTATGGTCTTCCTCAATCCTGCCAAAAGCAATATATGCAGCATTTTATCCCATTGAAGTCAATGAATCCAGCAATGTTCAGTTTGAAACATGATTTACTTGTCCTCAAAACCATAAAACTTGGGAGGAATTGCAAATCAGTGGCAGAGGACATGTTTGGCATGCGTAAGTCCAGGTTCAATCAGACAGGCTGGGAAATTATTTTGCCTGGAACTTTGCAGACCCACTGTTAGTCAGTGTTGACTATAGAGGGCGAGAGGCAGGACTGCAGTGAGACAATTTTCACTGTGGAGTGGAGACAAAATTGGGGAGGTGGGAAGTTTGGATGTAGAAGTGTTTTCTGCTGGAAAAGGTTTTCACAGGTAATGACAAAGATGTAATCCAAGGCCATTTCCATAAAACATTGCTATAACTCTTTAGCAGCAGGTGTTACTGGTCCAGGAGCTTTTTATGTTGTTGTTCCTGCCGTTTTGAGCTCACACACAGAGCTTAGAAAAGTCTCTCTTTAATAGAAATTCTCCATATCTTGATGGACTTAGAAACAAAACTAATATCCAGCTGTTATCTTGTCCCCAAGTATCGCTGAATCACCATGTTCTATATCCAGAAAAAAGTCTGTTAAGAGCCTCCTATAGCGCTTCAATCCTGTCAGCCATCACAGTGCAGTACAGTTATAGTGCCTGACAGTGCCACCGGTTATGGTGGATCCAGCAGTGGGGGGACTGTGGGCATGCCAGCTCATCCCTCCCTTAACAACTCCCATGGCATGGTAACTATCACCACCCAATCGGGGCAGTGGGACAGGAATGGCCAAGGATGCTGTAATGCAGAAGGAACACCAGTTCTGCAATACCTCTAAGGGGGAAGAATGAGGAAAAGAGCATCCCTAACCCAACAGAACTGCACAAATGGCGATGCCACCATTATAACGGTATAACATGCTAATGGACTTTAGTGTGGAAATGGTCCAAGTAACACATCTTACTTAGAAAGTATGCTATGAAGCTTCCAAAAATCAATTTAAAATACAATATTTTCCACACACAGAACAGCTGTGTAACTTGAATTGACAGTGACTAGGAAATAAATGCATATTGTACCCTAATGATCTGATAAAGTCTAAAGCACCATGATCACTCTGAAAACCTGCAGATAAACTATTCACTTGAAATTCTTTCAAATATATTACTTTCAAAAGCCAAGATCACTACATTTGCTTTTCTCTGATGAATCACAGAATGCCAGTATTGTGTCAGCACAGGTGTCTTTGGTGAGAATGAATTTTGTCACACAGCTGTAGACGTACCGTAGGTGAGTCCTGAAGTGTACAAAGTGTACATGCTCAGAAAGTCTTCCTTGTACATGCATAATATTTTAGTTTATGAAGTGCTAATGTTGGGATTTTGCATACCATATTTTTTGTAGAGGTGATGGCTAAATTATACTTCTAAATTCTCAGCTGCAGTGACAGATATTTGAGGGCAAAAGGAAAATTTTATCAGGGGAGGCAAAGCATCTGACTCGGCGTAAATCAGTTTCCTTTATTCTTAAGTAGTCCATTTCTAATATCAAGATTCAGTTTATAATACAGACTTGCCAAGCTGTGCCTACCAGTGCTACTTTGCTTTGTGTAAAGGCAGTACAGTATACGTTTTAAATGCATGTTCAATAAGATGTGATCAAAGTTAAATTAATTTTTTTCTCTTCCTCTCCTTGATGTCTTTAGCAGAGCTTTTATATGACTAATCTAAAGACTTTATGCCAAAGTCAATAAGACTACATTCAAACAGGTACACAAAGGGTTGCCAATGACAAGTTAAAACAGTATGTGACATCATGCAAATAAGTAACTTATTAAAACTGGAGTGGTGAGGTGGGGGAACCTTCCTGCTTCAGGAAGATTCACAGTAAAAATCCAAGTCACACCCAGAAAATGCTTATACTACAAGGATACTAGTTTTAGGGTCAGGTGAGAAGGACTGATTCTTTATCCAACATGAGGAAGAAAAGACACACTGCTGATGACTGGGATATTTCTTACAAGAACCAATTCAGCTTCCGGGGGTCAAGTGGTGAACCTTCTCCCCTCAGCCCTACGGGTAGTACTGGTTCAGTGTTTATAAGGTATGTTAATAACTGGTGGGATTTTGTTTTGTTTTCCTTTCAGCATTTTCCTAAATATCTTGATTGAACAATTAATTATTACACCCACTCTGACACAGTGGATTGCTTTGGGCTACCTCCAAGTGGGACATCAGTTGGGGTGGGTCACAACTTCATTTCAGTTGATTTTTTTTTTATCAGAATCGAACAAAAAGTCTCAAAATCTGAATGTGCAAGGAAGCAAAATGGTACATATTTGTTCATGTGCTAGGCACCAGACAAGTGGCAGTGAAATGTAACTGATAACATTTCTCACAATCGATGAACTTTCCTTTTCAATCAAGCCTCTTGTCAGGTAAACTCTACATTCCACAATGTGGGAAATGATTTTTGAAATACCTGGAGAAAGGTTCTTTTGCACTCCATTTCTTTCAAGCTCCATAACGTGCCACTTTGGGCTATCAAAGAGCATTCTGCCTGTCCTCATTCCAGAGACAAAAAGCAGAATCACACAAATTTATTTTTCTTTCTCATAATAGAAACGGAAGGGCTAGAGATATTGGATACGTCAAGATTTCTGTCTTTGTGATTTCCCATAATAAGCTGATCCATACTGCTTAGATTGGAATTCAGCTATCCAATCTGTATTTTGTACTTCTCCTAATGTTGTAGCCTACTTCTCAACAGTATAAACGTATCAAAATATGCATTCAAGCAGGGGTGTTCTTGTGAGGAGAGTAAAATGAAGGCATAAACTCACCCACAAATAAAAGTTCTGCCTTCCAATGGAATTTTCCTTCAGATTCCAAATTTCAGATAGCAATAATCATAAAAACTTAGAACTCTTATATTTTCTGATATGTGTTTGTTTGGTTTGTTTGTTTTTGATGACTACACTATATTCTAAATGCTCAGCTGAAGTGATTGAAGTGCTACAGATTTGAAGAATGAAGGAGAAACTCATTGGGGGCATAAATCTTATTTAGAGCACAATTTCCTGATTTCTACCCCCCCACACACACAATCCCTCTATTAAACAGCATGCTTTCAAAGAAAGATTTTTTAAAACAAAAGATTAATTTTGAAAAATGGAGCAGAGCTGAATGATAGGAAAATATGGAAAAGTACCATGGACTGAACATTAATGGAGTAACACATCCCCACAAGCTAACCTATGTTCTACTTCCACATGTACCTCAATGAGTGGATTACTATTAACACACTTTACATGAGGCTGGCTTTGGAGGGCATTTGGAAACTTCAGCTGGTTCAAACAGCTGCAGCTAGATTGCTAAATGGATCTGACTACAGGGAACACACAAGTCCCTTGTTGCAACTGCTCCACTGGCTGCCAGTCTGTTTGCAGAAGCAATTCAAAGTGCTGGTTTTGACCTATAAAGCCCTATGTGGCTCAGGTCCAGGTTATTTGAAGGGTTGCATTCTCCCTTATAAATATATTCATGCTTTAAGATCTACTGAGGAGGCTCCACCACCCTCACAAGTACATCTGGAGAGAAAAGGAGAGAGGGCCTACTCAGTGGCTGTCCTCAGGCTCTGGAGCTCCTTTCTCAGAGAGGTTAGACTGGCACTCTCTTTCTGCAAATGTGATGACCTTTCTGTTTCGACAGACCTTTGAGAATCAATTGCTCAGGCAAGATAGGCCTTGTGCAATATGCTAGATCTTCTGTTTGCTGTTTTTGTTGTACTGTTGGGGTTTCTGTGGTGAACTGGTTTTACATTTAACTTTTGTATTTTGTGAATTTTAAGTATTTTTTAAATCCTTTGTAAGCTACCTTGAGTCCTGAACTAGGAAAAAGATGGGGTAAACTACTACTACTGATGATGATGATGTAGATAGATAGATAGATAGATAGATAGATAGATAGATAGATAGATAGATAGATAGATAGATAGATCGATCTCATCCTGTCTGTGATTTCATGGGCGTTATGCAAAAATTGAGACTAGTGATTCTATAGGGCGGGGGTGGGCAAAGTGCAGGTCTTCCCAGATTGTTGCCATCTTATAAAAATAACCATACAATGCCATCTGAAAGACACCTTTGGTGTTTGTATTGCACCAGACATCAGTAAGATAGAATGAGGGAGAAAGAGACTGTCAGGTTCTATTTGCAAACTTTATTTATTTTACCTAATACACAGTGTTGATTTTACACAGCTGTTTTGACCTTACCAATAGAAATTCCTAGCAAGGGTCCAATCATTTATAGAAGTTCACACCTAGATGTGTCCCTGTGATGATGAAGTATCTGCAGCCTTCAGATGTAGATGAAAGCAAGCTAAACTTATTGTGGTATAACAAGCAGTATTTGTCTGGGTTATGGCCAGCTGACTGATGTACCAAGTAATGGGGATTACTGTGTGAAAATAGATACTGCTGCAATATGTTCTGGTGTACTTGCTGTCCAGAGTATTGTGCTACTAAGAAAATATCCAGAGTTATTTACTGGTTTCATTTATATTCTGCCTTTCTTCCAAGAAGCTCTCTGCCTCACTTTTATTACTTGCTTCTGTTTAACATATGATATGGTAGACTTTCTAAAATATTCTGAAAATACAGACAGACCCAGCCCTTAATATTCTTATGCAAATTGTGATTGTATGCCTTCAAATCACTTCCAGTTTTTGGAAACCTAAGGCAACCTATTGTTGTTCTTTGAGAAATGTTCAAGATTTGTTCAGAGAGGTTTGCACTGAAGCTGAGAGAGTATGACTTGCCCAAGGCTACCCAGTGGGTTTCCATGGCTGAGTGGAGATTGGAATCCTAGCCTGCCAGAGTCCTAGTCCAGCTGGCTTTTCTTGTGCAAATATGTATGTGTATATAGAATGGGAGAGACCGAGGGAGGGAAGGATAATAAACATTTCATTTTATGGCAGGGGGTGGGCAACTGCAAACCTCAAGATGTTTTTTGCCTACAGATCCCATCTGTCCTAGCCAACAGCGAGAGATTCCTGAAGTTGCAGGCCAAAAATATGAGGAGAGACACAGCCATCTCCCCACCACCACTTTACAGTACACAAAACTTATAGTTTGGATTCTAAGAGATATTGTTTCCTAAAGTTTTCCTGGTTGTTTCCCGTCAATGGTAGGAAACCCTTCAATTGCAAAATCTGTCCAGGTGAGACAGTTATTAAAGGTTTGTAAACCCTGCCAGAAATATAGCTGACACAGAAAGAGGTGAACCCACATGGTTGACAGGAACATAGGAGTATAGCTGATAGAAGTATATACTGTGTTCCTTATAGTTACTCTGAGACAATTCTAAAAAAAAAAAAAAAACAATTTATATTGTTCTTGCTGTATAGATGGATACTTCTCACAAATATTTGATCTTTAAGTAATTTATCGGGGGGATTTCAGATTGGCCAACATCCATATCATTATCAGCTGATACAGGTAAATAAACTGAGAGAGTCATTGGATGAATAGCTTTAAAAAATGATGACCAGGAGACAAAATGGGGAAGAGGAAAAGAGAAAGTATTCATTTCTCATATATATTTGATTAGTAGAGCTGAGATATGAGTAGTGATGGTGAACCCAGTTAAGAATTCTCTGGCTCCTTCTATGACATGCTTCATATTTAAAGAGTTGTTGAAGAAAAACAGGTTCTTTAACTGTAACTGGTGCTTTTCAAGCAGTCCCTGTTCTGCAACACACAGGTAGCAACTTAAAGCAATGTTTGGACATTTTCTAGAACTGAGGCGGAGAAGCTGGCACCTCTGTCCCAGCACTCCAAGTGAAAAAGTGCTGCTGTTCTGACTTTTGAATATATTTTCAGAGGAAGGACAGGCACTGTCTCTTCTTACCATTCCTTTTATAAGTGCCATAAGAATAACCCAGAGAAGGGAAAGCAGTATGGAAGAAGGAGAGTCTTGTGACTGCACAGATGAGTATGAGAAATATACCAGTTCCAGGTAAGCAACTTGTTTGCTTTGTTTTTTCATGAACTCTGAGCATGGAAGACTAGAGAGCTGACGGACCTAAAGGAGCAGATATATGTCTGCAGCTGAATAGGCTGCTTAGAAAGACTTTATCAAAGGGAATACCAGTCTATTTCCTCCAGTACAAAGCATAATGTTTCATAAATGTAGATAGATTTAATCAGACTACTGCAAGTTCCAGTAATTAGACCTTTCTGAAGAAGACACATCACATGGTGATTGCTTTTAATGGAATGTCCTCTTACTACAAGCAAAGAGGTTGTCCTCTCTAGAATAATTACATGACATAGTAGAAACATTTCAGTGGGAAGCCACTGTGGAGACACATCTTTGAATGGGCTTCATAGCAAACAAATGTTTTTCAGAAAGAGATCTTCTGTCCAGTTAGACATCCTAAGTCTATATATAGACTTAATACTACTCAGTATTAAGCTTAGAGTTAGGCAAGAAAATTGAAAAGAGCAACTTGAAGAAAAATTAAAGAAATGTTAAGAAGAATGAATATGGCTGGATGTAAAAATCTGCTGGGGCAATAGGCTTTCTCTTCTGTAGTCAGATGTGTTCTACATCCACACAAGGAATGTGAGAGTAGGCAATGCAGCTCAGTGGCCCTCCTTGCGCAGATACCGTATCTGAAAAAAAGAGACAAAGGTAGCAGGTAGCCATAAGGTCAAGGTGTTTCCATATCAATTGGATAAGAACTAAGGACAAATTCCAAAGAGGTTTTAGAACTTTTACAAGGCACTACAAATTGTTGAAAGAAATACTAACAGGTGAGCAAACAATGATAGCATGTGCTCAGGAAGGTCTAACGACAAAAAAGAGATTTATGGATGAGGGGGGAACCTGTACATCTGTTGAAAGAAAGCACAAGAATAATTAGGTACTGCTGAAGCAAGGGGCCACTCATCTTCAAGGTACTCATGGGACTGTTAATCTAAGAAGAATACAGTAGAACCACTTTTCACAATGTAGTCAATTGGTTGCCTAAGCCACCAGCATACTAACACTAACACCTTCGTACTTGTGCTCCCCAGCAACTGATAGACAAGATTAAGCCTCTGTGACTGGAGGGAATATCCAACCATCATGATCAGGAACAACTGATAGCAGTGATGGTGGTGATGATGATGATGTGTGCACTCAAGTCATTTCCAGCATAGGGTGACTGTAAGGTAAACCCATCACAGGGTTTTCTGGGACTGAAAATGTGTGACATACCCAAGGACACTCAGTGAGTTTTCATGGCCAAGCCATGAATTGAACCCTGGTCTTCAGGGTCATAGTCCAACACTCAAGTCATCACACCAAACTGGCTCCCAACTGATAGCCTATTTTCCCTGAATTTATCTAATCTCCTTTCAAAGCTATCTGAATTGACAGCCATGACCTCTTCTTGTGGAAGCAGATTCCACCATTTTATGGTCCTAAATTTCCCATTATTCAACTTCAGAGTCTAGTATTATATGAAAGAAAGAAAAACTTCCCCCTCTCTAATTGCTCCATAAATTGCAAAATGGTATAGCCCCCCCCCAAATATTGTAACCTTTGTGTCATATGGAAGTTGCTCCAGTCCCTTGATCATTTTGTTTGCCCTTGCTTCATTTTCACAATGATCACATTCCACAAGCATGTCCGTAAAAGGTGCTATGTACTGGTGCCATATCTGCTTCCACATATATTAAAAGGTTTGAAGGAGAGGCTATAATTTCTCTCAACAGCATGAAAGTATGGGAAAGCCAAGAAACATAATGCTCCCTGAAGTTCAGAGGAAATGAGACAAGAACCCACCTCTCAAGACTGAAAATCATTTAGGATTTCAGTAGTCAGTGGAAAATCAAAGGAATAGATCCAAATTGAACATAAAAGACCGCTGTTACCATGATAGAATTGAAGTAGTGGGGTTTGCCCATCATGATACATAGCACTGCTGGTGTAGATCATGGCTAGAATGTCACACTAAGGGGGGAAATGCAATTTTATTAATCATCTAGATGGCTCTTTAGGGTGTGGATTGCTAGAATGAATAGTGTGTTTCAATTGTGGTGCATTTGCTTTTCAAAGAGACATTTCACTACATCCATAATACATAGGCTATTAAGACTACATAATAATACAGCGACTATTGAGCCTCATACTTGCGTAACAAGATCTGGCCACTGAATAAAAGCTTACAGTTTGAGAAGATTTTCCATCCGCATTGGCAACTGCTCAATTTCCTATTTATCTTTTATAAGACTATGAGTTTAAAGCATAAGGGCACATTAAAACATTAACACTTTAAATTGTGAGTATTTCAGTTCACTCAACAAAAATCAAGAGTATTTTTTTAAAAAGAAAAATGAAAATCTTTCAGTCCTCCGCTAATTTTTCTGATAGCACAGTCCTGTCTAAAACTGACAGACCTAGTCTTTGGGAGGTTTCTCATGTCTTGAAATGTACAGAAGGATAGTAGTGTTGGGATTTATCTCGTTATGAGACAGAGTAGAAGACCCAGAATGAGCAAGCCATGTGGGTGCACTAGAAGAATCCATTTCACTTTTGGGATGAAAGACTGAATAACCCTACAGGCCTACATAATATCCTCAAGGGCAAGTACACTCCTAGATTTTAGTGAACCAGAAACAACTCTTGGGTTAAATTGTGTTCTTTTATTTTCTTCCAATACAGACTGTTGAGTTTTAGGGAAATGTCTGATCTGCATTGCAGGTCACTCAGTATAGATTTTTCACCATTTCCTAGTTGTGGTAGCACAAGGTTTTTTTTCACAGAGAGTGAGAACATGTGAAGGATTGCTGTAATTATGCTGTTCACAATACTTTGCTCCTCAGGAGAAAAAATGGTATATGGAAACAAAATCCATGTGAATTCAGTATATCCATGTGCATACATTACTGAGCTAAATAAACTAGCATAATCTGTTTTATTGGACTAAGAGTAGAGAGCTGAACACGCTTCCAAGTCTCAAAGTTCTTTGTGGGGCAAAAGGATGAGTAAAGATTAAACAACAGTAGACAGGTCCTGAACTGAGTAAAGATTCTTTCATGCAACTGTGTTTAATTTGTTGACTTGGTATCTCAAGGCACCCAGGTCTGAGCCAGCAAACAAAGCAATGATAGTTTCCCAACATGGTGATGTGGGGAAGTGCAGGAGTCTCAGACATGAGGCCTTGACTGTCAGACTCTAGTACTTTCCATCTTGCGCCACTAGCACTCTCCTCTATCCACCAGAACGTTAGCACAAAACAAAAGACAATATCCTCTGAGACAGCTGTTTCAGAGGCTATGTGTGTCAAATGGCATGTAAGTTTAATATACCCATATATCATGTGTAGAAAAATAATTATGTAAAAGTGGTATCTGATGTCGTCTATGTTAATGGGCCAGTGAATCAGATCCAGGTTTTACCTCAGACTTTAAAGGAACTATCAAAGGCACTGAACTTAGTTTGAGAATGGCATCCAGTACCTTCAATAGTTTCTTTAATGTCTGGAATAAAACCTAGAGGGAATTCACCACTCCACTGACATGGGAGTCACCAGCCTCCTCTATGAAAGTGGGAGTGTAAATCTTAAAATAAAATGTATTTAGATTGGGAAGGATATATTGTCCAATGAAAGTGTGTATTTTGTTTAAAGAAAACAGTTACTTTAATAGAAAACACCACATACTAGAGAAACAAGCCATAGGAAATTGCAAGTTAGGATTCATGGCCAATTTAATATTGTAGTTTCTTCAGTAAAGTTACGTAATATTTTAAATGACAGAAAATCCCAAAGTAGTTTTTCAAAGCAAAAGTGTTAGTTTCTTTAATGATCTTATAGTGTTTTCGTTGTTTAGATGTTTAGAGTTTTCTACAGCTGTGCTGTAAACCAATAGGATTGCCCTTGAATTAGACAGTAGAGTGCCAAATTTTAGAAATAATTAACTAATTTTGAAATATTGATAATTTCCACTTGAATCCTTTTTTTCCTTTTTTGAGAAAAGGTCACTAATGCGATTCAAACTGTTACATGGGGATATACATTAGAGAGAGAAGTTGCCAATATTTCTATTTCTGCTTGCCACAGTTCTTAGTTAACCCTGTGAATACATAAACAAGCTCTTAATACATTCACTTAATTACTATCAAGTTTACTATTCCTGCTGGGGAGTTATAAATGCATAACCATCACAATTACATGGCCAAACAGTGACTTCTGGCCCAGTTCCCCTAACCCCCACTTATTGGGAAGCAGCTGCTGTGATCAACAGGGGTCCATTGCCCTGTTGCTCAGGAAGCTGCCAATTGACATTCCTACCTCCTCCTGTGAGTGATCTCCATTGTGACAGACATAAGCAGGGTCCCTGTCACAATTCTCCCTCACACACAAGGGGGGACGTCAGTCAACTGTCTCCCAAGCAAGAGGAGAACAGATCTCCCCCCCTCGCAAACTGCATGGCTGCTACCCTGTAAGGTGGGATTGAGACAATTTCACAGTTCCTACATGTTCTCCAAACTAGGGAATGATCATGAATGAAAACAGTTACAAATGTGTATCTCTAGGTTATACACTCACAATGCCCCAACAGCATTCTGGCCACAGGGTGCTACTGGTTCTGATATCTAGATTGTTGGATCAATTTCAAGTTTAAAATAATTCAACAGATTTTACTGCATTAGTAACACAATACAAGTGGTTAAAGCCGCAATCGTATACTTGGTAGGGAATAACTCTTCCGGTAGTCAACGGGGCTTATTTCTACATAGGCACACATAGGATTATACTGTACATCCTGAATAAAAAGCATGTGCATATGTTTTTTCTCTCTAAGCAAACTAAGCAAATGATGATCAAACCAGGAAGAAGCAAATACATCTGTTTGTAGCCTTTGCAATTTCTCTCCATATCCTCTTTCATAGCACCCAGTTATAGCACTTTGATACTGCTCTAACCAGTATCAAATAAGACTCTGTCTAATGCCCTGCTAAGGGCTCAAGCAACTTGAAAAGAGATCTTTACTGCTTACCTAAATGCCTGTGGTGAAGGGGTCCGGCACCCATCAATAGGAAAGGAGTTTCATAATGTTATGTAATTCAAACCAGTGTTATGAAAGCTATTGCAAGGTTTATTGCCCCTTAAGAAAGCAGCATGATCAGATCTTTAAGTGAAGATGGGGCAGGGAATTCTGCACAAAAGTGCAACCTCCTAGATTTCTCAGGAAGAATCATACATTTTCCAATAGTTCTTTCTGGTAAAACTCTTGTGACTTAAACAGCTTCACTCTAGAGCACAGATAGGAAGCCATGAAACTTTTTTTGCTGTGATATGGAAACCTGGCTACAAAACAACTTCACATATGTATGCTCCTCAAACCTATGTGAAAAAAAAAAGTAGGAGCACGGCGAGAAAAAGATGAGTTCTAGGAAAACTGACGTAAAGGAGTGTTATAGCAATGCTTCAGCGCAACATCCCATGAAATTACAACATGATGTCTTTTCCACTCAACTGGAGTATGTTTGTTTTAGATGGATGGAAAGAATATTCAAAAATTATTCAAAAAGGGGTAAACAAACATATTTCCTGACTGTCAAAAAAACCCTGATGAGCAGAATGATGGACTGATGAGAATCTTTGCAATTCAGGACTTATTCTGCACAAAATTTTTCACAATATTTTCTGTGTAGAAAATTCTGTAACTGGGGATTTTTTTCTACACAACATTTATGCACCATTTGTCCAGAACATTTCCACATGAAGGTTTTGTGCTGAAAACAGCATCTGCACAAAATTGTTGGTTTCTATTCAGAAAAGTACAAACTCCACAGATTAAGTCCTCAACTTCATAAAGACTTGGAGAACTGCACAGTTTTCAAAGACATCCTTACAGTAGGAGCAAAATTGTGAAAATTACTTGTTGACTCCTTTAAGAAATAACTTAGCAAAAAATTATACCCCAAGTGTTTTACACATTTGTTTAGCACCAATAAGACATTGTCACCTTTCTCTTTTCCGCATAAAACATTGAACAGACCATTTGTTTTAACTAACCAAGAGACAATACCTGAGGAGGCTGACATCCTATATGAATAATTGAAACTGGGTAACAAGCCAGCCTCTTGAAGTCATATAAGGAGTCTGGACAATGGTCAGTTGCTTTGGAACTGTTTTTCCTCTCCCTCCATTTCTTATCTGGCCAATTTGTGATTATTAACCCTTTTTAAATTTGGCATGCCTAAATCCTTCTGCAAGAGCTTTCCTGAAACTGGAAGGCTGAGGAAACCCTAATGCTTTCCATGTTTAAAAAAAGAAAAAGTAAAGATAGTGTTAGAATTTGTGTTCCTGTGCTTGAGTAATCATTTCCTCTCTGATGAGAAGCTTGTTCAACAGGTTTTATTTCAGTGTGTGCGTGCATGCATGTGGTCCTTCCCCCTAACCAGTTTGTGGATTGAGGATGTGCCTTCCTTGGGTTTTCCCCCTCCCTTCTCCTCACTTGCTTCATCAAAGTAAAGAGCCAGGCAACAGCACCACCAGTTCAAACTTGCTCTGGTTAGTTAGTGAGTGAACAGAGTGAGAGGGAAGAGACAGCTGTTCTCCATTCGGATTCTGAAGTTGGAAAGCAGTGTACTCTGATAGGACGGGGGGACTGGAAAAGCTCAGAGTGAGTCCTGTTCAAACACTGCTAGGACTAGTGGGAGGGGGAAGAGAGGAGTCGGCAAGCTAGACAGACAGGAGGTACTTTGCTTCCGATAGTGCTAATGACTGATCTACAGCATGATGGGGAAGAACTGAAGCCTGTCAGGGTGACCAGTAGAAAAGAAAAGCCTGCCTTAATCCAGTAAGTATTCTGCCTAGCAATATATGGTGTACAAAAGCTCTCTGCTTGCCTGTTGACAAGTTAGACAGACAACACTACTGCAAAAGGTTTTATGACAGAGTAAACTTCCTGGAAAGTTTTTCACTGACTCTACCATTTGATTGCTATGGGAGCTGTGTTCTTTCTTTGTGAAAACAGTACAAACAAAAAGGGTAGAGCTTCCATGCTCATGTAAAAGGGGGTATTGCCAGAATTAATAAATGGCTCAGGTTGTCACTGGGAGTTCTTTCTGCAATTACAGCCCCATCTGACCATTTTTGTAATTCAAAGGGTTGCAGATAAGAATGGGGCGGGGAATAGGTTTTATAATCTGTCAGTGTAATAAAATTGGTAACAGTCTTTGCTGAAAGAGTGCAATAATGTGGGATAAGTGGTGTCATAGGTGATGTGATTGGTAATGCTGAAAGGTGTAATTGTCTTCTCATGTTTCTAAAGGGACAGTGCGTAATGCTTCTATGACACAAAATTTTGTTCAATCCTATTCTCACAGATATGTACATAGGCATTCAATAGTTCTTAGCTGAAAGTGTGAACTGGCTCCATCAACAGTGCTGTATAAGAGATGATGCCAGTGGTTAAAGAAAAGCAGGCTAATTTCTGATTTCTAATGTCTCTTTCACACTTGCAAGTTTTAAGTTAACATTGCAGCAGAGCAATGAATAGGCACATATGCACTGTTATTAATCTGTTGTCTACAAACAGCTATACAGAATGGACACTTGTAATAGTCTCAGTGGTAGATCTCATTGTGGCATTTGTTTCATTGATGTTAATGTTTTTGTTGCATGCCTTCAAGTTGTTTCTGACTTATGGCAACCCTAAGGTGAACCTATCACAGAGTTTTCTGAGAGTGTGTGACTTGCCCAAGATCACCCAGTTGGTTTCCATGGGTGAGGGGGGGATTCATAGCTGGGTCTCCCGAGTCATAGTCCAACACTCAAACCACATGCTGGCATAGTGTTTTATAGTCTGTGATAAAGCTACAATTGGTCCAGGTTATGTAGCTGTTTTTATGACAGATTTACCCCAGATATCACTATGGATTGGGCTGATATTTCAGGGCATCCCAGTGATTTGGATACTACCTTCGCCCAATCTGCTTGAACGCCAGCTCACTGCAAATGATATTCCTGTGTAGATGGTGCAAATTAAATCATTGATCCTATTTGAAATTTCCATTCAGTGTTTTTTTATAGCACAGGGCTACATTTGTAAGGTAACACTGCCTAAGGAGAAGCCTACCTGAAAGCCATGCACTCTGCCTTGGTGGAGTTCTTCTCTAATAAGTGTGTCCGTGGTTGCATTTAGTACTGAAGAGGAAGCATCCTGCACAGGAAATCGTTGGGTAATTTTGCTTTTCTTGGCTAAGTTCCGTCATTGGAAAATAGTTTCCACTTCTGTGCCCTGGTTTTGGGCAGCCCAATCTTACTCCTGACTGGAAGCATGAGACCTAATAAAGAACATTCTGCTGCAAGTTTGTTCCTGCTACACCCTGTCCGATGGAAGAAAAGTAGAACAGGTGTGGATGCGACAGGCTATAGGTCAAGGTGGTATAAGGCTCTGAAAGCTTCATTGCTTGGAAGATCAGCCCCCATGCATGCTAGTCAATTTCAACTTGAGTTGAAGCTGCAAGATAAAGAAAGGGGATGATGTCAATGGAAGCTTTAATTGGGTTGACTATTGCATGAGTTTGAGGGTTCATCCTTCCAAGCAGAGGTATATACTGCTTTTGCAACAAGACACTAAGATGGGGGGAGGTTATTTAAAGTCTCTAATAACATCCTTGATATCTCCTAAAATTTAGTCAAATCATGCTCCCTTATCTTCTAAAAAATAATAGGTAAGACTTTGGCCATTTCTGCACTAGACTGTTATAATATTAATATTCCACTTTCAAGCTCCTGTGGAATTCTGGGATTTGTAATTTACTGAGGCCAAAGAGCTATCTGGCTGAGAATTCTAAATGCTCCTCCCTAAACTAAAAACACCACATAGGATGTTGAAAGTGGAATCATAGCACTATAACAGTCTAGTGCGGAATGGCCTTTCTCCAAATATAATGGAAGCAGCCCACCATTTAATTTCCCCCCTATTTCAAGCAGTGGGCATGGGTAGTTCTGGATAAATAGCTGAAGTAAAAGCAGGAATAGAGAACATAGAGCCACAAACATTAGACAGATCCAAGTGAGTGGGAGAGGGCAAGTATAAGACAAGAGAACTGGATCAAATTTATAACTTCAGAAAAGCAAGGGGATATCACAACCAATGGGTACTAAGGTTTAAACCAAAAGTAGAAATTGTACAAACCTCCAGGTATTGTTGGACTGGACCTCCCAGCAATCTTAGCTAGAGTAGCCTGAGAATACTTTGAAATAAGAATATTCAGCCTGCCAGCAGATGCGGGGGGGGGGGACAGGTTGCAGTCGTATTTGTCGTTTATACCATTTTCTCTTTCTCTTTGGATAACTCAGGGATACACCTGTATGGTAGTGCCAGCAAAAGCCAGAATATTCATAGCATACTGGTCTACTTGTCAGCTGCTTTTCCCTCTTGCTCTTGTCATCTTTGCCTTCCTATCCAGCTAAAATCTGTCACACAGAAAGCTTTCACTTCCCTGCAAAAGGCCCTAAAAAGTATGAATATCTAACATATTTGGCTTAGGGAACTCACCATATAAAAGTCTGTCACTTAAAGGTCAATTTCACTCTGTGAATGTGAAGAACTAAATAGAATCTTGTAAATTTAGTCATTTGCCCTGCTGTTGTTGTGTAACTTCTGGTCAATCAAGTTCAGTTGCCACCTTGGGGTCCCATCCAGATGAGGTTATAGCCTGAGATAGAGAGAGGCAGGCTGTTAAAGCTAAAGCACAACAAATCATGCCTTTTGCTCTGCAGATCACTGGTTTAATTCCAAGGGTCATTTGAAATGGCAGGTGCTTGCTTGCTCACAATATTCCTCTTATATTTTTCCTGGCAGGTTTCACAGTGAACCACATACACAGCTAAACTTTTATATCACATTGGAACAACACACACACACACATTTTGATTATGCTGTTAATTGACTTGCACGTGGTTTGATCAGCAGGTGACTCATAGCAGTGTCAGCTGCTACATTCAGGTGAATCCACTGTGGAGTTTGATCTGAACTTTAAAAAAGCAATCCAAGGGATAAGCCCTATGCTCTAAAATAGATTTAATACCTTGACTGGCTCCTTCAAAATTTGTACTAAAACTAGAAGTGGGTTCACAATCCCACAGACATAGGAACCATCAGCAGCCAGTGATTCTATGTTTGATAACACTCAGCTTAAGACTTTTTTTTTTAAAGAAACTGAGAAATGTTTGATATACCACTATATGGGGGGAAATAGTGGGCAAACAATATCTAATAGGATATGCTCCAGATAAAAGTCACCAATATTAAGGCTGCAATTCTACATATACTTTGTTGTTGTCGCTATTTGCCAATCAACTGACTCTGACTCAAGTCAGACTTAAGTCACTTCAGTGACTTAACTTGGCAACAAAGGCCATTTCTGCACAGGGTTTTTAACACGGGGCAGAGCGTCCTCCAGGGAGGACGTCTGCACCTGGGAGCAGACTGGGTCAGACCTACTTAAGGTAGATCCACACCCCAGCCCGCTCCGGAACAACCCCAAGTGGTTGTCCAGCATACTTTTGAAAGACCGCTAAAAACAGGTCTTTTAAAAGCATGGAGCATGTCACTGCAAGCCTGCTCCCTTATGCAGATTCGCAGGCTCGCATTGGTGTGAGCCTGCGATCTGCCGGGGTGGGCTTTAGGCTGGCGAGCTTCAGTGGTTGGTCAAGACCCTCGACCAACTGGAAGCCACCATTTTTGTCCCCGGAGCAGTGCAGAGCAGCAGCCACGCACTGCTCCGGAGAAGTGTGGACCGGACCGGGGAGCCCAAAAGTCCAGTGAGTAGCATTATGGGGTGACTCCCTCGCCCCGTGAGGAAATGGCCAAAGATGTACTGACGAGACTTGTTTATTTTTTCGTGACTGACTTGCTGGCCTTGGTTCAGTAACATAGCACATTCATCCAGAAACCTTACTACATTGAAAAACACTTCCATCTCAAGCCAAAAGTATGTGTGCATTTCTCAGAGGAAAACAGCAGACAGATTAGGCAATGGGCTTGAGGTCAGCTTGAGGTCTGCCCAGCAGCCTGTCTCTGCTGCATATTGGAGGAGCCTTCTAAAACTTTTCCTAAGAGCAGAAGACAAGACTTGTCCCCAAAGTATAAGGCATGTTTCTCAGAGAACAGCAAGCATGTTAGGCAGTGGGTTTAAGGAGGAAGTAGCCTTCTTTCTACAGCTTTTGAAACTTCAGTAATGGGGAGCAAGAAAGATCCTATTCCCTACTTTTGAAAAATTCTCCAGCTTCAGAAATGGGAAGTAAGAAGAATTCTATTCCCCACTTCCAAAGCTGCAGCTCTTTTATGCCCATTGGCACAAAAGCCTTCAGCTTCAGGAAGGGGGAGCAAGAAGGATCCTATTCTTCACCTCTGAAGCTGCAGATGGCAAAATCACAAACGTGGAGGGTCAACTCTGCTTAAATAGTTAAAATTGACTTCATTCGTCTCCATCCAGAAATTCTGGAATATAGGTTGGGGTATAAAGTGAGTTCCCAGGCTTGACTTGAAACTATCTTGCAAGGACTTGAGACTTGACTTGAGACTTGAAGGTAGAGACTTGAAACTTGACTTAAGACTTGGAGTAAAAGACTTAAACGCATCACTGCAATTTGCTGTCAAGTCAGCTTTGATTTATGGAGTCAAAGCTGGAATCATTCTAGGAATGAGAGACTTTCAAAGGCCCCTGTCATCATCTGCCCTATTCAGGTTTTGCAGACTCAAGGCAGTGGCTTCCTTGATTGAGTCAATCCACCTGTAGTGCTGCCTCCCTCTTTTCCTGCTGCCTTTATTACCTTTTCAAATGAGTCATATTGTCTCATGATATGTCCAAAGTATGACAGCCTTGATTTAGTAAACTTTGCTTCTGGTGAAATTCAGGCCTGACTTGCTTTAAGACCTATTTATTTGTCTTTTTAGCAGTCTGTGGTATCCATCCATATCCAACACCACATTTCAAATGAATTGATTCTCTTCTCTTCCTGTCAGCTTTCTTCATTATCCAGCTTTTACAATCATATGTAGAAATCAGAAACTCTATAGCATGGATTATTCTGACTTTGTTTTTTATTTATATCTTTATACTTATCCTGAATACAGGTTATGTTATCAGGTTACAGGAATACAGGTTATGAGCCCAGTTTGTATACCTGGCATGTTTTTATATGCTAATAGTCTCTGTTATTTAATTTTGAGTATCACTTTGCTTGCAATAGTCCAATTATTGCAATCTCTGGTGTCCCCTTTCTTTGAGATTGGAATGTATATTGGGTTTTTTCCAGTCTGTGAGCCATTGTTTTATTTTCCATATTTGTTGACTTTTTTTTTTTGGTTAGAATTTGAATGGCTTCTATCTCTATAGTTTGAAACAGATCTATAGGTATGCCATCTGTTCCTAATAATGTATTTCTCCCAAGTGGTTTGAGAGGCTTTTCCATTTCATTTTCTAAAAAACTTAGTTACTTATTCTGTAATACATCCCAGTGAACTTAATATGTTTTGGGTAGATATACATAGTAAATTGCAATGTAAATTTGTCCCTTAGCACAAAGTAACTGACCACTGATGCTTGTAGTCAGAAATACTTACGTGCAGTATGGCGCGCCCAAATGCATTTGAGAACATCCTTCTCTATATTAGCTGGTCTGTGACACAGGTTTACCATGGCATACCATAGGTGCACTATGCATCGATTGTAGCAAGTGCTTCCTCAATTGTGCCATTCCAGTTATAAATGTTTTTACAAAACTGAATCATTAATAAGGTGCCCTAAACTAGTGACAAGCAGTGCATGGCCAGATGTTATTGCTCTATAGTCCCCATTGGCCCTAGCCAGCACAGCCAGAGGTGAGGGCTGATGACAATTGCAGTCCAGTAACATTTGGAGGGCTATGCATTCTCCAAGATCTGATGGAAATAATATTATATATAGCATTTATGCTATATGGTGGGGTTCCTATAGTTATCAGGTTCAGTTTGCTTATTTTTATCCTATACATTTTAGGGGGGAATATCCTAAAGGTTAGGATTATGTTTTGTGTTGAAGGCCACATTCCCCAGGGAATAATCACTGTTAACCACAGGACAAGAAGGATGGAGCACATCACACCAATGGGCAGGGCTGAAGAAAGTAGTGTAGAATCATTCCCTTGTCTCTCTCTCTCTCTTCCTCTTCCCTCTCACACACATTTTTTCCTGACATCCCTTCCCTCTTCTCTTTCTCTCTACCCAATGTTTGTTCAGAAAAATTTACAGATCACGTTTGCCAAAAGTATGAACTGATTCTCCACAGAAGGCTTTGGAATCAAACCAGAGGAGTAAAAGGGAACAGGTGTACAGGGTGAGAATTATGTTCTCTGCCATGTTTCCTGTGCCTTTATCAACTGCATAAGGCCAGCCCCAAACTTTTTTTTATCTCTGGAGACAATTAACAAGATGGCACCTCTCCCCCAGCCATTCCCTCCTCACTCCATGTAAAAAGCTCAGGAGACTGGCAGTTAAATCTTATTTCAACAGTGGTGACAGCACAACATTCTCCACTGCATCTATGTGCAGGAGGTGTTTTAAGGGTCACAGAGCAAGTCGCATGGAACTTGTCAAGCTTTTAATGCCACCACTTCAGTGCCTGCCACTTGTGATGGGCACCTGCTTTTCCTAATGATAGGCTTTATCCTGCAATTTCATGACAAGGAGATATTTAGTGATGTATATTTAAAGATGTAGAGATGACATAACAGGAAAGTTTCACTTGCTGAATTTCTACATACTATGCATCAGTTAAAGAAACAGCAGGAAGAAATGCTAGCCAGTCTCAGATTAAAAGCATTCTGAAATCTCTGTGAAGATGTCCAGCAATTTTAATTTGTGCTAGACCAGCATTCAAATGCTGTTCACTATATGGAAATATCATTCCAGATATTGAAACTACAGAAATGCCATGCAAAAATTCTAGAGCATGTGCAAAAGTAACAGATTGTATTTGTTTTTAGTATAGAATTGGTTAAAGTTAGATACTAGAGCTTTCTTTCTGATGTACAAACCTCTCACATAGACTGCTAAACGTATGGATGTGGTTTATAACTAAAAGAACACTCTCACTTTTCAGGTTGTCATGTGCATGATGCAATTAACGTGCATAGAACTCTATAAAGTAAGGTAAACGGAACAAAGAGATAGAGGGTGAAACTGTTCCAGGCCCTTAAGTGAAAATAGAAAACGGAAAGAGGGGAAAGTGGGCAGAAGAGACAAGGGTAACCATCAACCAAAACCAAAACCAGAAAGGGAAAAAACAGGAGGGTATATATATGCCCTTAAAACACCTGTCATCTTATGGTGACCCAGTTAATTTCCTAGAGTTTTCTTAGGCAAAGAATACTCAGAGGTGGCTTTGTCAGCTCTTTCCTCTGAAACATAGCCTGCAACTTCTGGTATTCATTGACAATCTCCTATCCAAGTATTAATTAGGGCTGACCCTGCTTAGCTTCCAACATCAGACAGCATCTGGTACCTTTATGATATTTAGGCCACAGAAACAGGAGAAGCACAATACTGTCACAGATCTCATAGGTTTTCATTTGCTTTCCGCACAGTTTTGAGAAAAACTCTCTCCCCTAAACTATACCAAGCAACTGAAACATTTCAAACAGAAAAGTTCTCCTAATTAGCTTCTGTTATAAATTCTGCTAATTTGCTAATCAGGCTTGGTTCTTATGATGTGACAGTCAACTCTAATCAACTCTGCCAAAACACATAAGCAGTCCTACAATTCCATTTAGAAAGTCAAACAACAGCAGATGGAAACTCTGCTGATGTGAGAAGTTACACTGATTGGAATATTTTAGCCAAAAAACAAAAAGTTAAGTGATGTAAAGTAGCAACAGTCATTGAATTGGATGATCATAAAGGAGGATTAGACAAAATAATGGAAAGTCACAGTGGCTATATTTTAACCCCAGTGCTGGAGGTAATATGGCTCTTAATATCAGTTTTTTGGAATGGGAGCAGAGAAGTACTGTTGCAGCTACTCTGAGTTTGTGGTCTTCCCACAGGCATGTGACCAGCCACTGTAAAAACAGAATGCTGAAGGAAATAGGCCTTTCGTGTAATTCAGCACAGCTCCTCATATCTTATTAAACTTTTCCATTCAAGTACCTTTCCTTGTTGGAATTTCTTTAAGCTGTATAGGTCTCATTCTGTTAAATCAACATTAAAGTAAAATCATCAATATCTATAGTGGTATAAATATACATTAATGTTGCATTTTATTTGGAGTGCCAAAGTCTGCTTGCATTCATTCACTTATGTCTACTGATCTTGCTAGAATAATAATTACCGCAGGACAATGCCTTGGGGGGTCAGGTCACAACAGCAGGTAGTTTGTGAGAGGATCACTATGGATATCAGGACTCCCCCCACTGCATTTTAATGGGGTCATAACAATACATGTGATATGACAGCAGATGAGATCCTGTTGACCATTTATTCACAGACACAGATTTCACCTTTAATTAAACTTGGGACTCCCTTCTGCTGGTATTCCCATGCATACTATAACTGGCATTTTCTGGCTGGTATGGGTTTATACAGAACTCAGTTTTCCCATATGGAAATTAGCATTTGTTTTGTAAGGCGCCCATTTTAATTCTTCAGCTTCCAGCCATCATGGTTCTGAAAGTTAAGTCCAAAAAAATTCCAGCAATGCCTGCTATGAACTCCATAACTGAAAGAAGACCATTGTAATGATGTCCTGTGTGGCTACTTAAAATCTTTTTCTCTTGCAAACCAAATTCATTCACTTCTCACATAGTCCCCTAGATCTACAGATTACCTGTACTTTTCTTCTCATACTGGTCATTGCTAGTTCTTTAGAAACTTGAAAAATTATTTGTACTATGCTGATATAACAGTCTGATTCCATTTAAACTGGTATGTTGTCATCTTACAGAATCCTAGGATTCATAGTTGGTGTGGTACTTAAAATTCTTTACTATGTACTATCACTACCTGAATCTGACACACAGGCCCTTTCCGCACGGGGTAAGTAGTACAGCGTGGTGTGACCTCTGACGGAGGTCATCCGCACCTTGGGAGCGGACTGGGTCGGACTGCTTGTCGCAGTTCCGCACCTCAGTCCACTCCGGAGCGACCCGAAGTGGTTCTGCAGCATGCTTTTGAAAAACCTGTTTTTACACCACTCCGTGCCACTCCGTTCCTGCACTACAGTGCAGATTTGCAGGCGCGCACCAGTACGTGCCTGCAGATCTACCGGGGGTGGGCTTCTGGCTGGCGAGCTTCTCTGGTTGGTGGAGAGCCTCCGCCAGCTGGAAACCGCCATTTTGGATGCCGAAGCCGCCATTTTGGACACCGGGGACTGCAGAACAGCGATCTCGCACTGCTCCACATGGGGATGGACTTACCCAGCTCCGTTTTTGCGCGTTTTCCCCTGTTTCCCCCTCCACGTGCAGAAAGGGCCACAGATAGCGTAGGCATCCTGCTGGACTATAATCCAAGTATTTGGTGGTTACATTTAATTGTTCTATAGCAGTGGTTCTCAACCTGTGGGTCCCCAGATGTTTGTGGACTTCAGCTCCCAGAAGCCCAGAGCATTGACCATAGTGGCTGGGGCTTCTGGGAGCTGAAGTCCACAAACATCTGGGGACCCACAGGTTGAGAACCACTGTTCTATAGGATGGTGGGCAAATCATGATTTACAAGCACAAGTAGCCCCCTCATGCCCCTAGTGTGACCCCTCTTGCAAAAAAAAAAAACAACCCACAAGATAATGGCAAATTGTGCTCAAAGAAACCTTGGGGTGTGATTTGTCCTTAGAACACTATTTCACAAGACTCAGGGCCTCTTTCAACCCCAGAAGAGTCTCTGGAAATGATTCTGGTCCCCATGTATTTTCTGGCCTGAAACATGCCCAAGAAGGCATAAAAAATAATCTAAAATGGCAGAATGTGCTCACACAAGTCTTCTGAGGAAGCTGCATGCCTTTATTCTGGTGAGAGGTTGAGGAGATATGGCCTTTCATCATTCAGGGAAGGGCCAAAAAGGCCTCTGGACCCTTAGGTCCTTGTTTTATGAACAAAGATGTTTATAAACTGTTCTCTGTTCTCTGAATAGTGTACACAATCAAAATGTAAAGGCATTCAGTGAAGAGAGTGAATCCTAAGTATTTCAGGTTCAGGCTTTCTTGGTCAAAATCAATCTCTCAGAGATTATACGATAATCAGTTCAGATAGTGCAGCACTGTAAATGGCCAGATTCTCAGCATAATAATTCTCAGACAAGAATAAGGTTTGTTCCTGTAATATGTACACAGCCTCTTCCTTTGTCCCTTCTCACCATGCCACAATTGAACTTACATATCATATTTCTCCCACTTCCTTCATCCACAGTGGGGAATTTGGTTACAAGGTTTGCAACAAGCCAAGATTTTAAACCACATTTAAGGAGCTATCTTAAAGTCCTGTTTTGTTCTGAATCTGGTAGCCATAATTTCTTCATTTAGATAAAACAGGGAATTAAAGATTTCTGGATTTAATTAAAGCTATACAAGATGGAGGGCACCTGCTTATAGCTATGCTCATGTTGCAGCTTATTATTTTGAAATCAGATAATCCAAATAAGACCAGTGTGTGTCTAGTAACATACATATCCCAAAAACTAGGCCACCGTGTCCCATACCAGATGAAGTTTCTGTCTACACAAACAAAAATGGTAGTCTAGCAGAGAATGAATGACAGAAATGTGATCTTAGGATTTTGCAGTACAAAAACCATCTATGCCCAGTAGACAAGGCTACAGCCTTCTCTGTAGGCACCAGTGAGAAGAAAGTGCCACTGAACTCATTGCAGTTTTATATGTGTAAGGCTTGGCACCTGTTTCATTACAGCTACATACATTAAAACCTAGTTGGCTTGCATTCCTGTGAGTTTTCCCACTGAGATATGATTAGGTTTAATACCAAACTGCAGTTTTACATGCAAATGTGTGTAATGAAGCTGGATCATTCCACTTTTGTAATAAAAAGCAACCTGGTAGGCTGAAGTTCAAAGAAGAGAAGCGAGAAGGTACTGCTTTACCCTTTCCCTGCTGAACATTTTTTTTCTCGAAGTTTCTCCAGTCTTCGTGTGTGTGCGTGTGCGTGTGTGTCTGTCTGTCCACACCCACGCCCACACAGAGTGTTCCAAATGCAAATTTGCAATGTAAATATATATGCAGAATTTACAAAAGTCATTCTGAAAGAGGTATTCTGGAAGAAGTGGCCCCTCCCTCATTTCTTTCTCTTCTTTTCAGTAAAGATTTTGTTGAACACATTTGTGTGTTCTTTTGTGAATTTCAAGCCATTTTGCTTTGAGAAATTCTGGGGGTCTTATTTTATTCAAGTGTAGTCTAATTTTTCTTGTGTGTCTATTGCACATATCACTCAAGCAGATTGCGTGCTTATTTCATACATACAGTCTGGAAAATCCCCAGAAAGATCATATTTCTTATTTTTGTAAACTGCTCAGAGAGATGTTTTTGTTTTTGTTTTTTAACTAAATTGCAGGGGAAAACTTGTACTCTTATGCTACAATCTTAAACTGATTTACAGGGAGCAAATTCCATTATACTTAATGGAACTTACTTTGGTGTAAACATCCATGGTATTGTATAATTAGTTTGAATTGTACCTCTTAATTATATAAGTGGAACTATGAGATATTCAAGTTGCCTAATGACATTGTGTCTATAATTATGTTAATATGCTGCACACCTAATGAGCAGCTAGTCACGTAATTCCCAAAACTATGTATCTGGAATTGTTTACTTCTGCTTATTTTGTCCTCCTCTCTAGTAGAAAAAGAGGGCAAGCTAAACTTTTGTGTGCATTTCAGTGAATCAATTTCTCTAATGTCCTGATTGGATATGCAGTTTGGCTTAATCTGACATTGACATATAAATATAAAGGGACTGCCGTCCTTTTTGCAAACAACTAGTTCTTGACCATCTATGGTACTGGATCAGCTACAAAGGGAGAAAAGAGACATTTCATCAAGCAGTTGAATGTGTTTTCTTCAGAGACACATAGAGAATGGGTATTCCCTGCCAGAGGTACAGTATGACAAATTAGAGAAAAATAGCCCTGTTGCAACCAATATGCTTTAAGATTTCTGCAAAACTGCCACACTGAAGTGAAACTATGAAATTTCTTTCTGAATAAACATTCGCAGGATTACACTGCTAGTTTGGTTTGTACAAAAGTGCTGCAGGGCAGCCTTGCAGCCATAAGTCCCACTGAATTTGATGGAACGCATTTCTGAGTAGACATGGACAAGATTGGACTGTGAGTCAACTATCAATAAACCAGTCAACCAGCTAACAAGTTCTTTGCCCTGGCTATTTCCTCAAGTGCTGCTTCATAGCTGAGCTTGGACTTACAGGTGTAGAGCAAAGAACTTAACCATGTCTGCCAACATTTGACATACAGAATGATTAAATGATTGCCATGTAAAGTGTTACCTAAGGAAAGGGACTTGTGTCAGACAAAATGCCAGCCCATTTCTAGATGCAATTTAAAGTGCTCTGATACCATTTAAAAACCTTAAATGACCCAGAAAGCTGAAAGACTATGTTGCTTGTACAATCATGCCAGTGGCAGACTGAGGGGGGAGCGATGGATGTGGTCCACCCTGGGCAGCACTTTTTGGGGGGTGATGCTGTGGTGTTCCCAAATCAAACAGAACACCCCTCCATAGTCTACCAACATTTTTCCCCCAACTGCCTTTCCCTTTTGGTATTCACTGCCACCACGGCCTCCCCTCCTTCACCACCGGCCCACCCTCTTGCCTCAATTTCATCACCTCTCATGACCCAGAAAGGTTTCTCTGAACTTCTCCCTCTTAAAATAAAAGTAGATTTGGGAGAAGGAAGAGGAGACAAGAGAGAGAGAGAGAGAGAGAGAGGATCCGTGACTAGCCACACCTGTTTTTTGCCAGCCGAAATCACAGGCTGCGTTCAATCCCCCCCTCTATTTTTTAAAAAGCTAAAAATATGAAGTGGGGCAACTCAGCAGGGCAACTTTGACCTGCCAACCAAGGCGGGGAGGGCAAACGTTTAGATGAGGAAAGTCCAGGCTGAGCTGCTAAAGTGGAAAAGAACAAAGCTAACAAAATGAATTTCAACATAGAGAAATGTAAGGTCCTACATTTAGGCAGAAAAAATGGAATCCACAAATATAGGATAGGGGACATGTGGCTGGATAGCAGTACGTGTGAAAGTCTTGGTAGATCACAAGCAGAACATGAGTCAGCACTGTGGTACAGCAGCCAAGAAAGCCAACACAATTCTTGGTTGCATCAATAGGAGTATGGTGTCTAGATCAAGGGAGGTAATGGTACCACTCTATTCTGCATTGGTTAGATCTCATCTGGAATACTGTGTCCAGTTCTGGGCACCTCATTTCAAGAAGGATATCGACAAGTTGGAATGTGTCCGGAGGAGGGCAACCAAAATGGTGAAGGGTCTGGAAGCCATGCCCTATGAAGAATGGCTTAAACGGCTGGGTATGTTTATTCTGCAGAAGAGAAGGTTATGAGGGGACATGATAGCCATGTTTAAATATTTGAAGGGATGTCATGTCAAGGAGGGAGCAGGCTTGTTTTCCACTGCTCCTAAGATGAGGACAAGGAGCAATGGATTCAAGCTGCAGGAAAGGAGATTCCACCTCAACCTCAGGAAGAACTTCCTGACGATCAGAACTGTCCAGCAGTGGAATATGCTGCCTTGGAGTGTGGTGGAGTCTCTTCTTTGGAGATTTTTAAGCAGAGGCTGGATGTCCATCTGTTGGAAATGCTCTGAAGTGTGTTCCTGCATAGCAGAGGGTTGGACAGGATGGCCCCTGTGGTCTCTTCCAACTCTATGATTCTATGAAAAGCGATTAAGGTGCACTCTTCCCCAGCTCTGCCTGCAGTTTGCCTTACTTTGCCTCCCCTCTTCCTTGCTCCTTCTTTTCTTTATCCCTTTTTTTAATTTCCTCATTCCCCTCTTCCTTTACCTCTTTCCTCTCCTTTCCCCTTTCCTTCCCTTTTTGTTCTTCTTCCTCTCCCTTCCCCCCCCTTACTCCTTGCTTTCCCTCTTGCGCCCTTCTCTACTGAAATCCTTCCCTCTTTATTTTTGTTTTCAGTTTTCTTTTTTCTTTTTTCACTCCTTCATTTTATCTCCCTTCCTCTTTCCTTCCCTCATTCTCAATACTTTTCCTTTACATCGTCCCTCTTTTCCCTTCTTCCTGCTTTTCTTCTTTCATTTTCAGATCCAGACCCAACTATCCTAACAGCAAAGGGAAGAACTAGGCAGGAAAGTCACAAGAAAGGAAAGAAAAGGAAGGAGTGCGTTTAAAAACCTCGATTCTTGACTTGTCATAGAACAAGCCATTCTGGGTAGGGAGGAACTGCCAGGATGCTTGGTGATCTACACACAGATTGGTTGGCAACTCCCAGGATGGTTGATGATCTACACACAGAATTTCAGATTTTGGAAATGCGAAGGTGGAATGAGGGGGACCTAGTAGTGGTGGGATGATGGGAATTAGCATTTAGAGAAGTTGCAGATTGGAAGGAAGGGGCGTTAGTAAATCAGGAGGTCAGGTGCCATCCTTTAAAGCCATTTTAATTGTATTTAGGGGGTGGCAAACTCAGAGACCCCCTCCTGGGTGGCAAAAGCTCTTGCTACACCACTGAATCCTGCCTGTCCACCAAGGTCAATGAGGGAGGCCCTCCTGCATATCCATCCAACCCAAGAGAGGACCTTCTTAGTTGTGGCATCTAACTTTGGGAATAGTCTCATGAATAAGATTCCTCTTCATGGATGGCATTATCTTGCTTTCTGAACAGGTTTTTTTTTTTTCCATTTCACAAGCTTTCAGCCTGTATTTCATATGATCTACTTGTTACTTTCTTCCTGTTTAAATATTTTTGGTGCTATTTTATATGTGTTACTCAATCTGTTTTAAAATGTGTTTTAGATTATTTTTGTTTGTGTTGCTAGGTGCTTTAGTAGCTACATTATTAGAGCCAGAAATGCAAAGATTGTGGTAATGAACTGAAATACTCCATGCATACTACAAACAGAACACTGTCCATAAGGAATAATTCTCCCGCACCCCCCTGCATACACTAAAAGTCCAGTCTGCTTTTATAAAAATTAAAACACACACATCACAAAAGAATGAGAAATTTGCAAACTATTGCTACACCAATTATTTTAAAAATACCTGGCTTTGTAAGGAAATATGGGAGACAAATCAGGAATGCAGAAGCAGGACTCAAAATTGTGGACATCTTTTTATTTAACAGCAGAGACTTTTTAGCCTTTTCCTGTAAAGCACTTTTTACCATCACTGAAGCAAGACTTCTAAAAATGAGGTTTAAGTCACCTTCAAATTCACAAACAAAACCAGAAGAAAACAGCCATAGCAATGAAGAACTTATCCCCTTACAATGGAGTTGGGAATATTTTAGGCTTGATTTGCTCTACATGATTTGCTACTAGAGCCTCAAACTTTACTAGCTTTCTGCCACACAAATAAAATTAAAGGGTACCTCTGAGCCCAGTCTAAGATTGGGAATTTGATTTTTAGTTTCAGAACTGATGGAGTCAATGTACATGTAGTTTATCCCTTAGTGTATATTGAAGAACGAACCCCCTTACAATAGAAAGTCCACTCCTAATTGTTCAAACGCTTTTTTCATTTGAGTAGCCCAGTTAATGGAGTGGAGGTGAGGAAGAGAGCTTTTCAGATGTTGTTCCTCCACTGAGAAACTTTTGGTAAGAAATGCTTGGTGCTCTACTGTACATTACCTTAAAGGGGTTCTAGTTAGGGCAAAGAACACATTGGTTCTAACCAAGTTTTTGCTCACTGCTACAAAGCCTGTGAGGAAAATCTGCCAAAATTAGCATTATGCAAACATTTTCTGCAGATTAATAGTAGGAAAGTCACTAATAAGTCTATTGTGTTCAGTCTACATAGGAAAAAAAATTGCCGTTTATAATGAAAATTTAAATTGCATTTCTCTCCAACATAAAATCTTTGCTGATGGTTCATGGCTGTGCCAACTTCCCTACTAATTACAACACTTTTCCTCCTGAGATCAGGAATCTTCCATTCTCCCAATTCCATTGATCATAAGAAGTGAAGCCTCCCAACCTATAAGTTTCACCGTAGCTTCTAGCAAGCAAGCTCTACTGGTTTATAAACCCCAATGGTGGAAATATTCCTTTGTGTCAGTCCTAGAGGGAGCACAGCTGGGCGCCTGTCTCAGAGGTCTACTGACTCAGGAGACTAAAATGACCCATTTATCCCCAGACAACAGCTTAGGGTTGCCAGAGTAAAAACTGGAGAGCATTCCTATATCTTTCATAGTTGCATATTCAAAGGAATTTCAGTAGGCTTTACTTGTTGCTTGGTTGCATGGAAGACAACACCTGCTGAAATTATTTCTTCTGCACAGCCATTAAAAGTACAGGGACTATCTCCAGTTTTCAGCCTGGCAACCCTACACCATTGTAACTGCTTTCAAATGGAGGGATGTGAGAAAACTGTCCCCGCTTTGGTTTCTGTTACTGCATCCATCCACCATCTCTACTCACAATCAATAAGACTGTTTTGTATCATCACTTTCTTCAATTTACTTCAACCTGTCCTTGAACCTAGTTTGGCTGGGTTTTGAGTGAGAACTTTCATTCTGACCTGGGGGGGGGGTGTTCCTAAGGAATCAGAAACACTGAATCAATTTCTGTTGGCGAAAAACCATGCAAACTGTCAAGTGACAGAAGACAGCACAACATTTTTCATTGTCAGTAAATGCAAGCTGGACAAAGTCTTAAGCTTCAACAATCTCTTCTGAAAAGAAATTAACTCAGCTAGCCTAGAGGAAAATATTTGCAGACAGAATCATGGTTTAATTTTGGCCTAAAACAAATTTCATTTTACAGTGGATATTTACCAACTCCTGAAAGCAAAAAAGGGGCATATAAGGGAATGTTCCAGCCTCAGAGATTCTGATATATTAGACTCTAAGCAGTGTGGCAATTATTTCAATAGGGCCAATTTTTGACTCCTTTCTCCTTTAGTGGGTTTCACCCTACCTTTTGAAACCTTCTGAGTAATAGGAAGGAATTAGGTTACATTGTCCTTCTTTAGGGGTATGGGTGACTGTGGAAAACTATTGGAGGGCACGAGAGAAGGCATCTGGAATTTGCATCTCTAAAACATAGAGAACTTGCTTTTCTGGGAGTTGTAGTGCAAAAAGTAGCTATTTCAAGCTCAGAGTATCTCCCTTTCTGAAATCAGAACTTTGTTAAATATTGTCACTGACCTGGGAAGAGGAGATCTGCCCCACTTTATGGCCCATAAGACATGTTTCTAAAACCACAGGTCTACAGTCTCACATATAGAATCCTAAGTATGCTTATTCTAAAGCTAGTTCCACTGAAATCATTGAGGCTGGTATCTGCATACATATGTTTCAGACAGAACATAGTACATACCATGCTTGATTCCTAATCAAGCCAAATAGAGCCTTAACCTCCACAACAAGCTGGATCTACTCCTTTCCTCTAGAATGAGGAGGAAAGCAGCTGTTGCTTCCTTCACCTTTTCTGGAATTGCAAGTGGCTGTTCATGTTGCTCAGGACAGACACAATATTTGTTCACTGCACAAGCAAAACCAAGTCATTCAATTTCAACACAGCTGGTACCTTCTTTTATTTGCCTTTCGACAAGGTGTTTTGCCTTCATCCTGCTTGTTTTGGCAGTATTCACCAAAGGAGCTCTGAAAATAATTTCTTTTACAAATATACAGCAAATATGCTCTCTCTATTCTCACTGTACACTCTGACTCCTGAGGCTATTTTTCTAGGGCGGGCCTCACTCTGCCGCAAGGTAAATTTACCTGCTTCAGGCAACATTAGAAGAAAGGGACAGATAAAGAGAAGCATGACATTCAACTCCAAAAAGAAAAAGAAAAAAAGATCATAAATTGGAGTGAGGAATTTTGACCATCCAGATGGATCACAGCTCCATGAATGTAAGCCAACAATGTCAATCATGACGCCTGAGAGGCGTTACTGTCCAAGAAGACGTAGAGGGCCCAACATGCTCAGCCTAATGTGTATTATCTGAGGCTACTGATTTCCTGGACAAAGAGATGAGCCAAATAACGTACAGCAACCAAAATCTGAAATATTCCAGACTCAGCTGTACTTTTGTGTCTGCATGTGAAAACAGACAATTGCAAAACATGTCTATTGCTTTCTGGAATAAGTTTTCTGCTTATTCTATTGTTATAACAATTCTTCTCCTTCTTCTGTATCATTTATGTACATGGCACTGTACAACAGTATAGGAATAAAAACAGGCATTCCTGCCAAAATAAGGGAATTTAGGGAAGGAAGGGACTAATAAATTTTCTAATAAATAGAAAAAGGGTGAACGTTTCAGACAAACATAACCTGAAGATACAAGCTGCCCCTGCTCATAACCTAACACAGGTAAAATTTTAGACTCCGCCCTGGAGATAATGATAATCAGATGGGCAAGTCCCATTCTTTAAAATATCAGGGCAAGCTAGTCTGAGCAGGAGAAGGTCACTCAAATTGAATTCCATCTCTAGGTGAAGTTATGAGTTGGTGTTGAAATAGTGGTGCAGTAAGACCTTTCACACCATTAGTTGTAGCAGAGAGAAAAGAGGTAAGACTTTTCTTTGGGCAGCAAAATGCTTGGACTTCACCTTATGATCCTGTTTGTCTTACATCCAAGAATGAATGAAGGTTCATAATCCTGGACAATGTGTAGATGAAGCACTGTCCAGTCTATCCTAGTTAAAGATGAAGGAACATCATTACCTATATGAGAGGGTGTAAGTGAGAACCTCTACCTCTTGCTTCTAGGAAGCAGGCCACTGGAACAGCCAAAAACACTCTGTTAAATTTTGAAGCATCTTCTGTGATTTTCTGAGGAGTCATGGCAGTCTCTATTTTATATTTTTAGGAAGCCCTCCACTTCAACTTTTATCCTTTTCATCTTGAAAATGGACACAAACAAAAACACTATGTTATATCTGGAAGCATTTACTATGATTTAATGAAGAATTATGGCTGCATACCCATTTTTGCATCAAGTAAAAGATTTCAGGTGAAATTCTAGGTTTCAAATCAAGATTTAAAATTTTGATTTGAAACCTGAAACCTGATTTATGGCTTCCACAGAAACAAAGGCCTTTTCCTCACCAGGCTTTTAAAATGGTGCAGAGCGACCTCCAACAAAGGTCTTCTACACCATAGAGTGGACTGAGTCGGACTACTTTTTGTAATTCTGCACCTCAGTCCAGTTCTGCGCGACTGGTGGCGCAGAACTGGTCGCGCAGTGTGCTTTTTAAAAACCTCTTTTTAGAGTTTTTTTAAAAAGCATGGAGCATGTGACTCCATCTCTGCACTCCGGAGCAGATTTGCAGGTGCATGCAAGTGCGTGGCTGCAGATCTTCCGGGGGCGGGCTTTCGGCTAGCGAGCTTCTCTGGTTGGTGGAAAGTATTAGAGTAGCTTCAGTTTCTATATCATGAGAAGAAGCACATCTAATTTTCACTGCAGGCATCACTGAAACATCTAAAGTGGAACTAGCATATGTCTTCCCTGTGCTCTTGGTGGAGAGTCTCCACCAACCAGGAGCCACCATTTTGGACGCCGGAGGAGTGCGGAGCAACAAGCTCGCACTCCTCCTCGTCCCAATGGACTCAATCAGATGGAGAAGAAATCTGGTGAGTCTCGTTTTCGCCTGGTTATTTTCTGACATGCGGAAAGGGCCATAGAAAGTCTTTTATTATTAACAGATACGGATTGGGGGCAGGGAGGAAAAGCATGAAGAGGAGGATTGATTAATCTGGGTTATTTTATTTTGTTGCACTTGTACCATTGTGAAATGCTTTGTGTAGAGAAAAAAAATACTAATGGGTCCAATAAAACTGATAAAGTCTTTGATTTGATGCGATATGTGATCCAGGTGAAACAAGAAGCTCATTGACTCCACACTTCTTTTCAGGGTCCCAAGTCCCAAGTGACTTTCTTTTGCTCTTATCTTCCACCCCATGTGATGGTGAGATCTGAGAGCTTTAAGAGCACAGGGAAGACATATGCTAGTTCCACTTTAGATGTTTCAGTGATGCCTGCAGTGAAAATTAGATGTGTTTCTTCTCATGATGTAGAAACTTAAGCTACTCTAATACTGAGAAATGTTTCTGTTTTTATTTTTAAACTGCATCTTTTAAGATATAGAAAGCACACTACCTATGTACCCAACTGAAACTGAGGCAATTGGAATTAAAGCAGTTAGTTATTATGGAGGTCTCCAGTCAGAGTAAATGTTGCTGTAGGCTGCTTTATTTGTTGCTATACCTTTCTCTCTCCCTCCCTTCCTCTCTCTTTGTCACTTTAAATAGCTAGATGATGTTTCTCTTGTTCCAGAGCATTCAGTGGCAATTCCAAGCACCAGCAACAACATTTTATTCCCCTCCAGAGGATGGGTTTTTTAAAAAAAAAAAAAATCCAGCATACTTCACAACTAAAAACAAATAAAAAGAAACCCATACCCCAAAGACTCCTATGGGTTAATACTTACAATTCATATTGAATGACTTGGCCATTCCTCCTCCTCCTCACTGGATGGGAGGAGGTTCACAGACAGTTTACACTAGTACAGCAAGACTGTTGTAACAATTGAGGCCATTTCCACACTACACAGTTACAGTGCTATTATCCCACTTTCAACATCCTGTGGAATTCTGGGTTTTTTTGTTTATTGAGGCCAAAGAGCTCTCTGGCTGAGAATTCTAAAGGCCCCTCCCTAAACTGTAAATGCCAGGGTTCCATAGAATGTTGAAAGTGGAATAATAACACTACAACAGGCTAGTGCAGAAATGGCCTATATTGAGCAAAGGCACTGAAGAGATCAGATGACTGCCAGTTGCCTACCATGCCATACAGCAGTGGTTCTCAACCTGTGGGTCCCCAGATGTTTTTGGACTTCAGCTCCCAGAAGCCCTGAGCATTGACCATAGTGGCTGGGGCTTCTGGGAGCTGAAGTCCACAAACATCTGGGGACCCACAGGTTGAGAACCACTGCCATACAGCTTCCTTCGCCCCACCCAGATCCCTGCTGCCTTTTACAGACTGCACTCTCACAACTTTGCATTTATGTGGAAGAACCCTTTATCTCTTTGTTGTCACTAAAAAAGAATGTTACTTCTGTGCAGTTCGGAGAGTGAGAATGGAACAGAGGAAAGGAAGAAATCTGGAAAACCCTCCCCAAGATTGTCACAGATACCATCTAGTGATGCTGAATATTTTGAACACCAGAGGAAAATTTCAGTCTCAAGGTAACAAAGAATTCAAACTGTATGAACTT
>CAOKZL010002594.1:0-181534 GCA_948472985.1 Iguana delicatissima | reverse complement strand
GGTGTGCAGACTAGTCAAGCCTAAAAGGAGAAGAAACAAAAAAAAGGGCTTGATGAACCGCATCTGCCGTGAAACTCTGGTGGAGCATCAGAGATTCGTGCCTCCCTTCCTTGCACCGGAACCAGAACTAATCTGTTTCCTGTTTATATACATGCTATTCAGTACTCTCTCTGCTGTTGGCATTCGTATCATCTTTACTGTAATCATCATCTTTATTTACATATTGCCTTTTTGGCCCAGATTCCAGGTTGCTATATCATTAAAACAAATGCAGTCTAGTTAAAAACAATACAAGAGATTATGGCTGGTACCCTGTTGGTGTCTTATTCATGTGTAAGTTCCTTTATAGGTGTGGCTGTATATTTCTGCTCAATATGGAATGGCTATATTCAGTTCATGATTGTGGAAGTGATGTTGTGCTTATAGTGCCATTGTGCATAGTTGTGCATTGTGTACTAGAGATGATTGTACACTGAGGCACACTGTGCAGGTTGTGCATTGATGTACATTGCACATTTGGTTGTGTGATGTTGCAATTTGCTAATGTGACACTGTTGTGCAAATACCATGTAAGTGGGTAAGCATAAAGTTATACTCCCTCTCCTCCATACAGGATCTCACTCTGCCATTAAAATGTAAAGAAAATACCAACAAGATTAAACATACATCAAAAAATTAACCTGCTCTTTAAAAACAATCAGTTCTCAAAAATCTGTCAAATTATAAATGAACAACAACATTGGTTATGGATTGTGAAATTATGTAAAGTGTTCAAAGTGGTGGTTTTAAAGTTAGATTTTTCATGGACTTGCTTACTGCTATTAATTATCATTGTGCATTTTTTGTAATAATGGTAGGACTTTGAAATAATATTCACTCTATTGGTCCTTATTTACTGGAGATGTTTCCAGTTTACTGATACTATTCTATTCTACAACACTATTCTACAAACATGGTCAGTGTGCTCCTGTCCTGTCCTAGAGTTCTTCAGTACTCCCTCAGGAGTTATTAGAAATTAAATATCCAGAAAGAGAGAACTAGAGATCAAAGAGAATTCCATTGGATTTCACAGTCTCAGAGAGAGCAGTCCTTTCATGCTTCTTGAAAATCATTGTGAAAAGAAATCCACTTTACTTCGAGAATCTGTCCATCCACAAGTCTTACAGGATGTTTTGGAGAAAAGAAACCAGCACAAAATCATGTTCAGATTTTAAACTGGAAATAGTAAAATGGCACAGGTGCAAATATATATATATATGTACAAGTATGCTTTCATTAATAGGAAAACTAAGATAGGCTGTGTTTTAAAAAGTGTGCAGAAACTTTCACACAATCTCTCACCTCTCAAGTCTCATAATCTGATACAAAATGAGGATAGGAGGAAAATGTGGGTGGGATTCTGAGAAATGTAACGACATCAAAAGTGGGAGATTTTCACATCCTAAGCTCAGAACATATGTACCGCTTCTCGTCTGTATATGCATACTCCATAACTGACAGTTCAGACAGAAAGCATATTTGGTGGGGCATGTTTGCATGGCAGCTATTCTGTAAGAAATACAGCTGAATTAATTGCAACCAAATTCATTTAAAATTAATTCTTAGGATGTATAGGTCCAGTTTATGAACTCCTTGCTTTCAGGTGTGGATCATTAGGCAGCATGTGAGCTACACTAAGCTACCAAACACCTAGAAGAACTGAATTAAAAAGAAGATTAGAAATCCCTTTTGCTAGTTTTAACTAAGGCCATTTCTGCATGAGGTTGATACTTCGTAGTTGCCTCGAATTCTTCACCGTCAGTCTGCATGTTATAGTGTTGTAGCATCGTAGTTTTACTCGTGCTTTTGCACATTTCCAGCCCCTAGCACGGTTCACTGTGATGAGAAACCACTGTATCTGAAAACTGGAAAAACTCCGATGTAAATTTCCCAAACTAGTTCTGCTTTGTTTTTCACCTATATACAGAAGCGTAAGATTGATTCACAGCACAGAAGTGGCCAGCTATGGGCGTTCCCAGGCTGTCCCTTCTGTCATTTCCATCCCTATCTCTCCCCACCCATCAAAGGACAGGCTGCTGCCTTTATTGTCTATGTGCATTAAACAGACTGCAGGAAGAGAGTAGATCTGGTAATGGACTGTTAAGACATTTTTTCCCCACATATAAATGAACATACATACATATGCACAAACATAGCAAAGCAGAAATAAAGGTGTTTAAAATGTGATGTTGGTTTTTTTTAAAAAAAACCCCAGACTAATCAGTGATGGTGATGTGGGGTGAGGGAGGGGAATGGGAGTAGCCAGGGACTTGCTGTTGCAATGCAGCAATTGCTGTTCTCCGCGGTAGTACGATGTAAATGGGGTGTGTGTGCAGACAGCACAGGTTCTGAATTGAATCTGTATAAAACACCACTCTTGACTTGTGGTGAACCACTCCTCCCATGTCATGCAGAAATGTCCTAAGAGTAAAAAAAATTCTAGCCACCTCCTGGTTGCTAAATTTGCCTGGTAGCAATTCATTTATGCAGAAAGAGTGATGTGAGTAGCTGAAAAACCAAATAATTAATTTTTTGCTGATATGAAACCAAGTGCCACATGATATAGGCAACTTGGGAATACTAATATTTGCCTAATAATGATTGACTTTTTTAAGGAAAAGCAGTAGCTGAGAAACTGAAGAATCAATTAGACATGACTCATACAGTACATTGCTATTGTTTAAATACTCTAAAGGCACCAGATGCTGTCTAATCTTGGAAACGAAGCAGGATCAACTTATATAGAGCTTATAGCTGCAGGCTATATTTCAGAGGACGAAACTGGCAAAACCATCTCTGCTTATTCCTTGCCTAAGAAAACCTTATGAAGTTAATGGAGTTGCCATAAGTCAACAGTGACATGAAGCTACACACACCCGCACATATACAGTATATCAATTCAAGTAATTTTAGCATCAGTGGGACTACCCAAGAAGAAACTGCTTAAAGTTACTGGCCAACACCTGTTTCCAGAGTGGTGTTAGCTGTGAGACTACCTTCAGGAACCTCTTTGTAATATGAAACTCTTTATTCCATGTGAAGCATTGGCTTCCCAAGAGCAACAGTCTAATGCATGTTCAGTATTGTCAAGTGGTGTGAAGGGACATATCCCAGTCCAGTGATCTGCATCTGTTCTCATATGACAATACATCAGAGTATTACTGTTTTTGGCAATAGATTTTGTCCTTTTGAAAAAGAAATATGTTTTAAATTTATTCAGAGAATAATTAACTGAGCCTGTGCTGATAGTTTTCAGAGTCTGTGCTGATGATTTTATTTAACTTCTTCTTGTGGTTGTGTGTCTTCAAGTCATTTCCAACTTATGGTGACCCTAAGGAGATACTATCACAGGGTTCAGAGAGGGTTTATCATTGCCTTTCTCTGAGGCTGAGAGAGTGTCACTGCCCAGTTTTTCCCAGTAGTTTTCCATGGTTGAACAAGGGTTCAAACCCTGGTCTCCAGCACTCCAACCATTACATCACACTGATCTTTATCTAACTTAAGGTAAACCAAGTTGCTTTGGAGTTAAGACCCATTGAACACAATAGTACCTTCTTTTGAATAAACTTGCATAAGATGATGCTATCAGCAAAATAGGGCTAGGAATGCTTCATCTAATATATAAAAGTCAAAATTTGTGAGTTTGTCTGTGTCAGGCAGAGAAGACCTCATATGATTGGCTGCCTAAGAAGATTCTATGTAATTCTGGGGCTTGCAGTTTAGAGAGTGGCCTTTAGAATTCTCAGCCAGAAGTCTCTTAGGCCTATCTTGAATAGGCTGGTTGCTATGGAGATGAGGCTTAGCAGCAAGGAGGAGGCCTGTGTATTTCCTTCAGGAACCGAACCTCTGTATGTTAACAACTTTGAATACAGATTGGATTGGGGAATACGAGGAAAAGTTACAGGTACTGGACAAGACAGTCTGGGGAATTACAGACACAGGATCTCAAATCTGTGTATTTCAACTTCATCTAATTCCTAAAGTAAGGTATTTCTAACAAGTCAGTTAGAAGATATTTCTAAGCTACTTCTAATAAGTATTACCTAAGACATTTCTAACAAGTATTACCTATGAGAAAACAAAATCCCAGGCAACGACGGATAAGTACACTAGTATAAAATATAAGCAAATGTCTCATATGGTAAATAACGGTAAATAACCTCAACAACATTTCCAAATTTAACTGTGGTGTTAAGAAGACTCTATAACATTCAGTTAGAGCAGTGGACAAGGAATTGGGAAAGTAATAATAAAGATATTAGAGAATACACTAGATTTGAACAAATGATTAAGCAAAGAGATGGAATGGAGGAAAATGAAATATTGAAGGGTACCACAGGTGAAATATATAAAATATTGTCAATATATGAAGATGAATATCTGAGAAAAATATGGGAGGAGGAACTAGCACAAAAAATAGATATTCAAGAATGGGGAAAAATTTGGAATCAGCATCATTTACAAAATGTATCCATAAGGATAAAAGAGAATTATTATAAATTGGTATGGAGATGGTACCTAACACCAGTAAGGTTAAGCCATATAGATAAGAAACAGTCAAGGTTATGTTGGAGGGGTTGCCAAAAGATTGGCACATATATTCATATGTGGTGTAACTGTGAAAGTGTACAGAAATTTTGGCAAAATGTGTTTAAAGAGATAAAAGAGATAACAGGAATTGACTTACAAATATGTCAGAGTATAGCATTATTATCTATATTTGATAAGGTTCATTGTACCCAGGCAATGAATGATTTAATTACAAATTTATTAACTGCAGCAAGGTTAATTATATCAAGAAAATGGAAAAGGAAAGAAGATTTTCAAATAAAGGATTGGTATAAAGAAGTGTGGAAAATAGTGATTAATGATAAGCTAACATGTTGAATTAAAGTAAAAAAAGGAATAATGAAAGGGAATGATTTTGGAGAAATATGGAAGTGTTAGCTCACTGGTAAACCCTATCCCAGGGTCTACAATTTTTGATATTAAATATGATTCAATGTGCCTGAGAGGTCACCCAGATGAGCACATAAGCAGCAACGGTCGAACAATTGAAAACCAGGTCACGACAGTACAGTCCCCTGTCACGTAGCCCCAGGAGACCTCAAGCTGTGCAGACCCACAGTAAACAAAGAGTCCTCAGCCTCTGAGAAGCCAACTTGAGGGGATTAGTGTGTTTTCCCCAAGTTCAGCACTGACAGCAGTAAAATCAAATCAGGCAAGGACTATCTATACAAATTCACACAACGACCCAATGCAACCAAAGATCCTGAAGCTTTGGCAACACCTCGTAATCCCATCATGCAAACAGAGCTGCCATTGTGGAGCTTCTTTTTCGTTGCAACTCCCAGTGTTCTCCCCAGGAGAGGATTTGCCCTGAAGATACGTTTTCCCCTACAAATAGTCCTAGTTTTTGAGAGTTTCTTTGGATAACTCCCAGTCATACCAGCAGACCATTTCTCCATCAGTCGAGTAATCCCCTCAGCCCTCTCCGTGCTGAGCTCTACTTTGTTCGCTGTTTTTTCTGGACCAAGGACTTGCAAACAGTATGAATTTTCTTGATTGGCTGGAGATAGTATCAATTGTAAGACTGTCCATTTGCCTTATAGGCTACAGCTCAAATTCATAAAAGGTGAGCTAGTGACCCATTGTTAAGCTTTGACCTGGTCCTTGGAGTTTCTGTATGGTAGTCTGGTCTGACTGAGCCACGCTACTGTGTGCTGTATCTTTCTGTAGGCAATTGAATATCCTCAAGCCTTGGACTGATTTCATGCAGCCTGACTGGCTAGTGTACATCCCTAGCATGTGAATGAAAGAACTATAAACAGAAAGAAATATGGAAGGAATATGGAGAGGGCAGAATAGAGGACTGTTTAGTCATATCTTGCTCAAGCAATAAAAGCTTCCTGGGTTTCTTATCTTTTGTTTGTCCTTTGGTCCTGACTTCTGGATTGCTTCTGGATCCTGCCTCATTATTTGTTCTGATTTATTGATTGGTTTTGTCTGAACATTTGGTCCTAACTGTTGACTTTTCCCATAACTCTTGGCTGCTACCCACTCATGACATCATTAAGGGCTAAATTTTATCGTGGCTGCCCATAGACCTGACAATCCTTCTTCCATAATAGGATGCAAAATGTTCTCTTTCTAAAACCCACACCTCAGAATCTTACAAGAGCTGCCACGGATTCTAGATTGCTCAGAAGAATGAAATACTTTGGAATCTCCAGTTCAGCTTCCAATTGCCAGGTACCAGTATGAATGGGCTATACTCTTTCAGGACTGGATTATGGAATTACAGGATAATAAATGCATAAAAAAATACATCTTTAGTGGCTATGAACCATTCTATAGGCTTGAAGTTCAAGTGACTGCAATGCTTCATGCTGGGTCTTTTATGGGCTAGGAGTTGCCCAAAATAGCCAAAAATTCCATCATCCCTACCAATGACAATTTCTAGCCATAGTGTATTGCCTCTGTGTATTCCAGAATACTTCATTGAGCACATCCTAGAATGTATAAGAAGATATCACTTATTTCTACAGTGACGCAGTCATCTTCAGGTCTTCTTAGGTCTAAATGGAATGGTCGTTGATAATGACCTTCAAGGCATCAGTGGCAAAACAAATCTTGGGAACTCATCACATGCTTCTTTTACAGTATTGTTACTGAGACTGCACAGAACTGATTTCATTTCTTTTCTACTCAAGGCAAGACCAGTGAATGAAAATTAGGAGGGTACTGCAGCTGGAATGAAGCTCACCAACCATTTTTGAAAGGTATTGGCTACCAGAGTTCCTTGGGATGAAACAGAGCTTATCTTTGTATTGAGATGTGTGAGTTTTCTTGAATGCCTTTTGAGGTTTGATCATATATGTCATTCACTATGGCCCTTCAAGGTAAAGCGAGCTAAAAATATAAAGTGATATGGTTGGATCTAATGGTAAAATTTCACTGACGAAACTGCATCTGGCAGTAAAATCTGGAGGGAGACAGTTCCCTATTCCTCGCAGCTTGCTGTACGCCCAGACAAATCTGTTCTGGAAGAGTGGGAAACTTTCCAGAGCATATTTTTGGGTGGTGTGGAGGGCTGTGTGGGAAGGTAGGGGAGCAAGTACCAGGTTGCTTGCAAAGGTCTCCTAGTGTGATGTTGGATTTAACTCATAAGCATAAACAGAAAAAGGAAGAGTGGCTGTGGGACTATAGTCGGCTTCTGCTTCAAAAATTGTTCAGCTGATTGACATTAATTAGAGTGTCTAACTGGGACTACATGCCTGTAGCCTGCTGCTGTACCAGGCATCTGAACTGCATGTATAGGAACTGTTTGTGTGTACAATTTTCCATCCACTTATATATATATGTGCGTATTTGTGTGTAATGTTCACATCTCTAAAATAAATAATAAATATCTGTGGATCTCCACAATGGTTCAAAAATTTATTGGGATGTGTGACTCCAAATCCTGAGAAAATTCTGTAGGTTTATGTGCTTCTTTCTCTTCCACTTACACTTTTCCCCATTTGGGTTCTGTAACCAAAATTTACTTTAATGTCTGCATCTGGAAGAGTATTGTTAGTGCTAACCTCCATTTCATTCCATTAACCATAGTATAAAGCAAGATGGCAAACTATGGTTGAGAGGTCAGCAATAACCATTATTTGTTCATTATGGATGTCATGGTGAACTATCATTGGTACAACCTAGAAACGGAGAGGAGAATTGGGGCATTGAGAATGGAGCATGTGCGTACACAGCATAGTTCCTGTCTAAAGCCTGAGGATTGTTCAAACTACATTTATGTTTCTAAGACAAGATGATGTGAAGACAAGCAGAGGAAGTATTATCTAAAAATAATTTAAGAGTGCCCAAGCCCTGACTATAGTGTCACAAATTTAGAAAAGTCATTAATCTTCCACTCAGTCAATCAGTCAATTGCATTTTGATCATAGATCAGCAGTAAGAGGACAAGAGCAGAACATAGACCATTTCCACATTAGCCTGTTAGAGCGCTATTATTCCACTTTCAACATCCTGCGGAATCCTGGGATTTGCAGTTAGGGAGGGGCCTAAGGCCTAAGGCCCCTCCCTAAACTGCAAACTCCAGGATTCCATAGGATGGTGAAAGTGGAATAATAGTGCTATAAGGGTGTAGTGTGGAAATCTATACAGTGTGAAATGAAGGTACAAAGTAGCTCTGAGACAGAGGTTTAGATAGATAGATAGATAGACAGATAGACAGACAGACAGACAGATGGGATGTCCATTCAACAACCAGCTACTAAATCAATACTTAATGGCATTCACTAGGTTAGAGAGAGTCATAGTAGGATTTGACCAACTAACTTACTCCTAGCAGAAAATGCTAGCATATAGAACTGTGCAACCTTCAGCACAGATCCTTTGGAGGAATATGAAGGAAAAAGAGAAGTATAGTATCTGTTGGATCTGCCTGAAAACTTTTCCAAGATCAGATCTATAAATTGAGAATGAATATCCCTAAAAACAGGAAGTATAGCAGAACATGATCTATCACTTCAACAATGCCTGACTTGCAAGGACAGATATACCCTGTGTAAAGTATCCGTAAGTCTCTCCCATCAAATTGGACTGATGGCAAAAAGTTGAAAAGGGTCAAAGTAAAGCCTCTGAGGTTATATTGGAATTTCCAGAGCATAAAGACTATAGGCCAGAACAAAGTTTATACTATGCCTGCTGGTTGCAGGGTAGTGTTGAGTTCTTGCTCTAGCATACTGCAAGGCCATGTTCCAGATATGTTGCTTGATTGTTTCTTTGGTCTTAGGGAATCCCAAACACAACACATCTGTGGGGGAGGACCCACTCTGTTGCAATTTCAGCTGAACAGCCCACAATAAGGGACCTACTCATTCCTTATGGCACATAAGAAAATTAGTGCAACCTTTCAGATACGTATAAATTATATTGCTTAAGAGCTGGTAGTTAACCTAGGAAATGTTTTTCTGTTTCACAGTCAACATAAGGCTGTGGGAATCAGATTGAGAGTGTATTCACCAACTGAATGGAAGAACTTTTGCAGAAGTCAATAATGACTATTGATCGTTTAAAAGCTAAAAAGGGGTATTCATCACTGTGTTGTCCCAGTGACCTACTCCATATTCTTTAAAGTGTCATTTCTGATTCATTAATTTTCAGTCAACCCACTGAATTTTGCACCAGAAAGTACTAACATGTTTTATTCTGGTGTGCTTGTTTGAAGTACCCTTGTGTCCTATGAGATTCACTGTGGTTCTTTCATAGTAGTTGCTTTTGGGGGAAGGATGAAAGGCTGACCTCAAACATTTTGTTGCCTGAGGCAAAGGACAAGATACCCTCTCTTCCATGAACAACATCTCACTAGCCTGGTGCTTGAAAAGTACTGTATTTCATTAGGAGTGACTGAACAACATCCTCCACTGCACCTGCAGGCATTACAGTCACTTGTGGAGGGAGGGGTGATAAAACAGTTCATGTGGCACATGGTAGCCTTATTCATTTGATACTCCTTACCATCTGTGGTGGTGGCCAAATGGTAGCATCAGCCCTGAAAGTATGAATTCCACCTTACATCTGGCTTGCACATGTTGGTACCTCACTTGCAATATGTTTTCAGTGCGTGAACAGACACCATGAGCATGCAAGTGTGAATCAGCGTGTACTCAGCTGATAATCAGCAGATTGTTTTGAAAACTATGCATTCTGCTGCTGCATATTTTCACCAAACATTCTCTCTCACTCTTACTTGCCTGTCCCTACCTGCTACTGCGTTAGCGTAGACTAGGAAAGTTTGAGGAAACTGATCTTTGTGACTTGGATATAAATCTATCTAATATGGATGTCCTGGGCTAATGTGCAGATTGGAACATAATAATTCTTGGGATGTTGCAGTTCTTTGAATTTTGTCATGGTATTCTTAGCTCTAGTGCTGTTCTCAAATGCATCTGAAAATGCACAGGCTAGGATAAAATGGATTTAGAACTGTGCATGTTTACATAAAATATACTTTCAGTTGGATTTCCTGGGAAATATGTTAAAATATATATATTTACACATTTTCTTGCAATTTTTTTTGCTTAGAGAACTCTTCGTTATTATCATATATTCGATCATAATAAGGATTGTTTATCTCCCCATTGCTTTAGTTATATTTTTATACTAATTTCTATTACAATTTTAGCAAAAAATAAATATACAAGACTATCCTAACAGTCCATACCATTATTATTTATATTACAGTAATTTTTTTTTAATTGATAAAAGTTGCTTCAAAATCCAACAACAATAACAAGGGGAGAGAAGAGAAAGCACAAAAAGAAAAAAATGTTTTTGAAAAAAGAAACTTCTTGAATAAAGAAGAAAAGATAAAACAAAAATTTATGAAACAGAAGGATACAGGAAGAAAATGTAAGCCTTACTCTGTTATAATTCAGCCATTAAACTATATGGATAAACTATGTTAATGGCTGTTTCCTCACTAGTCTGTTATAGTGCTATTATTCCACTTTCAACATCCTATGGTATCCTGGGGTTTGGAGGTTAGGGAGGGGCCTCTAAACTACAAACCCCAGGATTCCATAAGATGTTGAAAGTAGAATAATAGCACTAATATCCCTGTAGTGTGGAAATGGTCAATGATATTTTCATTCCAATAATTTAAGATTCTTGTAGATAATTTTTAAAAAGAATTTGCACATTCCTACAGCAGAAAGATGAAAGAAATTTCTCAATGAACACATGAGAAATTGACATAGACAAGGTAAAGAGTAATCTGCTCAGTGCTGGAGTCAAGAAAAAAGAAAGAGTGAGGATTCTTTCCCAGATTCTGCAGAGTTATCAGTTGTTGCCCTCTTTTGTTATCCTTGCTATATCCCTTTGACCCATTACACACTCTCCTACCATTCCTATTTACCAACAATAGTTCTTGTATTTGGTAATTGCCCTCATTTTGAATTGCCTCTGTTGTGCCTTTGAGGGTAATGCCAATGTCTTAAATAGTTAACTTGTAAAATATAGCTAGAATCGTGTATGTAAATTATGCATGCATAAGCACCATAGTTATGATGCTCTGCATGAATCCTGGCCCAAACTCCCTGGCCCTCACTTTCTGGAAGACAGCTTCTGTGATCCATGAAGGGGCCTGTTCCCATTGCTCAGGAAGCAGCCGATTGCCAGTGAGTGATCTCTGGTGCAACAGGCAGAAACAGGACCTCTGTCCCAATTCTGTCTAATGGGAGAGAATGCTCATGCAAGGGGGAATAGGCTTATCAGCCAGCTGCTTTCCAGTCAACAGGGGAATAGATCCTTGTTGATCGCGGCAGCTGCTTCCTAGAAAGTGGTGACTGAGGGACTTCCATTGTCCCTACATAGCCCCTTAACTAATTGTTCATATGTGCCTTCAAGTCATGTAGTGATTATGAATATGTAACTCTAGGACAGTGGTTCTCAACCTGTGGGTCCCCAGATGTTCGTGGACTTCAGCTCCCAGAAGCCCTGAGCATTGACCATAGTGGCTGGGGCTTCTGGGAGCTGAAGTCCATGAACATCTGGGGACCCACAGGTTGAGAACCACTGCTCTAGGATAAGCATTCATAACTCCCATAGATGATTCTGGCCTACGTTTTTAGTCTATTTAAATTACTTTTATTGTTTTAAACTGCCATGTTGTTGAGTCTCAACTAGAGTAGACCCTTTCAGTCATTTGTTGAACGGTGACTCTGCATATAGGTAAATCACATACAATAGGTTTACTGTAGTCAGGAGTAGCAATAAGATTTAGACATTATAAATACCTCATGCTTGAGGCTCATGCTGAACCTCAAGAGTGATCTGTTTAGGGCAGAATTAACCATCTCTTAAGTATAGAGACATCTTTAATAGAGGAAAAAGGGAGAAATACCCCTGCTGTGTTCCTGACTAGATACGACTAGACCTCAAGAAGACCAGTTATCTTCACAAATTTTGAAAAAAAAAATCAAACACACAACTCCAGAAGGCCCATTTCTTTTTTGTACTTCCTGCTTCACAGCTGCTGAAATATTAAATTCCAGGGCAAATGCCTGCAGAATGCCCATGCCATCAGACAATGTTTTAGTCCCAACTTATTCACTCCTCCTTTCCTCCTGACCTGTCTGGGTATAGCACTATAGATTTTAAAAATAGCCTTGAGGCACAATGGTTGAATCAAACTTCTTGTCCTCTGTTTTTACCGGGGTGCAAATTAGTGGGCAAACAGTAATTAAAATATAAATAAAAATCAAGTCTTGTGAATCACGAGACTGAGGTTAAATATAGCAGGCTTGCTCTTTTGAGACAGGAGTCCTCTGTTTACTTCCTGACTCATCTGGGCCTCTGTTCCCTCAACCCATGCATCATGGTGCAATTCCTCGGTAGTCATCAGAACGTATATAGTTTAAACCGATAGAAGTTTACAGCTCAAGTGATCTTGGGAAGCAGCATAATGTGATGAATATTGACTTTATCAAGCTAGTGATTCAGTGTCCCAGCTCAAGTAAGGATTTCCCTGTGAAAGAATGGTAGTGAGAGGGGGTGTCCTGTCCCCACTCTTATTCAGTTTCCCCACCCTAAGCCTCACTGCTCCCTGAGCTGGCCTGTGAGTTTGCTCTGAAGCAACAATGCTGCCCGTTGTCTTGCAAGTTTAGAAATCAAAGCCCGGGATTCATCAGTGAAGAGAGCAACAACTCCAAACAGAACACAGCAGGCGGATCACGGCAGTTCAAGGGTTGCGACTCAGTGTCACGCAAAGGAGATGAAACAGAAAGGCCCTCATCCCACACTTGAATGATGCAGAAGTGGGTAAAACTGTAGTCTTATTCAGGTGCCCAGGGCTGCATTAAGGTTTTCCTAGGTCGGAGGTGCTCTTGTATTTGATTCATATATGTGATTCATGCTAGTTTATGATTTCAAGACTTGTTTAAAAAAACTATTTCTGTTTTTAAAAATTTCTATTCATAATTTTTGTGGATGAAAATATAAAATATCTTTATTTTGAAATTTTGTTTTCTTTCCCAATTCCTAAATTTTTTGGCTAATCCTGTTTTAGTAGGCCCTAAAACTTTCGTAGGCCCTAGCCACTATGCCTAAAGTGCCTAATGGATAAGGCGGTCCTACAGGTGCCTAGTAAATGTAGAAAATAACATGGAGAAATGAGGAGCACACTAGTTCTTCCCCATGCAGTCATTACTTCCATTGCTGTTCAAAGGAGGGGGCATGTTCTGAAGAGGGGAATCTTTTCTGTCCATAGAGACAATTTAGAATGCTGGGGCTTTCCTCTGCAGAAAGCACCTCTCTGTGTGAAAGGAAAGAATGGGCGTCCTTGTATAATATGCAACAGTAGCACTATGATTCTACTTTAACTGCTGTGGCAACTGCCATGGAATCCTGGAATTTACAGTTTAAGAAGGAGTATATAGAATTCTCAGCCAGAGAGATATAGTGATTCACCAAACTCCAGGATTTCGTAAGATCTTGCTATGGCAGCTAAAATGGAATCATAGTGCTATGTGTGTGGTATGCAAGGGTCCAGAATGAAGGGGACTGGGCTAGTATAATGCTCCTTGAGTGTTTATTTTTCACACATGCAGAAAACTTGAACAGATCTTCCACGTGCAATAACAACAGCATGGAATAGCAAATACTGAGAATAACCAATGGGAGAGTTTGCTACCTAAACTCTTGATGACTTGGGACTCAGGTAAATGAAGTCTACATGCTCCCATGTCAGCTTGCCTATGCACTGAGGTCCATTGAGCTATAAATATTCAAGTGCTGCAATTCATCAAGTGCTGCAATTCCATAGCTCCCACCCCACAAAAGAAGCATCTATAGTTATGATCCCAAGCAGAATCCATCATCATGTTGTTGGTGTTTTTGTGTGCCTTCAAGTTGATTCCGACTTATGATGGCGCTAAGGCAAACTGTAATGGGGTTTCCTGAGGCTGAGAATATGTGATACACCCAAGGTCACCCAGTGGGCTTCCATAGCTAAGCAGGAAATCAAACCCTGGTCTCCAGGGTTGTAGTCCAGTGCTTGAACCTGGCTCTCAATAGTAATGCATCACACTGGCTCTCAATAGTACTGTAATGCCACACACACTGATCTCTTTCTCTTTCTCTTTCTCTTTCTCTTTCTCTTTCTCATCAATCCACGCACCCACCCACCTATCTTTTATATTATTTCTATGGAACAGAAGAAGTACTCCAGTTAATCTTCTGTCCTAGAACACAGACATTCAAAACATCTGTGGCCAGAAAGCTTCTGTCTTGCCATCCAGGTGAAAGTTGGAAACATAACCTATTTGTCATGCACGTGTGTTCATAAGGATATCAGTTCCATCTAAGACAGGTTAGACAAAGTACAGCCCACGGGCTGCTTTATGTTGTCCCTAAGGCCATATCTGTAGCCTCAAGAATCTCCCCACCTCACCCCCCCACCATTCATTATGTAAGGTGGTCCAAAGATCTTTTCATCCATGAATGGTTCAGTGTGCTCCTTGACATCATTAGGTGTCATTTTGCCTCATTCTTGACCTTTTTGAGGAGGGGTATCCTTCAACTTTTAAAGGCCAAGATGGAATTTAGAAAGGATCCTAGATTCCAGGATTTATACCAAGTTGGAAGATAGGATGTTTTTCTGAGAGGGAACAACACCAGTTGTTACCCGTTCCTATTGCTACAAATCTGATTTGGATTAGATCTTGCCCTAAGGTGCTTTCTAGATTTATCTCTATCTCTATTTCTAAATATATACTTTTCTGAACAAAGCTAAAATATTGAGACTTCTTGCTTAAATCATTTTGCAGCTTTGATCTAAGGTGTTCTCAGCTTACACTTAGCATTTTGTATCTTCTGTTATTTTTTGAATGCTGTCTTGAATCCTAGTTTCTAGTTAAAGATAGTTAAAGATAGGATATAAATAACACTCGATGATGATCATGATGGCAGTGATAATAATAATAATAACATTTTGCACTAAACAGCTTTGGCAGGTGTCACTTGTAAAACCTCATAATCACTTAACTACAAATTACTATCAAACAGTAAATACCAATTACAATTTCCCCCCACATCCTGGATAATATGAAAAAAAAACACAGTCGCATATCTTTTCAAATACTGACTATCCAATATTAAATACAGAAATAAAACATTGGATATCAGAGATTGAAATCAAATACTGAATATTGATATTGACTACCCAGATAATACTTGGAAATCTTTGAATATTCAGAGAATGTGAAATAAATATTGTATAGGATTCTGCACAAAATAAATGCCTGGGAACAAATTCATTACACCTGTAATGGGATCTTCCTGGCTTTATATTTCCTTTTCTATTATTCTAATAGGGATTCAATGAATGCTTTTATCTACATGCTGAAAGGCAGCCTAGAGGTGTCATGTTTTGTTCAAAGTTCACAAGAAAAGGTTCCTTAAGAAATTCTAGCAGGTTTGCTGGTATATTCCAAAAAACCCCCAAAACAAAACCTTAAGAATAAAAACAAAGAAAGAGAGAAAGGAACAAAGGAATTTCTGTTCCTATGGGCATTCAGGTTGCTCACAAAGTCAGCACAAATCCGACACCTCTCTCCCCTCAAATAACTAGGGAGATCTCCAAAGTGCCCTTCCTCTCCAACAAAATCTATATTTATAATGCATAGTATCAAATGAAGAGCCAACTGCATTAATTACACCAGCAGATCAACACAGTTTTTTCAACGTGTGTCCAATATCAGCACATGGATTTAAGATCCTACAGAGAGAATTCTACCTCCTCCCACCCAGTTATTTATTTTTTACACACATATTCATTGCTGAAGTAAAATCTAGTGCTGAGATGATGCTCATTTTGCCAAGGGGTGGGTGAGATGTGATTTAAAGAGCAAATGTCCTGCCCAGTTGCTAAACTATTAGAGGACTTGGCTGGGAACCCTCTTAATGCTCAATGCAGGACCAAATCTCCGGGACTCTCTTGAGGGGGAATCATAGTGACACACGCTCACAGAAGGAGAATGAAAGCTCTTGCAGCTCCTTTGCATTCCGTTGTAAATACCAGCCCACGTTCTTGCAGCCAGACTCATGCGTTGATGACTGAAGCATCTGTAAAAAAAAAGTCCTGTATGCCAAAACACATCCATTCATTTTTTTCCCTCTAAAAATGACAAGCATTTCTGGTAATGGACAATTTCTGACTCAGTTACAGAAGGAATCAAATTAGGAGGTGGAGTGACTTTGAATGATAACTGAACAATGCTATTGTTAAATGTTCAGAGAAGAGTCATCGTCTTCATCCACAATCCAGTAGGGGTGAGTAAATGGAAACCGGAGTGCTTTGGCTTAGCATAGTTGTGAAATACAGCCCTGGGGGCTTAACTGGATTCTGTTTTGAAAATGACAAAGCTTTCCTTCCCCCCCAAAGTATAACAGCGACTGGATCTTAGGGTGGAAAGAGTCAGTGAGAGCCTACCGCTCAGACTTAACACAATATGCTGCAACACCACAGAACAGTGCAGGCAGAGTTGCTAGAGAGCAAGGACTGATACTGAGGGAAGGAGATTTCAGTCATACTAAGCACTGTGTTTATCACATTTTTGGCAGAGCTGCTCCCTCAAGTGGTGAAAATCATCTGTTTATCATAGCATGTAATTTTTCTCATGTCTTTAGCATGCTTTGTTTGAGTGATCATTCAAAAGCGAACAAAAGCTTAATTTACAAGCATGATCACTTTTGCATGTACATCTGAGAATATCACATTGTGGGAGGATAAATGGGTTATTTCTAACTGGATCAAATAAAATGAGCACCAAATAAAGTCCCAAATCTCACAACATTTGTGATTCCTGAGTCTTGCAAGCAGAGGTTTGTGGTGCTTCAACCTGCTTGTGATGAAGATGAAAACCGCTAATACTGTTTGTTCATACGAATCAACAAAGCTGCCTGCATTTTTTAGACATCCTCTTCCTTCTCTGGAGTGTGTGGATATGCAAAGTTTCATAATGAGAACCTATCCTTCAAATTTTGCCACTTCAACATTGCTGGCAAAATCTTGCCCTAAGATTTGGGAGGCCAAGATAGGTTCTTATAAAGCATAGGCTTTACCTTGTGGTTGGGGAGCCTATACCACCCACCTATTGTTTAAAGGCTTGTCATGCTGTGGCTAGTTACTCTATTGAGAGCTAAAGTGGAACTTAGGCATGGCTCTTCATCTCCTTTGGGGTGCTGCTAGGTTGTGAAGAAACCACCCACCATCACAGACAGGCTTGGTCAGGACTTAGGAGAGTGCCTTCTTGGAGGCTGCTCCCAAATTGTAGAACTCCCTGCCACAGGGAGTCCCCTCTCCCCTTCTGTCTTTCCAAAGACTTTATTCAGGCAGGCTTTTGGCTTATGATTTAAGTGGCAAAAGAGGCTTTTAATGGGGCTGTCATCCCTTATCTTTTTTAAAAAAATATATTTTAAAAGTGTTTTAAATTGCTTTAATTCTGTGTTTTTAATAGACTTATTTACTTATTTTTTTAAAAAAACTTTTGTACAAATAGTTTTATTAGCTGTACTTTGTTGAGATGTAAGCCACCCTTGAGTCCTGTGAAAGGAAAGAGGCAGGCTGTAAACAATCAAATCAAGCATCAGAGGCAGTTGGATCCTGAACGGAGATCTTTACTTAACATGAACAGAAGTGTGTTGTTGTAGTCACATCCTGCTTGTGGCTTTCCCACCGAGGCAGCTGGTTGTCCAGGACTGGAATGGAGTTTGGAACTGTATAGATCTTTGGATAGCTCTGCCATCATTGTTCTTCAGTATTCTTAAATTAATGTTCTCCATTACAAGCTACAGATATTTCTCTAAACAACAGAAGACAAAGCATTGTTATATATTGTATGCCAAATTGGAATTATTGTGGATCAGTGTGGATATTCAAGCCCTGACACCTCATAAATTGAACTAAAACTAAAATTCTAAAACATTTTGCCATCTGGAGATATTGTAACAGGAAATATCCAAATATTTCACAGCATTCCTATTTTCATCTCACTTGGTCTCTGAAACTGGCTGCCCTCAATATAGAATTTTGCCTCTTACCATGGTCAGCTAATGAATAATCTAAATCATCATCACTGTAGTCAGTAATTCCTCTCATGGCTCTGTCCATGTAGTGAGCTGGTTGTCTTTACCCTCTGGCATTTCTTCAGTAACTCATTACAACTACATAGAATTTGCATAGAAAATTGTTTGCGCGGTTGCCACTTTGGTTAGTAGTAATAATGACTTTTACTTAAATAAATCCCTTTTCAAAGATCTCTGTAGCAAATTGCTATTCCTATTTAAGATCTGATAATCATAGAATTATAGAATCATAGAAATGTAGAGTTGGAAGAGAGCACAGGGGCCATCCAGTCCAACCCCCTGCCATGCAGGAACACCCTCAAAGCACTCCCGACAGATGGCCATCCAGCCTCTGCTTAAAAACCTCCAAAGAAGGAGACTCCACTAACTCTGAGGCAGCATATTCCACTGCCGGACAGCTCTGACTGTCAGGAAGTTCTTCCTGAGGTTCAAGTGGAATCCCCTTTCCTGCAGCTTGAATCCATTGCTCCTTGTCCTGGTCTCTGGAGCAGCAGAAAACAAGCCCTCTCCCTCCTCTACATGGCATCCTTTCAGATATTTAAACATGGCTATCATGTCCCCTCTTAACCTTCTCTTCTGATCAAAGCTCTCAAATTAGTCCATTGCTGAGCTGAAATTTTTCAATAATGGTCATTCTGGGATCACAAGTACATACATTGGATGAGTTTTTCATAAAATATTAAGTGGATCAGCTACCCTATGTCCATACGTTCTAACATCTTCTTTGTATGGTCTCTTTAGGAAGTTCTTTTTTTTTTTTTGCTGAGCAATAGAATGGGATGAATATTATTTAATACATATTATTATTCGTTGTTTTTGTTGTCTTGTGCCTTCAAGTCATTTGTGACTCATGGCAATCCTAAGGTGAACTTATCACAGTCCCCCCCCCAGATTTGTTCAGAGGTGGTTTCCCATTGCCTTCCTCTGAGGCTGAGAGAGTGAGAGTCATTTAGCGGTTTCCATGGCTGAATGGGGATTCAAATTTTAGTCTCCAAAGTCATAGTCCAGTGTTCAAACCAGTAGACCATGCTGACTGTTATACTGTTATACATACACACTATTTTATACCGAATATTGCACATAGAAAATGCAAAATACTGTGGTGTTGCATATGGATTTTTTCCCTTGACTCTTTGCACCTATTGTGTTTACAATTCATTAGTTATCTGGATTCAGGCTTGTTTTGTATTGCTCCTTTAAATAAGGCACAAACCTTCCAGGTGCTTTGTTTATATGAAAAGAAGTTGTGATTAAATTTTTACAAGGGCCATGAGGACACATATATAGGCCAAAATCTTACACTGGTGTCGTATAGCGTAATCTCTGCAAGTATAGTTGCTCAGTAATTGTGTTATGGTAAGTTGTCCATTCACATCCATGCATGTCCAGGCATGGTGTACATCCTTATGCATAATGGCAGGGCGTCTGCACCTCTGTGCCCACAACCTTGAACATTCAATCAATTCCACAGGGCAACTTACCCATGCATAAGGCACCAACAGAATTTGGACTCTAGTTTTTGCTGCCATCACTGCCACTATAGCAATGGGAAGAAAGAGGTTGGCACATGCCACAAAAAAAGCTGGGAAGGTTTTTTTTACAACCAGTCTATCGTTCCATATCCACCCTTAATAAAGTCTATCTGAATGACAGCATCTCCCCAATTCCCCACCAAAGTTTTTTCACCGCTCTGCTATGAAAAATTCTTTCAGTGTGTTACAACTGAGCTCCTCCATAATTTGTCTTTTTATTTTGATTCACTTATAATGTTAAACAATAACAACACAGAAACTGGAAACATAACCTTGTGGACTACAATTTGCAGAATCCCTTAGATGGGGCCACTTATACTTCTGGGAGCTATAGCCCCAGTGTGTACATTAGTGGCACTATATTAATTTTAAAGTACTCCTTATGAAGAGCCAGTGTGGTGTTAGTGAATTGAGCATTGGACTATGACCCTGGAGACCAAGGCTTTGATTCCTTACTCAGCCATGGAAACCCACTGGGTTACCTTTGGTGTGTCATACACTCTCAGCCCCCAGAAAACCCCATGATAGGTTCACCTTGGGGTCACCATAAGTCAGAGGTGACTTGAAGGCACACAACAACAGGAAACTCCTTATGAATGGAAGAGATACTGAATCCAATTACCATCTAGAGATTTTGTGGGTGTGCGTGTGTGCCCAACACAGATCCGGTAACATCTGGCAGTTCTTCCTTAATTCAAGACAACTGCCTCAAAGGAGGCCTCATCAGACCGCAGTTCATGTCATTTCTGAACATGAGTAAGTAAAGATCTTCTCAAACCATGGCTGGCATCTTATTGGTGTTTTATGCATAAGTAAGTTCCCTTACTCATGTGGTTATTCTTTTATGGTCATGGTGTAATGTACATATTCATTTGACAGTTTTATGGGGAGAATTTTGCAACTGCAACTATTTCACATGTAATTGCAAACTCCTGGATGGTCCACAAGTACTCACCAGTTCCTTCAGTGTACCTCTTGATTCACTGGGACTGCAGAAACTGTAAGCACATTGGCAGATATACAATTGATTGTACAATGTTGGTGTTCAGCAGAAGGTTAGTGTATTGCAACTATCATTTGGCTATGTTAGTGTGGATCTCCGTGATGCAGTCATAATGGAGAATCTCAGCTCATGTGTCTGAGTTCACAAGCAGTTTTTGATCATTTATTGGGCAGGATTTAGGCATATTTTCTTAAATATAACCCTGCAGTCTGGCAGCGAAGACTTTTGTGGAACAATCTTTTACACAGTCTGACACTCAGGAAGGAAATTGTGTAAAAGTTACTTTTTGGGACTATACCTACCAGAATCTCCTAACCAGGAAGATTCTGAGAGGTATGGTCTTAAAAGGGAAGTTTTACAGGTTCTATCATAAAACTACACTGTATGAAGTCAGACCAGCACTCAATTTAGCTTGGTCTTGTCATGCTCTCTTTTGCATGCCATTGCCTATAATTTTGTCTTCCACCAAACTTTTAATGGTGCAAGAGCCATGTATTCTTTCTGAACCACTGTGCAAGTTGCATGTATAAACAGGGACAATAAATAAAACTGCATTCCTAGAACCCCTTATCAGGGAGTAAACCTCACTAAATTCAGTGACACTTCTGAGGAGATACATGATGTATAGGATTGCACTGAGAACAATTTCACATAAGATAAGCCTTTAAAGTCAATAGAGGTCAACTTAAAAAAAACTCTCACAAGCATTCCATATTGAAATATGTTTTTGATGTGATGTACGTAACAAAACTTTGTCATAATGTGAGCCTATAAATTTAATGAAATGTATATTGGGTATATGATATAGCCTTCTGATTTCTATAATATTACACTTCCAGAAGTTTTTAGAGCCATAAAACAAACCTGGCATGATTCTTAGGATCCTGGCCCGGGGTGAACAACTTGTATCCTCTAGATTGTCAATTCCCAGCATTTCTTTAGTATTGGCTATGCAGGCTAAGCCTGAGAAGACTTGGGGTCCAAAATCTGGAAGGCCACAAGTTGCCTGCCATTCCTAAAGTAAGCACTATATCTGAAATAAGCAACCACGGGGCAAATTTTCTGCATCTCTGGGGCTGGCTGGTTTGAAAAATGGGTATTTTTTTTTAAATGTTAAAGCAGTACAGAGTATTGGTGACCTATTTAAAAAGTAAATGTTTGCTCCAGGAGCCTATCAGGAGAGACAATTCTCCCTCTGTTTTGACCATAAAAAGTGAGTTTGGAGGGGTCAAAAGCCAAAAAAAGGAGGTGTCAAAGGGAGTCTGGGGAAGGGTCAAAGGCAAAAAAGAAAAAAGTCTTGAGGGTACATGTGGCTCTAGGGCTCTTTGTTCAACAAATAAAGACAAAGAGTTTCCAAGCAAGTACCTGTTTAGCTTCAAGTGCCTGATGATCTTCTGTGTGTATAACAAAATGATTTCAAGTTAGAAGGAAATCTTTAGAATTCGTGAGGCTTTCTGCGTCTCTCTTTTGGTTTTTGAAGAATTGCCTTGATCGTTCCTTTCAAAATTCTGTTCTACGTACGCATCTGTGCTTCAGTCACCATTTGAGACACTGGTTAGTTCTCTGTCGCATCCCCCCTCCCCACATGCTTTTCCCCTGCCATCTCTAGAGAGTCTGGGAGAGTGTTTTGGATCACTGGCCTGCAATGTGATTCATCCTGGGATAAGCTAAAGTCAGATGCAAGGGGATATGGTCTCGCCACTCAGAGCTATGTTATCATGGTCTATGCCTATAATGCTATCCCTTACAACTATCTCAATTTGATCTGGACATCCGGATTTTGTAACCTCATTTTATAACTGTTCCTCTGTCCCTAATTCCATCCTGTAGAGTTCTGAGGACATGTAACAAGAAGCCGGTGAGCTACTTTCCCCTTACTGCCTCTGTGCCAGCGTCACCTGCTGTATTGGCATCACTGGGCAGGCATGCGCCGTTACACTCCCCATTGGAATGTCAGCTCAACGTTTGAGATTCACACCCCGCGTTCGGAGCGCAGAGAGGGTTGACTTCTGGAGCCACGGCTGGTGTTTGGGAGCACATAAAAGTGCCGGAGTCCCCTTGCTCTTTGGCAGGACTTCAAGGGCTCTCTCAACGAAGAGGATCTTGACAGCATACTTGTAAACTCCACAGGCCCCAGGGGGGCTCAAACGCCATGATATTTATGCTAGGAGGTTGGGATCGTCCAAATACTTGGCCTGTTATTCAGACAGAGGTCTCCTGGTAAGAGAACCAACATTTCTGACACCTGTTAATTGGCATTTAAAAAGTATAAAGGCTGTCAGGAGTCAATAAGGGGAAGGGAGTATGCTGCTGTTTGTTCTCCCACTCAGGAATAATAATGGTAAAAAATAAAATAAAATTATGCGCTATTAATCAATGCAAAGGATCATTATCACAGAAGCTGAACCAATTGATGCCCACAGTAATTTTTAGGACAGGAACACAAAAATTTGTGTCTGGTGGAGGGTGCTTTCAGGCTGCAGTATTATATATACTTCTTGGAGAGCAAGCACCATTGAAAACAATGGGGCAGACATATTTGTGAGTAGATATTTAAATTGCATGATAAGTATACTTTCCAGTGGGTGTATAATTATAATAATAAAGAGATAGTGTGGACATAGTTTCACCTGAAACTGATGGCAGATATATTTAGGTTCTTTTTTTTTAAGTCCCTATTTTATTGTTGTTTGTTAACTTTATGCATTTTTCTTTTACCATGAAAAGCAGTCTCATAATGGCTTACAGCTCACACATAGCACAAATGCAGAAACCCGTAAGTAATACAACAAAGATAGTTAACATGAACCATGATCAATATAATAAACAAAAATGAATGCCATTTTTTAAAAAAAAAATCTAGTAACAGTATAATATAGTACTAACAAGGTTGATTCAAAATACTCAAACTCTCCCCACCCACCACAAAAGCAGCCTCAAAACCTGAAAAAAGTTATTTTTTGTACTATGGTTCCTGGAATTTGCACCACTGGCCATGGTTCTTCTAGGGGATTCTGGGAGCTGGAGTAAAAAAATAAAACTTTGCCAAAATTTGGATGTGGCCTACAACAGTCAGGCTGTGATTTGCAGTCAGTCCTCCACATTTGTGGGTTTCACTTTTTCAGATCTGATTATTCACGGATTATTTGCTGTCATTTCTGCTGCCTCTCTGTGCCATTTTTAATAGGGACTACAAGCCTTGTGAGACTGAGAAACTGTGAATGAAGCTTGTAAGTCCCTATTAAAAATGATGTGAGGCAACAATAGAGGTGGCAGTTAAGGCCTGCCAGCCACCCATTTCTGCCTTGTAAAGGAGCCCTGATGCCTCAGAGGAATCCATGGTGGGTTGAATATCGGGATCATACTTTTTTGTGTATTAAATATGGTTTGGGAGGGCCTAGAGTTATTCATGGTTTTTTCCACTTTCATGGAGTTCCTCTGCTCCTAACCCTAGTGAATGTGGAGGGATGACTGTATACTGAAATCCTGAAAAAGTAGATATATTCTTGACAGGGGCCAAGGGGATGACAGACTCTGAACCAGGCAAATTTCTTTGAAGAGAGTATTCGAAAAAATGTGCAGCTACCACGGAAAAACCCCATTGACCAAACTACTTATAGAGGATGAATACAGAGAAGCTGATGCCCAGCTTGTTATCTTGTTGATTCATAAGGGAAGGGGTGATCCTTGAAGGTTTGGGATCTCAATCGTCACAAGGCTCAATAGTAGGGCTCTGTAGATTAAAAACAAAGTGGCCACAAGTGCAAGAAAGCCAAGACTAGACATATATGTTTATATCACCTATCTTCATTGAATGGTCTAGGAGCCACAGCCAGCAATTCCAACAGCTTCCACACAGTCTTTGAAAGCGGCAGACCAACTTACAATGCATTTGTACACTGACATATTTTGCTTATTTAATCGAAGTGGAATGTGATTGAGAGCAACTAGATCATGAGTACTCCTAGGTTGCCTGGACTTTTGAGTCCAAGTTCAAGGCCATTTCTGGGCTAGATACCATCAGCACATTGTAGTGTTACAATTCCTGCATTGTCATTCACGTAATGCTGTTGGGCTAGGAACGCTCTTTTCCACACTGTTCCACCTTAAGCAGATGAGTAGTGTTATTGCTGTACTAACGCAGCAATGTTGTAACAGCATGACACGCCAGTACACTATTGCACTTCTGCCCTATAATGATTATAAATGTATTTAAAAAATTAAAAAGTTTTAACAAAGGAGAAAGTTAAAATAAACATGGAGATGTGATAGAGTTACCACACCATGGAAGCTGCTGAGGTAGGGAGAAGCTGGGCACGCCCACAGCCTACTCACTGCTGAATCCATGATAACAAGAAGTGCTATCAAATGCTATAACACTACCGCACTATGACAGCTGACAAGATTGAAGTGCTAATGGTTAATGTTAATGTTAAAGTGTTAAAGGATTTTTTCTGGAAATAGAATAAGGTGGTTTGGTGATGCTTGGGGGTGGGGCAGCAGCTGGATAGCAACAATGTCATGCGTTAGCACACCTCCTGGACCAGAAATAACCCACCACTGCTGCGCTTTAGTGATGATGGCCCTTTTCGCAGCGCCGGCGATTGCATGACGGGGGAGGGCGGCTTGCGCAAAAAGCCTCTCCTGAAACGCCACCGCTCCCCCCGTGCCTCCTTACCACACCTAGCTTCTTCTTGCGCAACCGGCGCTCTTCAGCCACGCCCCCAGCTTCTGCAGCACACCCTGGGAGCTGTAGGCGGCGCTGGGGGAGGAAGTGCAACCGTCTCGTCTGCGACGGCACACTGCACTTCAGGTAAGTGCGGGAAGCCGCTGTGAGCATTGCACAAGCGCGGTTTATTTTTGGCTTCAAGCCGAAAATAAAAAAATAAGGCTTGAGCCTTGTGAGCACCACGCAAGTGGGAGTGCGTCATGCAAAGCAACGCTCCCATTCCCGCGAGGCTCACGGGGCTCTTGCACGAGAGAAGGCCCGTGCAAAAAGGGCCATTGTGTGGAAATGGCCTAAGTGAACGTCCAAGGCTGCTCCCTACTGGGTCATCACTCAGACCAAACTTCAAGACATCCCATGAACAAGTGGACATGCTCTCTTCAGAAGGCCTCTCTTTTATTCTAGCACAAAAATGTTTTCCATTTATGCTGCAACCAGAAGACAATGAGTCATTATTGAAAAAAATGGATGGGCAATAGGGATGCAAATTCATGTGACCAATTGAGGAAAATTGAGATAAAGCTCAAGATGCTGAAAATATGATTGTTTTATTGGGAAAAAACCCCCCAACATGTTTTGGCCTCTGTGTGTACTTTTAAGACCTTCTTCAGGGGCTATATAAAATCAAAAAAGGCCAACACATAAATTTCATGATGCATTGTTATATTACATGTTACCATGTCATGTAAGCATGTATATAATATAAATAATATATACAATATATTAGTGTAACAGTTGTTGTCGTCGTATGCCTTCAAGTTGTTTCCAACTTATGGTGATCCTCAGGTGACCCTATCATGAGTTTTACTGGACCTGAAAGTTTGTAATGCGCTCAAGGTCATCCAATGTGTTTCCATGCCCATGCAGTGAATCAAACCCTGGTCTCAAGGGTCACAGTCTAACTGCATTTCTTCACTAGACTGTTACAGCGCTATGATTCCACTTGCAATGTCCTCTGGAATCCTGGGGTTTGCAGTTTCGGGAGGGACCATCCGGCCCCTCCCTAAACTGCAAACCCCAGGATTCCAGAGGATGTTGCAAGTGGAATCATAGCGCTATAACAGTCTAGTGCAGAAATGGCATAACTCTCAAACCACAAACCATGCTGGCTCTTTAATGTAACAATACATTACATGAAATTGTTATTATGTTTGTACATTGCCTGGGGCCTGTACATACCTATCTAACTTCAAAACTTTCTGGATCAGGAATTCTCAATCCATTTACTATAGAAGTAGAAATGTGTGAATGAAGGCTGAAGGTTTTCTATGTCTTGTTAAGGAAATGGTGTGAAAAAAATATATAGGTAACATTCAAGAATGCACAGATGTATTTGGGCTGAAGGAAATGGGACCATCAGAAAACTCTGAAAGATTTTTATAAAAGTGGGAGGAAGTGAAGATCTCTAGGGACCAAAGATTTTATTATAAAATCCATTCTGCCTCCATTATTTTTAAAAAACATAATCCTTAAAGCAGTAGCTTTCACGTTCTCTATAGCCCAATATCTGTTGCAGAATGATGTTGTTCCAAGAAATGACTCACTAAGGGAGCAACTATTCTATTGTTCTTTATATTAGAAAGACGTTCACCTATATATTTCTTGAGGAGTTGTTGTTTTTCCCAAAAAAATCTTTAGACACTTGCACTGTAAAGCATATATAGCAAAACCGCTGTTTCAAGCAATAACGCAGTGTAAAATATGTCTCTGGTGGTTAATGTGGTCTGTGAAATCGGTTATCCTGGAACTGTACCTGCAATTGACACAATGGCCCTTTCCACACGGGCATATTGCCCACGCTAGGGCGACCTCTCCAGGAGGTCTTCTTCACCGTGGGGTGCGCTAGAGCAGTTTCAGCAGGCTCTACACCTCAAACTGCTCTAGCACAGCCGTGGGGGTGGCGCTGCGAGTTTTATAACCTTCGCAAGTGGTTTTTATGGAACTCGCCCGCACTGATCCGTGGCAGCCCCCGGTGAAGAACTGCAGAGACGCGGTAGCGCGTCCCTGCATATCTGCCTGGGGGCGGGCTTCTGGCTGGCGTGCTGCCCTGATTGGCGGAGCGCCGCCGGCCACCATTTTGGGTGCCGTTGAGCGCCGCCAAACGCCGCCGAGCGCTGCCAAAATTCGGTGGTGTTTAGAGCGGTGAAGCTGTGCTCCCCACAGGGACGGAGCAACCTGCTACGAGGTAAGCTCTGCCCCTGCGTGCGCTGCCCTGTTTCGGCCCCCCCGTGAGGAAAGGGCCAATGGCCACAGGGAAAGTTAGCCTTGGTAACTTGATGCCCAGATAATGAAGAGGAACAATAGCTCAGTTGTAAAATATGTAATATGAATGTGTAAGGTTCCATATTCAATCTTGTCCATGCTACTGTCAAATCCATTATTTTTTTTCCATCTTATTTGAGTTTATGTACAAGCGATTTTCTTCCTTCATGTACATTTACTAATTCCTTTCACCATCTAAAGTTTAGTCTATTCAGCTTCTCTTTTCTTCTTCATATTCTGTATGTGCTTTCCTCCTTATAATAGCCTACACTGAAGGAAGGGCTTAATGTGAGACTAAGCTAACTTCGTGGAATCTGGAGCCCAGGTTTGGGAGATATAAATTAGCAGCAGTAGTTGTGGAATCTTTGCAAACATAAGGAAAATGCTTTCCCTCATCTTTGCGTAACAGGGACCAGATGAAACCCAAGGCAGGCCTCTCCTTGGAGAATCTCCATTTTTGCTTCCCTTTATGCTGCCTCTTTGCAAAAATGTTTGCATCTGTGGCAGTCTTTTTCTCCCTTTACCACATATGTGGCCTGAGGCAAAGGACAAGATGGCACTTCCCCAGTTCCACATACAAAGGACAACCAGACTTGCAGCTGAATTTCATTTTAACAACAATGATAAGACAGTGTTTTAAACTGCCCCTAAGGAAAGCAGAGCAGCTTGGGGTGGGACAGATTTTTTTTATAATAGAATTTGGAGAATAGTAGGTGTAAACAATATGTAGAAGTTTAATTATATTAAATAGAAGAGGTTACTTATATTTTTGCTTATAGCCAGTGAATGGAAAGCTGGAAGTTGTGCATGATTACCCTTTGCAGGTTGTGGATTTATTTCTTTTCTGTTTCTTTTTTGATTTGTTTTGTCTTTTCTTGTTGGTATACCCTATATGTTGTTTTATTGATTTAAATCATGTGTCTTACACCATATTACAGTGGCTCCTCCACTTTTGTGAGGGTTCGGGTGCAGAACCCTCACAAAAGTGAAACTGCAAGTAACTCCTCCCTGCACTTTTCCTCCCATTCCCTTTAGTGCCCCCCCCTTTCTTGCCTTATGAATCAGCATGCATTCTCCGTGCTGGGACAAAATGAAGAGGAGCCATTGGTGAGAACTCTTTGGGTTTGGTCAGTTAACCAATTACAAATCCACCTAAGAGTAGTGTTGTCTAGCCCACATTTTCCCAGCTTGTTTGCAAGAATAATGTAATTCATCTGGAGACTTGAATTAATTTAGAGTAGCTATGTATTCCTATACTACCTCTTTACCTGTTCTGCGCTGCATTTCCCCCACTGCATCATCTGCTTCATTTTCCCCAGGTTTTCCTTTTGAGAGAAGATTGAGGCAAAGAAGATGTTCAATAGTTCTGCCTTTTCTCTGTCTGCTGTTAGTATTTCACCATCCTCTACACACAGAGGCCCTACCGTTTCCTTGTTACTCCTTTTGCTATGGACATAACAAAAAAGTCCTTCTTATTGTTTTTAACCTTTCTAGCAAGGCTGAGATCATTCTAGCTTTTCTGACTTTCTCTCTACACTTGCTGGCTATTTGTTTGAATTCCTCTTTAGTGATTCCCCCCACCTCTTTTCCATCTCTTATACAGGTCCCTTTCAAATTCTAGCTCCATTAAAAGTTCCTTAGATATCCATCCCAGATTTTTTAGATACCTCCCATTTTTCTTCCTCACTGGAATTCTTAGAAATTATGTCTTTGATATTTCACTTTTAAGAAATTCCCATGCATCATGAATTCTCTCTCTCTCTTTTTTTTTAGTATTTCTGGCCATGGGATCACTCATGTTTGTGTAACACACACTAACAAGACCTTAAATTGGTTTGTGGGAATTGCTTGTATTGCTTTTATAGCTCTGTAAAATCAGCTACCCACGAGAATGTTTTTCCAGAGTAGGGATGGAGAATATGTTGCTCCCTTCAAAAGTCGCTGGACTACAGTTCCAGTCATCCATCCATCATCACTGTGTGAGCTAAGTGTGATCACAGTTGCAGTCCAACTTGTTCTGCACCCTAGGACCTTTCTACTTCACCCTCCCAACTTACCATAGGGATGGGAGAAGTATGGGACTGCAAGAATGGTTCTGCATGATGTCGTCATGGTCCTGTCCTTTTCCTGTCCCCAGGGGGTGCAATCATGGAGTAAATCATTGACAGGTTTTCCCTGTCAATGACCTGTGATCACACCACCATCCTGGATTTACCTAGGGTGTGGAGGGCCTGGAAGCGCAATGGCTGCACTTCCTTCCCCAGTGCAGCCTGGGACAGTACCTGGCTGCTCTGTGGCAGGAAGAAGCAGGGTCATAGTGCTTCCTGGATCCTGGAAGCAGCCAGTGCAGAGGGGAGTGCTCCCATCGTGGGGCTCCCCTCCCAGCATTGCTGCTGCTGGGATGCTCACAGGACACTGCCAGGAACCGGTAAGGTTTGAAAAGGGCCCTAGTTCTAGGTATCTGCCACAGATCATTATCCAGCCTTCTCTCACTCTCACTAAGGCCTTTTCCGCACCTTACCTTCTTCCGGTGCAGGGGAGTTTCCCAGGCTGTGCTGGGGCAGGAAGCATGACCAGCGCAGCTTCGGAGGCTCTGCACGCCAGGTAAGTGTGCGTGGGGCCCAGGAGCAATGCATGATCACGCACCATTTTTGGCTTCTAGCCGAAAATGAAAAGGTACACGGTCAGCGCTGGCCAGGCTCTGGAGCATCGCGCGATTGTGAGTGCGTCATGCAGGTCGCTCCCTCATAATCCTGTGACGCTCCAGGCGCCCTTTTGCATGGAAAATGCTGTGTGGAAAGGGCCTCAGATTCAGTTCTGAATTTCTGTGCTTGTCACTCTGGGTTCCAGTGATGTGTAGTAAAACCATACTTTGTTGCCAACTTCAGTTTAATCTCCTCAATCAAATTGCTGATCCCAATTAAAATGGGTTCACTGAATCAATGAAAGTTACATAAGTGTTAGATCATGAAACTCATATTGATACAATAGGTCCACATCAGTCAAAAATAGGAATTGGACAGAGACTTTAGTTTTCTTATGACTGTGCTGCATGACCTCAGCTTGAAGAGTGGCATGGGAAGGTGAAATGACCAGATTCTCCTCTCTGCAAAACTAGGTACACAGATTTTTCTGCTGCGCCAGAACTGATACCAAATGTAGCATGGGAAGCTTCTGGCTTCATTGAGTTACAGGATGGTGTGCACCAGAAATGAACGCAGGCTGTTAAGTTTATGGATACGATAGCCTCTTATCGTAATAGTCTGAGAGACCCAGTGCAATAATCCTGAGGGGCTCAATTAGAAAGACTATGGCATCAGAAGAATTCTGCAAAAGTTGAGGAAGTAAAGACTGGCTGAACAATAGGCTTAAAAGAGGAGTTTCTGGAGTGGATAAGAACAGCTTTCTTGGAGGAGATAGATGAAACTGTACTGGGGAGGCTTTGGCCTATTTTTTTTTAAAAAAGTAGAGCATTCTAGAGCACAAAATTGCTTCAAGAATGAAAAAGTTAATAAATTAAGGCTAGTCCTGCCATGTGGCCAAGGGCAAGCCATTTCCATTTCTGCATTACACTGTTATAGTGCTATTATTCCACTTTCAACATCCTATGGAATTCTGGGGTTTGTAGTTTACTGTGGCCCAAGAGCTCTCTGGCTGAGAATTCCAAATGCCCTTCCCTAAACTGCAAACCCCAGGATTCCATAGGATGTTGAAAGTGGAACAATAGCACTATAACAGTGTAGTACAGAAATGGCCCAAGGCAGGATGGCCAGATGCAAAAGGAAAGAAACCTCTTAGGGCTTTTAATAGCTGCATAGAATACCATGTAAGCTACTGAAATTCTGTTTCCTACACAGCTATTAAAGGTGTGTAAGCAGATGCCATCACTCTCCGTATGCATGTGGTTGTCCCCAAAAAGAAGGGGATATCATTTGGGTCCCATTTCACATACAAAATATCTAAAGTGGGCACCAAAATCTCTTCTACTAGACAGCTATGTTTTTTAAATGCCTAGTGTCTTCCAGAGATGTTAGTTTTTCCAGATCTGATTCTCATGGGCAAGAACCATTAACCATTCACCAAAAAATTAACCATTTTTCTGTCCACTATGAGGAACTCCTTGAAAACTGTTTTCAAGGACTCTTTACAAGTCAGGATTCATTCTGTGAAAAAAAATTGTGGTTTTTTGAAGGGGTTGTGAAGAAAACATTTTCTGTGCAAAAATTCTTTTCTCAGGAAAAGATGACATTTTCATCTGGGATTTTAATATGTGAATATTCTTTCCATCTGCAGTGTCCGTAATTTCCATATCAGGCTACAAACCTCTTTTAATGAAGTGGGTGTTAGAGTCCTTAGCTGAACCTGCTGCACAAATGAAGCTGCTTTATGCTAAGGCAAGACAATTGCATAGTTAGCACAATTATATCTAGTGCAACATTCCTCAACTGTTCTGTTATATCACACCAATCATTCTGTCAATAAACCCTGATCCCACTGTGATATATACTCTCCAATATTTCACAGATGCAAACTGGAACATATCTGGCAAAGCAACACCAGAATGTGGTCAAGATGGCAAACATTATCAGGAAGAACACACAAGGTAGGAAAGTCAGCAGGAGCATGCTTTTGCCTGAGCCAACTGGGAATGACAAGATTCTGTCCACTTTTTCACTTTGAGCTCAGTTTAGAGCAATGGAAGTAAGCTGACGACAAAAGGGGAATGGGGACAGAGGCATGAGAAAAGCTGCTGAAAAAGTGGGATGGCAGAGGTTTAATCGGCAATATCTCTGCCAAATTTGGACAATTGGAAAGTATGAATAATTGAAACAAAAAGTTCATTTTTTCTAAGGAAATTTATTGTTTACAGACATTCTGTTATTGTGTTTATCATTCACAATAAGTTTTATGGACATAAAAATAGTGTTAAGCTTGTTGGGAATAAATGCAAAGATAAATAATTTTATTGGTTCATTAATAGAATGACAAATAATTCCTCTAGTCCATTGGCAGGAGTGCATGGGAAGTGAAGGAGAAAGAATTCGTAGTAATAAAAACCTGCATCTTACCAATCTCTGTCTGCACCACGCTTGGTGGCATCAAACATCTCTGTTGATCCTTTTGTGTCTTCCTGCAGCCTTTGACACTTTGGATTTTACTGCTTAGATTGGCATCATTGGGAATAATGAGGGACATTTTTTCCTGGTTTAAATCTTTGGCCATTTCCGCACTACACTCTTATAGTGTGATTATTTCACTTTCAACATCTTATGGAATCCTGGGGTTTGCAGTTTCGGGAGGGACTGTTTGTCAAGCAGTTCTTTGTGGTTGACTACCCAACTGTCTTAAGCTGAATATTGAAAAAATTGAGGTCTTAGTGTTTCAATCTGATAATCTAGTCGCCCCTCATTCATTTTGTTTGCAGGGTTACACAGTGGTTCCTGTTTCAGTTGCCAGGAAGTTTGGAATTCTGCTGGATGACCATTTTTCCCTGCACCCTTTTATTCAGGTAGTAGCAAAAGCATGTAATTTCCACCTTTGGGACATCTGTAGGATCTATAGGTTCTTGTCTGCTGAGACTGCCCATCTGCTTGTCCAGGCTTTGGTTATGTTGCTTACTGGCGAGTTTGCCTTCTTGCTCTCTTCTTCCTTAATTTAGAACAGTGTCTTCCAGGTTGTTTTAAATCTCTCTAAATAATCACATATCTATTCCCCACATAGATCCCTTCACTTACCAGTTCAGACGAGAATCCATTTCAAACTTTCAGTTTTTGTATTTAAGGCTCTGTGTTCTAACCAATCCCAGTACTTGGCAGCTTGGGTAGCATGGTATGTATCATACAGAAATTTAGGGTCCACAGGCAAAGGATTATTGTCTGTTCCACCCATGTACACAGCTCTGTCAAGGCGGTTAGCCTTCCAAGATCTGGCCCAGTATTTGTGGAATGGTCTTTCTTTGGACCTCCATCTGGAGGACAATCTCACATACTTTCATTAGGGATTGAAGACCTTCCTCTTTAATTTACCAGATTAAGCTGCTGAGTTGTGCCTGAGGTTGCTGGGATGGCTGGTAGCTGGTGGGACGTTGGAGTGTTTTTATTTTTTTATTTATATTTTTTATTTTTTTATTATTTATAGTGTTATTTTTATTGCCTTTGTATCTGATCGTATATGTTTGATGTCCTGCCATCATCATCATCATCATCAAATGAAATACCACTGGCTGAAAACCAGTGGTTTAATCTACCTGACAGCCATTACCCCCCTTCTCAGGCAGTATGCATCCTATATGTTCTTTGATCCCGTTTAACGAGATACTGGATAGTGAAACTTCAGCATACTCTGAGCTCTGGTGTTCCTTAAGCCAGGGAAGGGCATTGTGTAACCCTCCAGATATTGCTGAACTGGAGTTCCCAGCACTCCTTGCAATTGGTATGATTGCTAGGACTCGTGGGGGCTTGGATTCAACAGCATGTAGAGGACCACACAACTCTGTCCCTACCTGTTTCCAGCCCTTGTGACACCTCACAGACAGCTAGGACATACACATAAAAGTGAGCATATAACAACCAGATTAAAGTATGCTTTATGGTGTCTCACTGTACAAAATTAGTGTTTCCCCTTTCCCATGGCTGCTGATTTTAGAAGAAGCCAAAAAGGGCAGGATGTGTGTGTGAAAACAGACCATTTAGGAGCAGACAGAAGAGAATTCTGAAATTCTAATAAGTGGAGTAAGCTAAATTATTACCCAAAATGACTCAGCTGTTAAACAGTCCATCTTGACAAGGAAATTATAGCAAAATGGATGCTCAAAATTAACAGTTGGAATGAACAGTGTAATCAGCCCCGGGGATACTGTTTCATACTACGTGCAAACTTTGGAAAGCTTTACTGTGTTGATTTCTTACTGGGTTGCATTTTCTGGGTACTCGAAAGGCTAAATATATTCTTTGAAATGAAACCTAAAAATTTGGAAGAAGAACTTGGAACAGTAAGTTCTGAAGCCAGGAGAAAAAATTTGCATTAGGAGACTGACAGAATATATTTACTATTATCACTACGATTAAACCAAACCTCACAAATTCTACAAGCCATGGATTTGATGTGCATTGTGTTGCAGAGGAGTTACATCCTTGAACAATCTTCCCAAGTGACACAAGATGCAGAGACTAAGTATAGTTGGGCCTGAAGCCATCTTCTCAGTCATCTAATCTCATAAAATGCATCCCAGCTATGTCTTACTATGAAAACCATCTTGTAACTTTGATCACTGAAAAACAGCTACATGGAAGTCCCCGAGACTCTTGAAATAAATCTGCCCTGTCTTATTTTTTATTTATTTATTTATTTATTTATTGGCTGAGCAGGAGCACCACATCTATGAACAGACTGACCACTATTTCTTAAAGTTACACCTGCAAACACCTACTAGTTACAGCAATGTCTGCACAATACTGTTGCAACTATGCACCAGTATTTGTATTCATGACAGTCATGCACTTTTGCAAGATATTTAATTCAAGATATTGGCATCATTCTGTTTTCAACCATGGATGGCCAACTTCCAGCTGTCTTGGGAGTGCTAGACTGCATCTCTCATCATCCTACAACACTGGTTGTACTAGACTGATCTGATGAGAGTTGCAGTCCAACAGCATCTGGAGGGCCACCAGTTGCCCACACCCATGTTAAACTGAAATTAAGTTGAAAGTCCTAGGATGCATACTTGCATCCTTAGCACTGATTATATTTAGGCCTGAATCCAGTTGTTACTCTCAACTAAAATAGACCCATTAAATCAGTGGGATCCTGGTAATTTACCATCTATGTAAGGTCCATTGATTCAGTGGTTCTGTTGCAGTTGGGAGTAACAATTGGACTCAGACCTTAATATAATTTTTAATAAGATTTTTTTGAATTTCATTATGTTAATGCTGTAAGCTGCCATGAGAAGATCCTAGTATTCAAGGGGAATTAAGAAATGTATTAAATGAATGAACGAACAAATTGTAACCCTAAAACATGGGGGACATTGTGGTCCATGTGCAATACCAGAGTCTCATTAGAATTTGGGGGAATTATAGCTCAAAGGAGGCCTGCGAGAGGAGGGTAATGGCAGGGTCTTTTCATCTATGCCAGTACGAACTGTGGAGAGGAATCTAGTTAAAATTAAACAAAGTATTTTATTTGAATTGACACTGACATCCTCTTAAGAACCGTACAAGGCTATTGGAAAGTGAGGCAAGAAAGATTAGATAGAGAGAAATTGGGTAGAAAGGGTGATAGTTTCCAGTCCTGAAGAAGGGGTCACAGTAGTTCAGATAGTGTCTGAAAGCAGCACAGAGGAACAGCAGTCTGGGGCAGCATGGACAACATACTATGTCCAACGTACTACAATTGTCTGGGATTGAAGCTAGGGTTTTTATACCCTATTTCCTGCCCTGAAGGCATGCAATGACAAAGCTGTAACGGCTTTCTCATGGGATTGACAAAAGTGTCTGGAATGGGCCAATTGCTTAATTCCAGAGTGACAAAACATTGATAGGACTCATAGTGATCTCTTAATGTTTGGTCAGGTAGGGTCTACAGGGAAGATCTCCGTAGGATAAGATCAAGGGATGGCCTCTGTTTGCTCACCAATCTGGGCAGTTTGTCTTTCATTTTTTCCTGTAATGCAAGGAGCCTGGAGCAGTAAAAGGATTAACACAAATCTGTCAGCACCAGGTTTTCCTGCCTAATCCTCTCTGAATTTATAATCCTGAATGCATCTCAGGTCAGTTTGACCCCGAAACATGTTCTTGGTCAGTGTGACTTTGATCATGTTCTCCAGTCATTAATATGTCCAATTTATTAAAATCACAGAAGGGGTGGTAGGGTATGATAACAATATGAACACATGAAGGAAGCATTTGGTTCCACTGAAGACAGTGGGACTTACTTCCAAATAGAAAGGAATAGGATTGAATAGCCCCCAACATTTTACAGATGAGAACTGGGACATGTATGGACAAGCAATATGACAGTATGGTCAAGATGGCAGACATTATTAACGAGGAAGAACACACAAGCTAGGAGAGGGTGCAAGAGTTTGCTTTTACATAACCTACTGGAAAAGACAAGTTTATGCCCCCTCTCCTCAGCTGAGTGCAAACTACATCTGTTCTTTGAACTCAGTTTGCAGCAACTGAAATAAACTGAGGACAGAAGGAGGAAGTGGAAGAAGAGACAAACTGTGATGTTATAAAAGCTGCTGAAAAAGTGAGACAACAGAGGATTAGTTGGTATTGCCTCTGCAAAACTGGGGCAGTTGGAGGGCATGGGTTTGCATGGAACAGTGAGGTGAAACGGTTACAATGTTGGGCATGAGAAAGCAAGGTTCAACTCCCCACGGAGGCATGAAATGCATAGGGTGACCTTGGGCAGTCACCATCTTTCATCCTGAGCTATCTATCAGTGGTTTTGGGGATAAAGTGATGTAGAAAGAAGAGGAGAAAACTTATGTCCACCTTGAGCGCATTGGAGGAAAGGTGGAATAGAAATGTTAATAAATGTTATATTGCAATCCATTTCAGCACAGGAAAAGACAGATTAAAAACATTTTCAATAGATAACATTTCTTAAGCTTCACATAATCAACCTATTTAGGTTCACTTTCAGAGGTATTCTCATACTAGGTTGAGTAACTTGTTTGATCTCACCTATAGCATTTCTTTAATATCTCAATAGCTACATTGTGATGGTTTTCCATTGGCTTTCAAAGCTTGTGTATTTGACCCAAGAATCTTCCAAAGCTTATGCAAAGTGCTCACTGTTTTGCAAATATCAACAGAAATTAATCAGAGTAGCTGTTGTAGTGGTACTAGTGTTGGACTAGGATAGCAGAAGACTAGGGTTTGAATCTCTGGTCTGCCATGGAAACCAACTGTGTGACCTTGGGCAAATCATACTCTCTCAGCCTTAGAGGAAAGCAATGGCAAGCTTCCTCTGAATAAATCTTGCCAAGAAAACTAGATGATAAGGTCACCATAAGTTGTAGTTGACTTGATGTCGCATAACAATATATTATACAGCAGGGCTTTTCCCCAGAAGAGAGTTTATCTGACTGGTACTTTAACTGCAGTGTTCATTTATTTGTAAATAGCAGTGTACTAACTAATTAAAGAAACTTTCAGGGCTTAGGAATTAAGATGAATTCAAAATGGTTTTGTTGTCTTCTTAGCTGAGAATGCCAAAGTCAAAAAATATTATTAGATGCTGCATCCTTTACGGACTTCACAGAAAACATTTGATGGAGAAAATATATATAAGTATAACAGAGTAGAGCAAGTCTGTACAGCCCTGTTACCCTGTGAATTGGGGGTCCTGGGAGGGGCGCCCAAACAACAAGCCAAACCTAAGCAAAGATGGGGAAATTAGCTGGAGCACTCTCTTGGCTAACGAGAGGCAGGGCAACGCAGCAGGATCTTTTACCCTATGTATACAGCGTCAGGTCAGTGAGGAGGCAAATGGTTCAAACAACAATTAGATTTATTAAACAGTTATTAAAGAAAAGCACAAACACACTCCTAACTAGAAAAGGGAAATAGAATTTGAGGGGAATGGGTGATACGCCACCTGTCCTGTAGTCCTGGAGAAGCCTGATTGAAGAAGAGGAAGCTTGGCGTGGCGACCGAGGGGAATCTGCTGAACCGAGCGGCAGCAAGGCAGAATGAAATCCAAGCAGTCCGGCGAGAGTTCCGAAGAGCTCTCAGAGCGGGGGATTTTTATAGGGGAATACTGTTGAAAGGCTATTCATGCCTTTTCCTCCCAGTTCTCCTCTTTTTCCCACTGTTGCCTTTGCATCCTGCTATGAACTAACAATAAAGTTTTTCCCTCCAGCGTTAGTGAGTCAAAATGTCTCAGAAGATTATTTTCTGAAAAAAATTCCTGTTCCCCTTGTTCCACGCTAATGGAAAATTTCCCCCCCTACCTGAGACTATTCAGCGGAATGCCCCCACCATTCATGGTGTTTCTTGAGAACCAATGCAGAAATGGCCTAAGATTTATACCCTGTCTTTGTACACACACACACACACACACGCACAGAGTTTAGATATTACTAAAACAAAATCAAATTATTAAAAACATCACCATAATCAAACTGTCAGTGCAATGCTGCTGACACCAGTTCCCCAGCAAAAATCCATTACATCAGCGATATTGCCCCTAGGATTTCTGTTTTGGTTGCCATTAGGGGCAAGGCAAGAGTGGTATGTTCCAGGAATCTTCTCCGAAAATCAGAGAAGCATAGCAAGTCAGGGAGGTAACCATATGAGTAACACAACCAGACTCTCCCCAAAAAATCCCACACCAAACTGATCACCAAATTTCCCTTTAAAAAAAACCCAAAATCTCTAAATCATTCTTGCACCAGAATTTTGCAAAGGGTGGTTCACAGTCCATGTTTAACACCCAAAGTTCGTTTTGCATGTTTTGGAACCCTGAAAATGGCTAATCATGAGGACAAAGGTCTCAGAGAAGTGATAAGACATTTGAGACCAATAGGGGTGCACTAGAGCAGTTTGAAAAAATGAGGCTCTACACCTCAAACTGCTTTAGCGCAGCTGCGAGGGTGGCGCTGCGAGTTTTATAAAAACCACCTTCGCAAGTGGTTTTTACGAAACTCACCCGCACTGCTCCGCGGCAGCCCCCGGTGAAGAACTGCAGAGACGTGGTAACGCGTCCCTGCAGATCTGCCCGGGGGCGGGCTTCCGGCTGGTGCGCTGCCCTGATAGGCGGAGCGCCGCCGAAAGCCGCCGGCCACCATTTTGGGTGCTGCCGAGCGCTGCCAAACGCCACCGAAATTCGGCGGCGTTTAGAACAGCGAATCTGCGCTCCCTGCAGGGATGGAGCAACCCGCTACGAGGTAAGCTCCGCCCCTGCGTGCGGCGCCCTGTTTCGGCCCCCCCAAGTGAGGAAAGGGCCTTAGTTTTACCTCAGGATCTCCCCAGATTGAAAATGACATGAAGGCCTTTCTACACAGGCAGGAAACTGTGGAAGAAAACATTAAGAATGATAAGAAAATAACGTAAACTTTGAAAACTTTTTGTAACAATACTTCATAAATGCCCCTAATGTGGCCAGTTGGAGGCCCTGAAGACTCCAGAGAACACTATTGAATATTTTGGACCATTTGCCCCAGCTTGGTTCTGCTCTTTTGGATGTCCTGGTCATTTGTCCCTCCCCTGACCTCCTGGCCACAGATTTGAAAAAAATGTGGGGAGGGGGAGGGTTTAAAACAGGTCATCCTATTAATCCCACATTTTCCTGCCTGTGTAAACAGGGCCACAAATTACAGTAGAGAGATAATCAAAACTGGCTTTTCTTTGCATAGTTCCTTCTGGCATCCTGGGGTTTGTAGTTTGCTGATGCCCCAGTACACTTTGTCAGAGAAGGCTGTGACCCCTTGTAAAACTGCAGACCCCAGAATTGTGTCTGAAAGAGGTTTGCAAGGGAGCTATGCAAAGGAATCTTTCAGCTGTCCTTGAAATCTCAAGCCTGTAGCTTCCAGTCAAGTACTGAACTTAAATATGAAATGTTCAATTTAAATATCTTAGAATACAAGCCCAGCTGTAATTTGTGAAATTGTTAGCAAAGGCCATTATTACTTCAAGGGAAAACCTCACCTACTTACTCTCTTCCCTTGTATGTATAGTCTCCCAGGCTTTCAGGCATCCCGGTCTCCCTGGTTTTCAGGCGTCCTGGTCTCCAACAATATACTTAGTTGGCAGATTCAAAAGATTCGGTTTGCCTATTTTGGCACAGGGTTTCGGATCTGGGAATCTCAAATCCTTACCCAGGATCCGAGGATTTGAGGATTTGGTCGGCCCATTCCTATTTTGAATGTATTTGCAAATATTTCCAACCTCTTCACATTGGTATGGAAAGAACTTGAATCTGAAACAATCTGAAAGCAAAACAAACATATTTTCTCAATCCTAATTGTATGTAGATGTTTGGCAAAGCAGTTCCATACTAACCTCTCATAGAAAATGTCTGCCATGCTGTTACTATCATATTTTCTGGTATACAGTGACTCTGCTATTTGGCAGTGATGGAAGTTTATCATGGATTAGATCCTTCCATTCAACTCTATTCCATGTGAAGCAAGGGTAAGAGCTATGGTTCTATGGGACTCAACAGTTTGCTGAATTAATCTCAAATTATCCTCATGAATTATCCACATATAAAATGTATTGTGGATACTGGGCACCCTCTAGTGGGCTGTAATAGAAAGCCAGCATTGTTTTCAATTTTTTTTTTTAAAGAAAATAAGAAAGCTTTATGACATTTTGTCTCTGTGTAGTGCACAGGTCATTCCTTACGATCCTTTCTCCCTTCGCTATCACCCCAATCTTTCTTTTTATGTTTGATAAATATTTTCTGCAGTTACTTTAAAGTAAAGCACAGGCCTAATTCATTTTATGAAACAAAATATACGGAAAGAAACACATCTCTGGTTCGTACGTGTTGCTGCAACAAGTCCATACAGGAAGCAGTTTTTGTATGTTCACTTTTTGTACTTTTAAGTCATATTCATAATACTCCCATCATACAGAGAGATGAAGATGAAAAGCACAGTCACAAGACTTTCCTTACAAACATGCTTCAATTTTGTTGAGCTCAACAAAATGGCAAAGCAGGACTGTAAATTGAAGTTGGATTTCTAGGAACTGTTCTCCATTGTTGTCTTCCTGATTTTTACTTTATCTCACTCAGAGATTATGATGCTGGCTCTTATCTCAGGAGATGTTGTTTTCTAGCAAGCCATCTTACAGAAAGCAGGTAGAGGCTTCTCTTCAATTGTGCAATTTCCATGTTTAATGCTTTTTTTGCAAATGTCCCACATCCTGCAAGTGTTCTTTGCTCTCTCTCTTTCTCCTTCCCTGTGCCATCAATTAGATCCACCTCTAAGCCCCTGTCTGCCATGAATCCTGCCCAGTCTGGTTGGTTTGTCTCCTCCCTGTCCATCCGCCTGAAGTTTTCCTGTTTCTCATCCGGTCCAAAGTTACATCCCTGGCTTCTGGTCCAGCTATTCTGCTTATGTCCCCATGAGCCCCTGGCACATACATGTGTGCTTCCGCAGGATGACGATGGAGGGTGAAATTAATCAGCCTGATTTAGCCTATCATTAAGTTTCTTTGCTACTTTCCTTTGCTGGTCTCTGTTTGAAACATCTTACCTAATGCGTTCAGCGTCCTACCAGAGATCTTTTCAAGCTTTCTCCCTTAAGGAAAGCTTGATCTGCAGATCAAGATCTGTGTATCATGGATGATTCTGGATCATAGAGTAGAGTGTGTACTATTTTGTTTTATGTTGAATTCTGGCTGGGCTTTTTAGATTTCACCATAGCCCTTCATTAACTGAAAGTGCATCACTGGTAAAAATTGAGCACTTCCTTTGTGCTAACTTATTGAAAGCGCAAAGTCTTTTAGACTCTAAGTCCTGTGGGGCTGAACCAGTCTTCTTGTATTTTGTATAGCACCATGCACAGCACAATTAACAGCAGCTGTACAACTGTGCACTTTCAGTTGTTCTCAATAAAATCTGGCAGTGGTAGGAAAGCTTTTCAAGGATGTTTGCCCATTATTGTTAAATCTTAAAATAGCTTGTAAGAATCCTAGGCTTCCTTGGCTTGGAAACCAGTGGTCTGTTATAGAATCTATAGGATTGAACAACTGTAACTTGAAATGATCAATATATTCCAATATTCATTATTTTGCTATGTGCATTAATGTGCAAGGCAAATATCTATGTAACCTGCTCCCCCAGTCCTGGTTAGCTATATCCCCCATTATCCCAGACAGGATGGGATAGGAATAGCTAGTGCTCAATGATTATTTCCTTTGGAGAAAGGCTGTAATTCAATATAACAGCACATAGCTGATATGCAGAAGGCTTTATATTCAGTCCTTAGACATCTCCAGGTATTTCTGGAAAAGAATCCTACTTAATAAGCTGGAGTATTGTTACCAGCCATTGCAGATAGTGCTGAGCGAGATGGATCAATGGTCTAGCTCAGTACACCATAGCTTGTTTTCTTACAGCTCATTCAAAATGGATGAATTAGGTGACTTGCTGATTTGGGACTGAAAAATTGATACCAACCCCATCTATTCAGCAAATACGTAATGATCAATGATATATTCAATATTTATAGTATATCACATGTCAGAATATTTACCACATATTTTAAACTGTCCTGAGGAATTCATTTTGTGGGTTTTTAAAAACTTATCTTGAGTGAGTTCAGATATTCATTCAACAAGCAAACGACAAATTCCAACCAATAAAGCTTGTGGCTTGAAATGAAAAACTTCCAAGCCTGATTTATATTTGCATTTCTATAAATGAATATAGCAGCAAGAGTTTTCTGATCCCACTTGACCATACTAGAGTCAGAGGGTAGGAAGAAATGAAAAGACTCTCCAGTCTAATCCCATCCTAAAGGCAATGCCTTCAGCTATTGCCTGATGATCATGAACAGTGGACTGGTTTGAATGGCATGGAAGGTCAGGGATCTGCAGGAACTCTGACTTGCCATGAATGAGTAGTGTGTTGTTTTGCTGGCACTTTCTTACTGGTAGGAGTGGACAAGCTAGTACATACTGCCACTGGATCCCCTTTGCACTGGATATAGCTGAACAAGCTACAGATCTTCCATCTATGGTTTGGTTATTATAATGTCTGGGGCTGGCTGGGAGTCATCTCTCTGTCTTGTTTCCCTCACAACAAGATAGAGATTTATCCCTAAACAAACTCTGCACTATTTTTCTGGGCTTGTCAGATTCATATGTCACCATACACAAACCATAGATCTAAAGGCCACGGTTTGTTTAGCTCCCCCTGCTGCAAGTAGGAATGACAGACATAATGCCATATTCTCAGGAAGATGGAATTGTCTTGAATTCCATCTTGCTGTGATGTCCAAATGCAGCCAGTAGCCAAGATCCAGTGGTGCACACAGCATCCAATGCCAGAAGGATTTCTTCCCCTCCCATTCCCACTGCAGCCCTCTATGACTCCAAAGATCTTCTCCAAAGGGTTTTCCAGTTCTTCAAAATATATTTTAAGATGCACAGGAGATTGCAAAAAGAGAGGAGAATCATCAATTCTGTTGGAATGCTATTAGATCCTGGCCACTGTGCCACAGGTAGAGAGCAGGTTTCACCAAGTACATTTCAGCAAGATCCTTGAAGGATGTGTATCTCCAAATAACTCACACAGGTGAGCTACAGTAGCAGTGGTGGTGGGGAGCCCTAAATATGGGGTATAAACCAAAGCCTGAAGTTGAGCAAAATCTATCCAACAACTTAGATAAGAAGAAATCATCCAAGCCAACTTCTACTATGTAATTGCGACTATTTGTGAAGTCCTAGTGGAAACGGGGTAAGAACACACATACTGCAAAATATAAGCGGCACATATTGCAAGACCAGTGATCAAATGCATGAGAATCAATGACAATGACAACACTGTAACTCAGGAAGTTCAGGATGATCCTCCCATGGCATTTAAGGAACCTAGGCTGGCATTCCTGGTTCCAGTTGCCGCATGCATGAGATACTCCCAGCAGCTGGCCCTCATACCTTTATAGGATCAGATTCAGCCTTCCTTGCATGGCATACAGAATGAAAGTCCGGTCTAGGATTTAACTGTACCTGGTAGGGATCCAGTCCACAAACAATAAAGTCTGTATGAAGATTGGTCAGTCTTACTGAACTCGGCCTTGATTGCTGTTTCTGCAAGCTGTTCACTCTGGGCATTGCTCTGCAAATCCCTGTCTTGATCTCATATTGCAACCCCTAAATAACATGGTGGGGAGGGGTTGTGATCTAGTGGCATGTTCTGAATGCTGTTTTGCTAGAAGAAAGATGACTATCTTATCGGGTAAAGTTTCTTTTTCTCTCTGCATCCTACACAGGGCTGCTTTAAGTGCCTGGATAAATCACTCAGCCAAGCCATTAGTTCCTGGGTGGCAAGAAGACAGATATCATGTGCTTAGCTGTCAGTCTGGAGGTGAGAACATTGGACAACTGCTTGCTCAGGACATCCTCGGCTAAGGACCTTACACGGTGGAACTCACTTCCTCTGGCAGAAGATCAAAGGCAGATCTTTATCCCTCAGGGCATGGCACCGGGTTTATGTTTTGGGCCAAGTCTTTGAATTATTTTAATGTGTTGTTTATTGGTTGCTTGCAATAGGTTGGAGGCCCAAAAAAGGCTTCAGATGCATATAACACATTGGGATTACAGCTGAGCCTAGGGAGGAGTTAGGATTTCGCTGAGATAATTTCTGAAATGATTCCAAGAATGTGAGTGATTGGAAGGGAGGATGAAGGTGTGTGTGCCAGGTGGGGGGTTGGTTAGTATATTAGAATGAGACAGTATCTCATACTGATTTTGGATGGGAGGGGAGCGGAAGGAAGGCGGAGACTGGAAGAATGTGCTAACGTAAATACAGTAGACTTCAGATAGTGGCCACGTTAATATTTCTTTAGTATAGAAAACTTTACATGTTCTCTGACTTCCATTCTGAAAAATGATTCACACAGCCCTGAAAACAGGATACAATGTGGGTTGATATTATGGAGTCTAGGGCCATTTCCACCCTACATTGTTATAGTACTACTAGTGTATATCCCCGGCATAATACTTGTTAGAAAGATTTGAGATCCTGTGTCTCTAATTCCCCAAACTGTCTTGTCCAATACCTGTAACTTTTCCCCATATTCTTGCAATCCAATCTGTATTCAGAGCTATTAACATTCAGAGATTGGGTTCCTGAGGGATACACTGCCCTTTTCCTTGCTGCTAGGCCTCATCTCCATAGCAACCAGCCAATTCAAGACAGACACAGTTGACTGAGGCCCAAGAGCTCTCTGGCTGAGAATTCTAAAGGCCCCTCCCTAAACTGCAAACCCCAGGATTCCATAGAATCTTCTTAGGCAGACAATCATATGAGGTCTTTGCCTGACACAGACAAACAAACTTTGGCTTTTATATATTAGAAAGATTATTCCACAATCAACATCCTGTGGATTTCTGGAGTTTCTAGTTTACTAAGGCCAAAGAGCTCTCTGGCTGAGAATTCTAAATGCCCCTCCCTAAATTGCAAATCCTGGGATTCCATAGGATGTTGAAAGGGGAATAATAGCACTGTAACTGTCTAGTGAGGAAATGGCCTCAGTTTGGGCACATAGATTTCCCAAGCCATTTAACCATATTATTTAACTCATCTCTCCATCCATCCGTCCATCCAATCAGTTTGTTGATATCCTGCTTTTTCTCACAGAACTGGTATTCAAGGCAAATTCTTGTTCTTTTTGTCAAGTTGACATCAGGCTATGACAGCCCATGAATGAGAGATCTCAAGGACTTTGGTCATCAACCTCCCTATTTAGGTCTTTCTTTAGGTCAACTTTTTCCTTTAGGTCATGGGTTCTTCCATTAAATAAATACACCCGTGGTGCAGCCTTCCTCTTGTCCTACTGCCTTCCCAAGCCTTATCATCTTCTCCAATGACCTATGCCCTCTCATGATATGTCCAAAACACAACAGTCCACCATGGTGCTTCCTTTTCATAGGGATGGGATTGCATGCTCCAGTGAGGTAAGATGTCAGCATTGCTACTGATAGTGTCTCCCAAGTCAGGCAGGCTTTTGCTCAGGAGCTAGACTAAATGTGCCAAACAGCTAGTGGACAGCAACAGTAATGGATGGTGACCCTGCTGGAAGATCTCTCAGAGACAATGGCCATGGCACTTTAGCTAAATGTAAAGGAGTTAGCACTGTGCAGAAGGGGGCAATGACAAACTGTTCCTGAATGCTGTTTATCATAAAAAAAAGTGAGGAGATCATCCAAATTGAAATGAGGGAAATTATAGATAAAAGCATAGATAAAAGCAGACAAAAAGTTTGACATTAAAACTATAGTAAACTATCCTTGTATAAGGTTACTATGAATTTGAGCTGATAAGGTATACAAAATTTTGGGCAAAGTCCCACCACTGACACAACCCCTGCCCCAGGAGAAATCTGGTGTGTATTCACTGTGATATATGAGAAGTATAATGAAAAACAATAGGTTCCCTTCCTGTGCGGTGAGACACTTGTGTCAGTTGGATTAAACATGGAGCAGTTTGTAGTTTGCATTTTCAACATAAAACATGGAATCACCCTTAACAGCATGGCCACATCCAGCCTAATTACCACCAAGGCACATTTGGGCCATTTCCGCACTACACTGTTATAGTGCTATTATTCTACTTTCAACATCCTATGGAATCTCGGGATTTGAAATTTAGGGAGGGGGCATTTAGAAGTCTCAGCCAGAGAGCTCTTTGGCCTCAGTAAACTACAAACCCCAGTATTCCACAGGACGTTGAAAGTGGAATAACAGCATTATAACAGTGTAGCACGGAAAGGCCCTTCCTCTTGTTTCCATAATCATAATTATGATCTTATTACCAAAACCACAAAGGTGAGGAGACAGCAGGAAAAGTGCTCCCAGGTCATGTGACACAGAAGTGTCTTGTGTATAGTCTTCCCCCATTTGTTTAAATCTGTCTTGTTTAAGCAGGAGAAGAAAACAAATCACTTGTGGATAGGTGCTGTTTGCTAGACATTTTACTAAGTGAGTTTACTAACAGGTTAGAACTGCTTGGGGCTGTGAACAATAGCAAACTGGTGTTAAAAAAAAGAAAAAGGAAAAAAGTAGTGTCTGTTTCCCAACCATAACATGTTTGTGTAAGTCCATCCTATTTCCTATTATTCTGCATTTAAAAACGCACACACACACACACACACACACACAAAAATTGTCTTTAAACACTTGTTTGTAAATGTGTTATCTCTTCAAAATCTGCATCTAAATGAACATAATGTTAAAGTCTGCATCTTTGGATGGATTTTAGCTCAAAAGATGCATTTTATACTCCTTTTGATATGGTGGGGGGATTTTCTTTCTTTCTTTCTTTCTTTCTTTCTTTCTTTCTTTCTTTCTTTCTTTCTTTCTTTGCCAAGAAACATTCAGAAAGAGTGTAAATCAGTGAATAACTAAGTTTCAAATCACAAGTGCAAAGCAGCTCAGTTTATATCACAATTCACAAATTCTGTTTCTTCATGAATCAGTTTCAGTCTTTCAAGAAAGTATTTGATCCCTTGAAACAAAGCATTTTTTTTTACTTTGAACATGTTTATTGGAGAACATTCCACCCAGTGAAGAATAACAACAACAACAACAACAACTACTACTACTACTACTAGTAGTAGCAGCAGCAGCAGCAGCAACGCTACTAGCAGCATTAACAATAGCAGAAGTAGCAGTAACAGCAGCAGCAACAGCTAACAACTAACTCACCCTGTTTCCTTCATGTAGAAAGTAGTAGAGTCAACAGACCTCAAAATGTTCTTGATTCTAGTTTTACCACCTTTTTAGTCTCTTCCTACTACTCTAGTTTTCCACACTGAATTTGTGTTTGCTTTCTGAGTCAACAGCTTCATCTGGAGGTCACTGACGCCCAAAGGCATACGAAGGATCAGCTTACATGTTTTTGGGTCTTATGATACTCACCTATTGTAGAAACATATTGCACAGATGTTTGGGGAACAATGGACAAATTAATGGTCGAGATCTTGCATCGTCATCATAACTACAATCACAGAGCTCCATCATCATATGACTGATGGTGCCCCCACCACCACCTTTGTAGCCTGAAGCATTTCTGCTGAGAAATGACATCCAGACTGTGCACCTTGTTGTGAAGTGCCCTGAGGACAGGTAACAAGAGGGTCCTGCCACAACTGTTTGTCCTAAGGTATACCATGACCAGGAGTGTACTGTGGATGTCATTTTCTAGTGTTCCAGTCTCCAATGCCTTGGAAAACTTCAGTCAAAGCACTGCTAGGCTATGAAGTTAGGGTCACACTCAGTCATTTATGACTGTAAACGTGAGTCCCCAGCAGTTGTTGCTGTTGTGTGCCTGCAAGTTGTTTACAACTTATGGCAACCCTAAGATGAACCTATCACAGGGATTTCTGGGGCTGAGAGTATATGATGCACCCAAGGTAATCCAGTGGGTTTCCATGGCTGAGCAGGGAATGGTACCCTGGTCTCCAGGATCATAGTCCAATGTTCAAACCATTACATCACTCCGGCTTTCCCCCAGGTAGTTAGAATATGATAATTCCAGCTTATGATATTGTAACTGCTGAACAGGACGTCAGTTAATAATTTTTATTCCTGGAGGAGAGATCCTAGGCTAATTTCCATTACTTTCCTGGGTTGTTTTCTATGGCAGTGGTTCCCAGCATTTCCGATTCCAGATATTTTGGATTTCAGCTTCTAGAATATCTGATCATTGAGCAAGCAGGATGGGGATTCTGGGAGACAAAGTCCAAAACACCTGCAAGATGAAAGGTTGTGAACCGCTGTTCTATGTGATCCATTGGGGTCTATTTTGTACAAGTATAGATTAGCAATGTAATTCTTCCCTAATTTTCTTCTTGCAAGAAGAAATGAGAAATTTTTGTGATTTTATTCTCACTCTGAGGAAGTCTTCAAAGACACTGCTGTTTACAAAGGCTATTCACAGTTTGAAATTTATTCTATATAAAATTCATATACGGTTGTTTTGCTCTGAAAACATGTTACTTTTCTGCATCAAAATATGTAGTTCAAAACAACCACATGCAAATTTTGAATAGTTCTGAATTGTAAAGGTCTTCGTCACTCTAGCACTCTTCTCAGTGGGTTTCTTGATCCTTGAGAAACATGCTTTTCAAACATTTTCCTAATATTTTTGAAAATACTTCCCTCTGTAGTACAGATAAATGAGATTATATGATGATGTGGAATTTGGTGACTCTACTTTAGAGCTCTGAAGATTTTCTAGAAAGGACCTTCTCTCTGTCTCAGTGCCTTCTCAGGCTCATGTAGTAAGAACAAGGCAGAGTGCGTTCTCAGCAGCAGCTCCTAGTCTTTGAAACTCTCTCCCTAGTGAGGCTAGGGCCCTTTCCGCACAATGCTGGTGAATCATTTCGTGCCATTTCTTACCGGATTTTCTGGGCTCAAAACAAGGCAGACTTTCCCTCATTTCCTTCTGCACAGCTACTGCATATGTTCCATTCTGATTCGGAGGAGTGCGAGTTCATGAATCCACACTGCCTCCACTGTGGCCACTCCTGCTACTCCCCTCACCCCACCCCGTTGGCTGTGATTGGCCCCCTTTTTCCCCCAATGGTTTAGTACATCATTGCATATGTGTGTACGTGCGTATGTGCGAAAGTCCATACTACCTTCTGGCCCCTCCTATGAGCCCTCCCCTGACCATCAATTTGCATTGGTACGAATGTACATGTCTGCACCACTGTGAAAGTACGAATCAGATCGATCTGGAAAATTGGAAAACCACCACATGGGGGCACATTTAGTCAGAATTACATGCAGAATGAAGATAAATAAACTGAATCTAGTCCACTCCAATGTGCAGAAGACCTCCGTGGCAAGACTCATTGTCCCGCCTTAATAACCGCATGCGGAAAGGGTCTAGGATGCCTCCCTCTGTGATTTTCTTCCATCAGCAACTGAAAACATTCTTGGGCCACCAGGCTTTTAAAAACTAAGTGTGATGGCTTTTAATGGTGTGCTGGGTTGTGTTATGGTTTGAATTGTCTTTTAATGCATTTTAATATTTTTAATGTTCAATGTTCCAGCTTTATACATTGTTTAATTGCTTTTATATTTATTCTTTATATTTTATATTTTATACTTTATATTTTATACTTTTATATTTATATTTTTGCCAAAATTTTTGTTAAGTTTTTAATCTGTATTTTTTTAAATATGTTGTTAGCTACCTTGAGTGCTATTATTGAGAGAAAAGCAGGATATAAATGAAGGATTAATAACGGTCAACACCCTCAACTTTTCACTTGGAGTGAAATATAGATGTTTCCCACCAGCATTCTCTTTCCATTTGAGTTTCATATCAGGCTGTAACATTTCTTCCCTCTATGTGAGGATTCCTGCATATTTTTGATATATGTTTCTCCTAACACATGAGTTTTGCATTTCTCTGAAGGTATATATTTTAAATGGATTTTCCCCACTGGCTTGAACATGTGTGTACATGTTTATTGATTGTAACAATAAAGATTGAATTGAACATAGACATTTTTATTCATTTACTAGTATACAGTGGTGTACACATAATGCACATGATGGTGGGTTGGGATCTCCTGACTGCCAGTGACCTGAAAAGATGCGCATTCTTTCATCATCTTCCAGACCATGAACTGGATAAATTCATAACCCGTCTTAGTTAATGCAGGGTTTTTTTCTGTCTCTAGCATGCACTAGCTAAAGCTGTGTCTCACCAAGCCAATGCTTCACACAATAACAAAAGGTAACACTGTCAGTGGAGCTGTGAATCTACTCCATGTTTTAACGTGAACTGTAAGGAAACTAACCAAGGTATTGAAGCTGGTGGTGGGGGGACACAGGATTCAGTACTTTGGATAGCTCCTTAAATTTCAGATTAAAACTTGGGGCATTTTCACCACTCCGTTGACACTGGAGCCAGCAATCTCCACTGGCAAGGGCTTTATAGTCCTCACATAAGCAAAAAAATTTGCAGGTTTATCAAACTGCAGGTGGTTTGCAGTTGGCAGGATGTACAGGCTTAATCTCATATAAAAATATGTCCACTAAGGTGCTTCAAGAAAGGAGCAAATTGGAGTGCAAGTATTGGTTTGATGAATTAGTCATAAATGCCAGAAAGGAAGGAAGGAAGGAAGGAAGGAAGGAAGGAAGGAAGGAAGGAAGGAAGGAAGGAAGGAAGGAAAAGGAAGGAAGGTGATTTTGCAGCGACAGACAGGACATGTGTGATATTTTTAAAAAAGTGTTCCAAACATTTGATTTTAGAGCTTTTAAACTGATATAATATATATTCCTTCTCAAAAGGAATAATGGGAATTGTAACATTGTGGCTAAAATTATCCTTACCAAACTAAAATTCCCAGGTCAGATGCTGGAAAACCATGAAGACAAAATGTATAAAAGAAAGGAAGTTAGTGGAATGGATCTGTCACTTTATTGTTGTTAACTGTTGCCAAGTCAACTTTGATTTAGTGATGCCATGAATGAATCATAGAATCATAGAAATATAGAGTTGGAAGAGACCACATGGGCCATCCAGTCCAACCCCTTGCTATGCAGGAACACCCTCAAAGCATTCCCGACAGATGGCCACCTAGCCTCTGCTTAAAAACCTCCAAGGAAAGAGACTCCACTACACTCCAAGGCAGTATGTTTCACTGCCGGACAGCCCTGACTGTCAGGAAGTTCTTCCTGAGGTTCAGGTGAAATCTCCTTTCCTGCAGCTTGAATCCATTGCTCCTTGTCCTGGTCTCTGGAGCAGCAGAAAACAAGCCCTCTCCTTCCTCTGCATGGCATCCTTTCAAATATTTAAACATAGCTATCATGTCCCCTCTTAACCTTCTCTTCTGCAGACTAAACATACCCAGCTCTCTAAGTCTATCCTCATAGGGCATGGCTTCCAGGCCTCTCACCATTTTGGTCGCCCTTCTCTGGACTTGCTCCAGCTTGACCATGTCCATCTTGAATTGGGGTGCCCAGAACTGGACACAGTATTCAAGATGAGGTCTAACCAAAGCAGAGTAGAGTGGTACCAGTACCTCCCTCGATCTAGACACAATACTCCTGTTGATGCAGCTGAGAATTGCATTGGCTTTCTTGGCTGCCACATCACACTGCTGACTCATGTTCAGCTTGTGGTCTATGAAGACTCCTAGATCCATTTCACGTGTACTGCTATCCAGCCACTTGTCCCCCATCCTATATTTCTGTATTCCATTTTTTCTACCTAAGTGTAGGACCTTACACTTATCTATGTTGAATTTCATTTTGTTAGACCTCCAAGTCACCCTGTCACCAGCAGCCCCACTCAGGCCTTGCAAACTCAGGACTGTGGCTTCTTTGATGGAGTCCATTTACCTGTAACCCTATCTTCCTCTTTTCTAGTTCCTTCTACCTTGTCAAGCATTATTATCTTTTCTAGGGTCTGGAAGCCATGCCCTATGAGAAGCGTCTTAGAGCTGGGTATATTTAGTTTGCAGAAGAGAAGTTTAAGAAAGGACATGATAGCCATGTTTAAATATTTGAAAGGACGTCATATTGAAGAAGGATCAGGCTTGTTTTCCACTGCAAGGAGCAATGGATTCAAACTACAGGAAGAGAGATTCCACCTGAACCTCAGGAAGAACTTCCTGATGATCAGAGCTGTCCAGCAGTGGAATGTGGTGCCTCAGAGTGTGGTGAAGTCTCGTTCTTTGGAGGTTTTTAAACAGAGGCTTGATGGCCATCTGTTGGGAGTGCTTTGATGTGAGTTCCTGCATGGCAGGGAGTTCCAACTCTATTATTCTGTGATTCCATGATTCTGTGACTCTGGGAGTCATGTCTTCTCATGATACAACCAAAGTATGGCAGTCTCAGTTTAATCATCTTGGCTTCTTGAGAATGTTCAGGCTTGATTTGCTCCAGGATTTATTTGTTGTTTTGGATTCCACAGGATCTGTATAACCATCCTCCAGCACAACACTTTTCTTATCAGCTTTCTTCATTGTCCAGCTTTCACAACCATACATAGAAATTGGAAATACAACAGCATGGACACTCCTGACTTTGGCATTCAACTATATATCTTTACACTTGATGATCTTGTGCAATTCCTTCATAGCTGCATTTTTTAAAAAAACACAGTCTGAGCAGTGGCTCTTCTAGTAATAAGATTGTATATTGAATCATTCCATATTCATCCACTAGATGTCATATGAAGGCAGCAAATCTCCATGCTTCTCTATATAGGGTCTCTTTGGCTTTCCCAGTCCCAAAATTCTGAAGTTGAACTTGAAAAGTTACTTGCTGAGCAGTGTTAGGATGATGCCCTGGGTCCCACTTGTGCATAGATTCCATCTGTCCATAGGTAAGTACAGCATAGTCAGAAAAAGTTGCTGGTATGTTCATAACAGTTTTTTAATCACATTCAATTACTGGTACTATGAAAGAAAAATGTTGACAAGAATGGAAGACATTTTCATTGAATCTTAGAGTTGGAGGGATCACAAGAGTCATCATGGCTCACTCTGTTACATACAACTAAAGTACCCTGGAAAGATGCCCATTCAAACATTGTTTGGAAGAAATTTCTACCAATGTCAATTATCAGTACCTTTATGCAATGATCACCTGTGACAGGAAAAGGATTAGAATGCAGATAGGATATGTGCGAGCATGCACACCCCTCTCATAGGGAGGTAATTCTTCACTTATTTTCTTCTTGAAAAAAGAAATGAGTAATTTTAGCAATTTTCTTCCTGCTCTGAGAAAATTCTCAAAAACTGTACTGTCTCTGAAAACTATTTAGAGTTGGGAGTTATTGTGCATAAAATTTGCATGCTGTATTTCTGTGCAGAAAACAGAATTTCCCAACAGCATTTTCTACACAGAAAATAACATTTCTGTACAACAATATTATTTTCCATGCAGAAAATAATAATTCTGTGGAGAAAATACAGTTTTCTGCACAGAACATGTTGGCCAGCATGTTGGTTCAGTAATTATGATATCTTAAGCCTGACTTAGACATCATAATTATTCCAATTTACATTTATGGTCATGGCATTATTGCAATGAATGAAAATGCACCTCACATTTGCAGCCTCCCACCTCAACACAGCCATTTCCAAGTCACTGGAGAATATAGTGATGTGTAATGATGTATCCAGCCCTCTCCAAGTCATGGGGAGCGCTGAAACAGACAGCTGCAGCAGCATCCCTATAAGACCTCACAAGGAGCTCCAAAAGCTATTTGCCTCACTGCACCTCATGAGCAGGAAAGGGCTGGACATATCATTACTCCTCAGTTCTCCTGAACCTCATAAATGGTTGTGTTGGGGGTGGGTGGGGTGACTGCTAGGCTTCAAAGGTAGGATTTTGGAGGGTAGCATTGCAATACATTGTAGTGTGTCTCTGTCTTGGCCACTATTCTGCAGAAAACAACCATGTGTGAATTTTGTGTAGAATAAGGCCCTTTTCACACGATGATCATGTCCCAGCATGGGGACATGAGACAAGCAGGACTGTGATGATGCTTCTGCATGATGTTGTTGCAATCCCAGCCTTCTCGTGTCACCAGTTGGAGCAATTGTGGACCATATCATTGATGGAGAAACTCCATCAATAACCCTCAATCATGAGAGCCTTCCATTGCGGCCAGTCATGCAAAAAGCCCAGAAGCACAATCTACACATTTCCTCCCCTACTTCAGCATTGGAAGAAAGCTGGCTGCAGTCCAGAAGGGCAGAACGTGTCCCTTGCGCTCCCTTCCACAGGCAGCCGGTTGCATGCAGAGAGGAACATTGGGGACATGCTCCCATCCCAGCAGAGGCCCTGCTGGGATTGTGATGGGACAATGCACAAGAGCATCATCATGCAGAAAAGGCCTAAGTCTCAAACTACAAAGATTCTTGTCTGTCCAGGATTCTTCTCCTCAGGGTTTCTCAACACTCAAGAAACACATTTTTTTTTTTAAAAAAAACCTATTAAGCTAAAATAATCTCAAATATTCTTTTCTTCCCTACTCTCTCCCAAGTATTCTTGAATCCCTGGCTCCTTCACATATGTATGAAGCTACGATGACAGCGAACCTAAATGAAAACGTGACCATCCCTGAAGGGCATTTATGAAGGTCAGGGAGATGCTTGGGTGTGAGTCATGCATGCTCCCATATGGTTTGCCCCTATATTAGAATTAGTTATGTTTCAGAGAAATGTCTACTTAGGCCTAAAGTTTGTCAAAATTTACCTCTTGCAATTCTTATATCCCACCGTCTATCAAAAGATCCCAGAGGAGGGTACAAGCAGCAAAACAGAAGTATAACACAATGTAAAACTATTTAAGATGCTCTAAAAACAATTTAGAACACCCTGAAATGGTTGAAAACAGTTTAAACCATGTATACAGTGTACACTATATTAAGGAACTAAAACTTAGCTGGGCCATAATCCCCAAGCCTCAGAGGCTTTGAGAAAAGCCACATTTTAACTTTCTGCTGAAATGAGGCCAATGTTGGTGCCAGTGGGCCTCCAGTATCTTCCGAATGTAGATGTTCAGCTATCATTGTTAAATGCTATTGATGGAACTTTCTTCCAAATTTGACAAGAGCTTCCAAAAAGCCATCAAGATGAGGTGCTGAAGGGCAAGAGTAAGTGATGGTTAATACCTTTCTGTTCTGTTTATGAGCTTCTAGAGCTGCCAGACTTTAACAGCTCTATTGAGGGGATAAAGGTGTTGAGAGTAAAAAGTAATCTTTGAAAGGTAAGCATCAAGACCATCTCAATGGTATTTATTGTTCAGAGATGGGAATTTCCATTTTCCATTGACACTTTTGTGCCTATGTGCATTTCCTCAGGCCTCTGGATAATGGATATACAATGTCCCCTCAACTTTTGCAAGCTTCGGGGCATAGAACCCTCGCAAAGTGAAAAAAAGTGAATAACTCCCTTCTGCGCTCCCCCTTCCATCCGTTTCCAGGGCTTCCCCCATTCTCTTTCCTTTTCCTCAGTGCATGTTCTCTGCACTGGGGCAAAATACAAGGGAATGGGAGGGGGGCTCCAGAGGGGAGAAGGAAAGCCTGTATGTGCCTTCCCCACCATTCCCTTGCATTTTACCTCAGCGTGCATTCTCTCTGTCAGGGCAAAATGCATGGGAAGAGGAGGGAAGAGCTCCAGAAGGGAGAAGGAAGGTGTACCATGTCTTCCACTTCCCCATTCCCTTGCCTCTTGCCTTGGTGTGCATTCTCCACACTGGGACAAAATGCATGGCAATAGAAGGGGAAACTCTGGAGGGAAGAATGAAAGCGTGCATGTACTCACCCCCATTCCCTTACCTTTTGTGTCCAAACGAATTCTCCCACTGGGACCAAATGCATAGGAATGGGAGGAGGGAGGTCCAGAGGGGAGAAGGCATGCACATACCTCTTCCCCATTCCCTTCCTTTTTCATTCCATTCTCCGTACCAGGCAAGAAAATGGGAGGAGGAGAATGGGCAGGGGGAGACAAGTGTGTGCCTCGTGAGTAACCAAATTTGCAAGGTCAAACCTGCAAATGTGGAGAGAGAACTGTACTTGCATTTTTTTTGCACTATAAATTAAACTGTGTTCAACATAAAACCATGATTCCGAATTATTTTTCTCCAGATAGTAGTGGAACTTGCAGTGGCTGCAGGTTTTTTCTCTCCCCCATGCACATATTTGCATAACCACAGGTGCTGTTGTAAAGGATCACATGGCTTGCTTTGCCGCTTTTGTTTTCCCATGGTGCATACATACACATGCTCAGATACTCATCCATCTGCTCGATACTCTGTCACCCTGCATTGGCAAGCCCCTTCCCTATTGATATCATTGGTCTCTTAAAATATGTACAGAACTGCAGCCTTAAAAGTTCCCCTAACCTAACAGAGGCTTGGAGGAATGTCACACGGAGGAATAGAAGGACCAGGAAGGTAGCAGAGACTCTCACCATACACAATTGCTTCAAAGTTCTTGGCCTTACAAATGATGAGAAGCACCAGGAGGAGGGAACAGAATGTCAACTAGATCAACACTCCCAGCCTAAACAGAATGCCTAGGCAGTCCTAGAAGTACATGCTTGTCAAGGAGCCCAGGACACGCCTCAGAGGAGGCAAGTTCTGGTGGTTGGGGACTCCTTGCTCAGAGGAACCAAAATGGAAATTTGCAAACCAGACAAGCTCAATCGAGAGGTCTGCTGTCTTCCTGGGGCCAAGATCAATCACATAATGGAGAGACTAACCAGGTTGGTCAAGCCCACTGACCATAAGCCCCTCATTCTGGTTCATTTTGGAACCAATGACACTGCGAGGCGCAGCTTTTACCACATCGTAAAGGACTACGAGCTTATGGGGACAAAGCTTAAGGAAGTTCGTGCACAGGTGGTCATTTCGTCTCTCCTACCTGTTCAAGGATATGGCGCACAAAGGGAAAGGGCAATAGTAGAGGTCAACAACTGGCTCCGCACATGGTGTTGCCAGCAATGGTTTGGGTTTCTGGAAAATGGCCTGAATTTCCGTGAACGTGGGCTTCTGGCAAGGGATGGGCTGCACCTCACAAAACTTGGCAGGAATGTTTTGCAGTCTCGCAAGGAGGATTAAGAGGTCTTTAAACTAAGTTCCGCTGGGGAGGGAGACAATATTATTCAGGGCAAGGACTCGGCGAGTGCAGGTGTCAGGGCCTCGGGCGTTGCTGCGCCAGCGGGCGCCGCGGAGGCCGCCGCTGCCATTACCTCTGAGGAGGAGGAGGCGGGGCCGGGCCCGTTGGAGGTCGCAGCCGACGACGGGGGCCGCGCTGCTGCCGCGGAGGGCTCCGCTGCCGGGGGGGATCGCCGGGACACCGCGGCGGACGCCGATCCCGGTGAGGGTCTCCCCGGTGCGACGGAGGCCGCTGCGGACAACAAGGATCGTCCCGGCGCTGCGGAGGCCGCCGGCCCAGCTCCCAGGCCGCGTGGCGTGGCGGACGAGGACCCGCGGGAGGAGGCGGGCCCCAGGCCCGTTCCCAGGGCACCGCCTACTCGTGAGGCTGCCTCGGAAGAGGCTGAGGCCGCCGCACCGCCGCCGACGTTCCAACAGCTGCGGCTGCTCAAGGAGGCCAGCCGCCGCTCCCGGCGGCTGCAGGAGAAACACCTGGGGGCCGGGAGCTCCCAGCTGTAGCACAACTGCGAGCCCAGCCACGTGCTCAGCGCGGATTGGCCACGGCCTGGCCCGCAGGCCTTTTTAGGCAGGTGCGGGGCTGGGGAAGGCATGGAGCAACAACCGTCGGCTTCCCGTGCATCTGTCGCCCGTGCCTTGTTCCAGTCCAGCCCGTGTCTGCGTTCTGCTGCTCGGCTCTACCAAGACCCTACCCTGCGTTAAAGGTGCAGTAACCATTTTGTGTTCGGGGTGAGGCAACCCGTTGTTATTTCTGTTGACGCCTGCTGTTAAGGCAAACCTCAGTTCAAGGCCCCTTGCTGGCTGCAGCGCCCTTGTGGGACTGTTTGGGGCACTGCTGGTGGCCACCTCCGGCCCGACCCCTGCTCGACCTCAGCCCGCGCTGACAGATTGTTGCTCCGTTCCCCGGTCAAGCAGGATGGAGGGGGAGAACGCAGCCCTGAAGGCCCAGCTGGCAGCCCAGGCCCAGGAGAACCAGGGTCTGCGTGCTCAAGTGGACCAGCTCTCCCACGCCCTGCAGGCCCTGCAGTTCCAGGTCGGCCAGCTGCAGGCCGCCCGGCCCCTGCCAGTGCCAAAGATCCCCATGGCGGTGCCGCCACGCTTCACGGGAGAGCCCTCCGAGCTGGAGACGTTCATGGCCGGCTGCCAGCTGTATATACAGGTCCGTGCCCAAGATTTTCCCAACGAGCGGGCCCAGGTGGCTTTCATGATCAGCCTGCTCTCTGGGATGCCGGCCAAATGGGCCATGCCTCTGCTCCGCTAGAATAGCGGCATCCTGGATGACATGACCGCGTTCCTGCAGGCCTTCCGGGTGGTGTGGGGGGACCCGGTGCAGGCTGAGACGGCCAGTCGCCAGCTGCGCCAGCTGCAGCAAGGCTGGGGTATGGTACGGGACTATACCACCACGTTCCGCCTGCTGGCGCAAGACTTGGCCTACAACGACCCCGCCCTCCAAGATCAGTACTGGGCTGGCCTCTCGGCCGAGATCTTGGATGAACTGGCCCGCAGTCCCCCGCCGGAGACGTTGGAGCTGTTAATCCAGCAGGCCCTCCGGATAGACGGGCGCCTGGCGGCCCGAAGGCAGGCCCGTTGGGCGGGCTCCACCAGCGCCCGGACCTGGACACTGGCTCCCCGGGAGGCCCCGCCCAGCCAGCCAGGGACAGGCGCCTCCACCAGAGGAGTCAGTGGCAAAGAGCCCATGCAGCTCGGGGGGGTGCGGCCCCACCTGACCGCCGAGGAGGAGAGGCGACGGAGGGCGGGTCTGTGTCTGTACTGCGGCCTGGGAGGTCACTTCGCTCTCGTGTGTCCTTCGAAGTCCGCCGTCCCAGGGGCTCCGGGAAAAGCCAACCCCCAGGTCTAGAGGGCCTGCGAGGCCTGGGGGAACCCGGAGGCGGGACAGACACAGACGCTTCAGCGCGACGACGAGACCCGCTGCTGGTGGCCGCAGCGGTGTGCTATGGCGAGGCACAGCCCATCCCCGTAGGGGCCATGATCGACTCCGGGGCGTCCAATAACTTCCTGGACCTCCAGTTTGCCCAGGACCACCAGATCCCGTTGGTGCCGCTGCCAGAGCCACGGCCGGTGGAGAGCATTGATGGGCGGTTGCTGAAGTCTGGCCCCGTCACCCATCAGACGGTCGAGGTGGGTTTTGAGATCCAAGGCCGCTACGAGCGGACGAGCTTCTTGGTGGCCGTGGTGCCCTGTTTCCCCGTGGTACTGAGGATGCCCTGGCTCTCGCGCCACGACCTGCACATCTCCTGGGCGCAGCGCGAGGTGCTGTTTGCATCTGAGTACTGCCAGGAGCACTGCTGGCCCGAGAAGTTGATGGCTACCTTAGAGACCTCCGGGGCCGGGACATCCGTCGAACTGCCGCAGAAGTACCGGGAGTTTGCGGACTTGTTCATCCAGAAGGAGGCCGACCGCCTACCCCCGCACTGGGTCTACGACTGCGCTATAGACCTGGTACCGGGAGCCCCCATTCCGGCAGGCCGCATCTACACGCTCTCGGAGCCGGAGCTGGCAGCCTTGCGGGAGTTCTTGGAGAAGAACCTACGTCGGGGTTCGTGCGACCTTCGACCTCCCCGGCCGGGGCGCCGGTGCTGTTTGTCCACAAGAAGCCGGGGGAGCTTCGACTTTGCAACGAGTACCGCGCCCTCAACCGGATCACCATCCGCAACCGCTACCCGCTGCCCTTGATCCCGGAGTTGCTGGAGCGCCTGCGCCACACGACGGTCTTCACGAAGCTGGACCTCTGCGGGGCCTACAACCTGGTGCAGATCCGGGCCAGTGACGAGTGGAAGACGGCGTTCCATAGCCAGTACGGGCACTATGAGTACACCGTCATGCCCTTCGGCCTGTGCAACGCGCCGGCAGTGTTCCAGCACTTCGTGAACGATGTCTTCCGGGACTACCTGGACCGCTTCGTCATCATCTACCTCGACGACTTCCTGATCTACTCCCCGAATCAGCAAGTCCATGAGACACATGTGCGCGCCATGCTGCAGCGGCTGCAGGAGCACCGCCTGTACGCCAAGCTCGAGAAGTGTGCTTTCGATCTCGCGGAAGTCGACTTCTTGGGCTACCGCGTGTCTCATCGGGGAATAGAGATGGATCCGGCAAAGGTGGAGGCCATTGTGTCCTGGCAGGACCCGAGGAGCCGCAAGGATGTGCAGCGGTTCCTGGGGTTTGCCAACTTCTACCGGAAGTTCATTGCCAACTACACGTCGTTGGCCACCCCCATCACCCAGGTGCTCCGCTGCAAGGCGCTGTTCCAGCGGACCCCCGAGGCCCAGCAGGCGTTCGACCGGCTGAAGACCCGCTTCACCATGGAGCCCATCCTGCAGCATCCCGACCCCAGGCGGCCCTTCGTCCTGGAAACCGACGCCTCGGACGTCGCGGTCAGGGCAGTCCTGCTGCAGAACTCAGGTCCAGAAGGGGAGCTCCGGCCGTGCGCCTACCACTCCCGGCAGCTGACCCCTCCTGAGCGGAACTACACCATCTGGGAGAAGGAGCTCCTGGAGGTCAAGGCGGAATTCGAGGCTTGGTGGCACCTTCTGGAAGGCGCGTTGCACCCAGTACAGGTGTGGACCGACCACCGCAACCTGGAGTACCTGCAGACCGCCCGGAAACTGACGCCGCGGCAGATGCGGTGGGCCCAGTTCTTCTCCCAGTTCCACTTCCAGCTGCAGTACGTGCCCCGGGCCTGCAACCGGCGCGTGGACGCCCTGTCCCGGAAGCCCGAGTACACCGCCGCCCCAGAGCCAGAGAGCCGCTTGACCATCCTGCGCCCTGAGAACTTCGCAGCGACCATGGACGTGACGACCCTGGCGGAGCGGATCCGGAACGCCGCCTCCCCATGGTCGGAGTGGGAGGGGCTGCTCTACCATCGCGACCGGCTCTTCGTGCCCCCCAGCCCCTCTCGCGAGGAAGTGCTGCGCCTCTGCCATGACGGAAGGCCTGCGGGGCACTTCGGCCTATACAAGACCCTGCACCTCGTGACCCGGGAGTTCTGGTGGCCCAGGGTGTGCGGAGACGTTGACCATTACGTCCGCTCCTGTCCCATGTGCTGCCGTGCCAAGGACCCGACGGAGAGGCCCTCGGGGCTGCTCCAGCCGCTGCCGACACCCACAGGCCCCTGGTGGACCATCTCCATGGACTTCATCACCGAGCTCCCTCCGTCCAAGGGCCACACCTTCATACTGGTGGTGGTGGACCTCCTTACGAAGATGGCGCACTTCGTCCCATGTCTGGCGCTACCTTCCGCGAAGGAGACGGCACACCTCGTCCTGGAGCACGTCTTCCGGCTGCACAGCCTCCCCGAGGGGATCGTGACCGATCGAGGGGCGCAGTTCACCGCCCGGTTCTGGCAGTGTCTGTTGCGGCAGCTGGACATCGAACCCCGGTTGTCATCGGCCCACCACCCGTAGACCGACGGCCAGACCGAGTGCACCAACGCCATGCTGGAGCAGTACCTGCGGTGTTACAGCTGCTACCAGCAGGACGAGTGGGTCAACCTCCTGCCCGTGGCCGAGTTTGCGTACAACAACGCCGTCCATGCCTCCACCCAGCAGTCCCCGTTCCTGGCCAACTACGGCTTCCACCCACGGTGGTTCCCGCCGGTCAGGGCGCCTTCCGCGGTGCCCGCCGCGGACTGATGGCTCCAGGAGTTGCGGGCCATCCAGGAGCTACTGCGGGAGCAGCTGGAGCTTGCTAAGGAGGTGTACAAGCGGGGAGCAGACCGGCACCGGCAGCCAGGGCCGCCTCTGCGGGTCGGGGACTGTGTCTGGCTCTCCACGCGCTTCCTCCCGCCCAGGCGCCCTAGCCGCAAGCTGGATGCCTGGTACATAGGCCCTTTTGCCATCCGGGCCCAGGTAAACCCCGTGGCCTTCCGGCTCCAACTCCCATGCAACCTGCGGATCCACCTGGTATTTCACAGGTCGCTGCTCCTGCCAGCCACGGGGGTGCAACCAGACACCGACCCGGAGTCCCGCCGGCTCCGGTGTGGTGAGGAGGAGTCCAAGGTGGCTGGGATCCTCGACTCCCGCTGGCGGCATGGCCGCCTACAGTACTTGGTAGACTGGCAAGGGTATGGTCCGGAGGAGCGCTCCTGGGAGGATGCAACGGACGTCCACACGCCGCGGTTGTTGCAGGCCTTCCATCGCCGCTACCCGGCGAAGCCTCATCCCCCGCGAGGTGGGGGGCGCCCCTGGGGAGGGGAGTGATGTCAGGGCCTTGGGCATTGCCGTGCTGGCGGGCGCCGTGGAGGCCGACACCGCCGTTACCTCCGAGGAGGAGGAGGCAGGGCCGGGCCCGTCGGAGGTCGCAGCCAACGACGGGGGCCGTGCGGCCGCCACGGAGGGCTCCGCCGCCAGGGGGGATCGCCGGGACGCCGCGGCGGATGCCGATCCTGGCGAGGGTCTCCCCAGCGCGACGGAGGCCGACGATGAAGACGAGGATCGTCCCAGCGCTGCGGAGGCCGCCGGCCCGGCTCCCGGGCCGCGGGGCGTGGCGGACGAGGACCCGCGGGAGGAGGCGGGCCCCAGGCCCGATCCTGGGGCACCGCCTACTCGTGAGGCTGCCTCGGAAGAGGCTGAGGCCGCCGCGCCGCCGCCGCCGTTCCAGCAGCGGCGGCGGCTCAAGAAGGCCAGCCGCCGCTCCCGGCGGCTGCAGGAGAAACACCTGGGGGCCGGGAGCTCCCAGCTGTAGCACAGCTGCGAGCCCAGCCACGTGCTCGGTGCGGATTGGCCACGGCCCGGCCCGCAGGCCTTTTTAGGCAGGCGCGGGGCTGGGGAAGGCACGGAGCAACAACCATCGGCTTCCCGTGCGTCTGTCGCCCGTGCCTTTTCCCAGTCCAGCCCGTGTCTGCGTTCCGCTGCCCGGCTCTACCAAGACCCTACCCTGTGTTAAAGGTGCAGTAACCATTTTGTGTTCGGGGTGAGGCAACCCGTTGTTATTTCCATTGACGCCTGCTGTTAAGGCAAACCTCAGTTCAAGGCCCCTTGCTGGCTGCAGCGCCCTTGTGGGACTGTTTGGGGCACTGCTGGTGGCCGCCTCCGGCCCGGCCCGGCCCCTGCTTGACGTCAGCCCACATTGACAGCAGAGGGAAAAGGCCCAAATGATATTGGACAAGTAGTAGAAGCGTCCAATGGTGGGAGGAGTGGAAACTATAGTACAGGACTTGCAGGAAGGGCCTGGAGACTTAAGTGTCTCTACACTAATGCATGGAGTATGGGAAACAAACAAGATGAACTTGAACTCCTAATACAACAAAATAAATACGATTTGATAGGCATCACTGAGACCTGGTGGGATGAGTCTCATGATTGGAATGTAGGAATAGAAGAGTATAGCCTATTTTGTAGAAATAGACCAAACAAGAAAGGAGGAGCAGTAGCCTTGTATATCAAGGATGTTTTCACCTGTGAAGAGATCCATGACTTAAACCGAGAAAACCAGGTCGAGAGCATCTGGGTAAGAATTAAGGGAGTGAGAAACAATAGGGATATTCTGGTGGGGGTTAACTACAGACCTCCAACCCAGACTGAGGACTTTGATGATACCTTCCTCAACCAAATGACTGCACATTCAAAAAGGAGAGATACAGTAATAGGAGATTTCAATTACCCGGATATATGTTGGCAGTCAAACTCTGCCAAGACAGCAAGGTCCAGAAAGTTTCTTGCTTGTCTTGCAGACAATTTCATGGTCCAGAAGGTGGAAGAGGCTACAAAGGGATCAAATATTCTAGATCTGATACTGACCAGTGGTCAAGGGATGACCTTGTTAATGAGGTAGAAGTGGTTGGATCTTTAGGGGGGAGTGACCATGCCCTATTGGAATTTGGCATTCAGTGGGAAGGAGACGATAAGTGTAGCCAGACGCTCATCTTAGATTTTAAAAAAGCGGACTTCTGTAAACTTAAGGAGATGCTGGTTGGAATTCCGTGGTCAAGAATAGTGAAAGGGAAAGGAGTTCAGGAGGGATGGGAGTTCCTTAAAAGGGAGATACTGAAGGCACAGTCTAAAACTGTGCCAATAAGGAGGAAAAATGGAAGGCATCTGAAGAAACCAGAATGGTTGACTAAAGAACTCTCAGCTGAGCTAAGTGTTAAGAGAAACATGTACAGGAAATGGAAGAAGGGGAAACCACCAAAGAAGAATTTAACCAGGTAACCGGGAGATGTAGGGAGGAGGTCAGAAAGGCTAAAGCACAGAACAAACTTAGGCTGGCCAGAGACATTAAAAACAATAAAAAGGGCTTTTTTAAATATGTCCACAGCAAAAGGAAAAAGAAGGAGATAATAAGGTCATTGTGCAGAGAAGATGGCGAATTACTAACAGGGGGAAGAGAAAAGGCAGAACTACTTAACACCTTCTTTGCCTCAGTTTTTTCCCAGAAGGATACAAGCACTCAACCTGGCGGTTGGGGAGCAGGTGAGGAAGCAGGGGAAATGAGGCACTTAATAGGTAGAGAGGTGGTACAGGAATACCTGGCCACACTGGATGAATTCAAGTCTCCAGGGCCAGATGAATTGCATCCTAGGATATTAAAAGAGCTGGCAGAGGTTATTTCAGAACCGCTTGCTATAATCTTTGAGAAATCTTGGAGGACAGGAGAAGTTCCAGAAGACTGGAAGAGGGCAAATGTTGTCCCCATCTTCAAGAAGGGAAAAAAGAGGACCCAAATAATTATTGCCCAGTCAGCCTGACATCAGTACCTGTAAGGATCCTGGAGCAGATCATTAAGCAGTCAGTTTCTAATCACTTAGAAAGCAATACGATAATCACGAGCAGTCAACATGGATTTCTCAAAAATAAGTCATGCCAGACTAATCTTATCTCTTTTTATGATAGAGTTACTAGCTTGATAGATGAAGGGAATGCTGTGGATGTAGCATATCTCGATTTCAGTAAGGCCTTTGACAAAGTTCCCCATGACATTCTTGCAAAGAAGCTAGCAAAATGTGGGCTGGACAGGGCTACTGTTAGTTGGATTTGTAATTGGTTAACTGACCAAACCCAAAGGGTGATCACGAATGGCTGCTTTTCATCCTGGAGAGAAGTGACTAGCGGGGTGCCACAGGGTTCTGTCCTGGGCCCAGTGCTGTTCAATATCTTCATCAACGACTTGGATGAAGGAATAGAGGGCATGCTCATCAAATTTGCAGATGACACCAAATTGGGAGGGGTTGCTAATAGGCCAGAGGACAGGATCAAAATTCAAAATGACCTGGACAGATTGGAAAGCTGGACCACGGCTAACAAAATGAAATTCAACAGAGAGAAGTGTAAGGTCCTACACTTAGGTAGAAAAAATGGAATACAGAAATATAAGATGGGGGACACATGGCTGGATAGCAGTACGTGTGAAAGGGATCTAGGAGTCTTCATAGACCACAAGCTGAACATGAGTCAGCAGTGTGATGTGGCAGCCAAGAAAGCCAATGCAATTCTTGGTTGTATCAGTAGGAGTATGGTGTCTAGATCGAGGGAGGTACTGGTACCACTCTACTCTGCTTTGGTTAGACATCATTTTGAATACTGTGTCCAGTTCTGGGCACCCCAATTCAAGAAGGACATAGTCAAGCTGGAGCAAGTCCAGAGGAGGGCGACCAAAATGGTGAGGGGCCTGGAAGCCATGCGCTATGAGGATAGACTTAGAGAGCTGGGTATGTTTAGTCTGCAGAAGAGAAGGTTAAGAGGGGACATGATAGCCATGATTAAATATCTGAAGGGATGCCATATAGAGGAGGGAGAGGGTCCAGAGACCAGGATAAGGAGCAATGGATTCAAGCTGTAGGAAAGGAGATTCCACTTGAACCTCAGGAAGAACTTCCTGACGGTTAGGGCTGTCCGGCAGTGGAATATGCTGCCTCGGAGTGTGGTGGAATCTCCTTCTTGGAGGTTTTTAATCAGAAGCTGGATGGCCATCTGTTGGGAGTGCTTTGTGGGAGTTCCTGCATGGCAGGGGACTGGACTGGATGGCCCGTGTGGTCTCTTCCAACTCTACATTTCTATGATTCTATGATTCTAAGTACAATCTAAGTGTCTACTTATAAGTAAATCTCACTAAGTTCAAGGGAATTTACTTCTGGGAAAGTGGGGGTAGAATTGAACTTTTATGCTGAAGTTTTAGCCAGATCTGCTCGGAAGTCTCATTGAGTTTAATAGTCCTTACTCCAAGGAAAGTGGCTTATAGCCCTTGCTCTATGAGACACCCCTCCCTCCAGGCATGTAAAAGATGTAATTTCAATTTAGATTGGGAGGAATATTGTATGCCATGCTGGGGCCAAGATCAAGGTAAGGCTGCATTATTTCCCCTGCATAGATTCAGCCCTGGTTATAGTCTGCCATGAGGTCGCCTTTGATGTTTTCCTGAGTTTTCATATTTTGAAATACGAAATTTAGTTTAATAATAGCCTCTGACTTGCGTCCCCTTTTCGAAACACAGAACAGTCTGCAGCATGGTGGTAGAGAACATGCTTTACATGCCAAAGCTCCAAGGTTCAGTCTCCAATATCCCTTGATAGGTCTAGCAAAGCCTCCTGTCTAAAACTGGGAGTTTTTGTCAGTCAGTGTAGATAGCAGGGGAGGAAATAATGCAAAATAATAGCATTCCTCCAAACAAGAATTCTGCTTTCTCAATAGATTTTTTTTATTCCCCAAATGTCTAGTATTGCAGTAATTTACATCTTCACTCAGCATTTAGAAATATAACTTAGGTATCCATTGAAAAGGGGAAGGTCATGTTATTAAGGGACAAACAATTTTCAGTTTCTCACTCTCTGCAACGCTAGAAATTTGGGGACTGAAGAAAACTGCCATAGGAGCAGAATTCTTATGGGGGAGAAATATTTTATTTACCTTCCACCATAGCTACACCCCTGGTAGTGAGTATAAACTGAGCTGGACGGACCAGAAACCTGACTCTGTTAAGGTAGCATCCTGGGCTACTTGACGTGCACCATGAGGCAGATCTCCCATTATTAGAGAGAGCAAATGTTAGGGGAACAGTACAAATCCCTTGTCCATTCCTCCTATTACTCCCATCCAATTGCTCTTTTCTTGAAGGAGAGAGTTGTATGGGTCATATGACCTGCTCTGCCTTCTTCAGTTGCACTCTAGGGCCATTTCCACACTGGACTGTTATAGTGCTATGATTCCACTTTCAACGTCTTATGAATCCTGGGGTTTGCAGTTTAGGGAGGGGCCTCAAGGCCCCTCCCTAAACTGCAAACCCCAGGATTTCATAGGATGTTGAAAGTGGAATCATAGCACTATAACAGTCCAGTGTGGAAATGGCCTAGGAGTCTGGTTCCCAGTACCCAAGTAAGATTCAGCAGTCAGTTGAGCTGGCTTCTGTACACAGAATCTGGTAGGCTTTGAGCCTCAGGCTGCAAAGTATCTTGGGGCAACCCTGGTGTGATTCTGTACTGCTTGAGAGTTTGTACAAATGAAACAGTCTCATGGATGCAGCCAGTTTTGCAGGCTGAGCTATTTGATTAATCTCCATCAAGTACACAACTATACCATGCAGAAACACTTCCTACTTTATTTAGAGTTATTTGAGAAGGGACCATGGGTCTCTGGCAACTGGTGGCTTCTATTTCAGTTGGGAAGTGAATCAATTGCAGTTTTAGCCTGAATTCAAAGGAGTTATCCAAGGCACTGAACCAGCTTTGAGAATAAGGTTCAGTACCGTGAGCAGCTGTGTTAAAGTTTGGACTAAAACCCAGAGCGGAGTCACTGCCTCATCAACATGGAAGTCCCCAGCTATCACAGCCATGGACATATCCACAAACAAGGATGGTAGGGCTGGGTACACTATCTTGTACTGAGGATTTGCCACACAGATTTGTTGTTGTTGTTATCTTCCTCCAAGTCAGTTCTGACTCGTGGTGACCCTAGCACAGGATTTTCTCAGTAAGATTTCCTCAGATGGTGGGTTCCATTGCCTTCTTCTGAGAGTGTGTGACATGCCCTAAGTCACCCAGTGGATTTCTGTGACAGAGCAAGAATTTGAACCCTGGTCTTTCAGAGTCTGTGTGCAATTATTAAACCACTACACCACTCTGGCTCTTATACTATAAAGTTGCTTTTATTTTAATAGAAACTAATCAGGCCAGATGCATTTTAGAATTTTACTATGGGCATTCATTGAAATACTGAGGGCAGTTCGCCTGATTGGAAGTGTGGAGTTCAGTGCATTGGAAAAATTGTAGTCTCACTGCTGAATACAGAGAAATTTGTCTCCAACTGAAGACAAAATTGTCTCCAATTAGATATAAGGACAAATTCTTGTTTGTCAATAGCAGCTGTCTTCTACCACAGCTACCTGTGTTCAGTGGGTGGATTTTGAATAATGTTTTAGAAATAGTAAAAAACAAACAAAAACCCTGACGTATGAGAAATGAAGTGATATAACAGCTGCTGCAGTAAGACATTCAGTAACACACTTGTGTTTTGATTTTATTTTTTAGAGATGTGCTACACACTATTACTGCATCAGTGAAGTTCACATGCCCACATAAATAGATAAGCACGCCATACTTCAGACGGGAACATGTTGCAGAACGCTGGTTTGCTCTTCCTCTCACAATGCAGGCTACAAGCTGCGGAAACTGGGAACAAGAGTCAAAGATAGTCTATAACCTTCCAAAAGGCATCTGCTTCATTGGATCAAACAGGTTGTTCATCTGACCCCCTTCTTGTGTTCTTAGAATTTATTCAGATTTCTGCCTTGTAACCCTTTGTGAGGAATTAGATGTGTGCTTAATTTTTCTCACTCAGTTTGTTGAGCCTACCTATGTCAGTTTATCTTTTCTGCTTCCACCACAGAGAAATATGCTTGTTGATTTGCAGACAACTTGTTTATTTGCTTTAAAGCCTGCTGGTCTTCTAATTTTAACAGGGGCTTTCTGAACGTGTTGGTAAGCTTAGCTATTTGCTCTTTTCTCTTGTGGTATATGAGGTGTGTGCTGCTGATGAGATCTATGCATGATTTATGCCACATGGCTGAGTGTAATGCTAGATGTGCCCTGAATTCTTGGTCTGGAAATAAATTTGTGAAAATTTACTTCAAATGGCAAAAAGCAAGTCTATGGAACTCCCAACATGTACAGAGCAATGTGTGTTTATGTGTGTCTTTGTGTATTAATCGGTTGGGTAACTGCACTTTGAAATGCTTGCTTTTTGAAGTTTGTCCTTCATTTAATGTTAGCAAATCAGACTCTTTGTCCACACTATCGAACTGCTATTATTACAGTGTGGTTAACCCACCATGCAGTGAAGAATCCTGATTTTCTTTTGCTACAGATACCATATTGATTTGGGAACGTTACCTGATTATTAAAGTCGCTTGTTTAATTGCAAACCTGAAGCTGTAAAGAAATTAACCAAATCAATCAAAGGATACTTGGAAACCAAGCACTCTAGAATGAACAGTGTAAAACCCATCATTAACATGCAATTCAAATTTAGAACTGGCTCTGTTTTCATGCATTAGCAGCAGTGTCGAAAGCCCAATGCTACATTTGAGCAAACGGAGGGACCATAATGGCTGCCAGTACCAAATGACATCCAGTTTCAGCTGGCCCTATATCCTATTTTGCTTGTCACCATGAATGCTACATTTTACCCAAGAGTCACCCATCTATTCCAAATCAAGAATTTCCTGAACAGCTGAACTATGTGGCACATGTATTTTGTGACCCCTAGAACTGAAGCAACAGCTTGGTACTAAGTTACTTTGGCACTCTAACCCCTGACAACTTCTCCTTGGCTTATTCCATCATGGCCTTCCATTAGTACCTGGTGTAGCCATTTTTCCATGCGAACAATCCATGGGAGTCTTTCCTATATATCTCCTAGTTTTTGAGAGGAACAGTGAAAAAATAGTAACCCACATAAGAATCCATCTTCCTTCTCACCCTCTCATAAAGACAGTCCAAGTGAATCTCCAGGATTCTGGAGCTTAATTTATCCTTTATGGTAATCAAATACTTGCTATCCACAATGCAGCCACACGTTTCTCCCCAAAGACAGGGCTAAATAAATAGGGAAAATGTGATTCCTAACAGATCCCGGATGCAGATTATTTGGGGCCTTCAAATTTCCTGCTTGTGAACTTCTGAGACTCATGCTAGACATTGATAGCAAATGTGTGCTGAAAATGCAGCTGTGTTTTGGTTCCCCCTTTCTTGCTATAATTGGTTGAAGATTTAAAAGTCAAAAATATTGCATCTGTCATCCCCTCTTGGTGTCTGAAAGGTGGTTCACAATACCAATTAAAACAATATACAACTCATAAAACAATAAAAAAAAATGCTAAAAACACTGAAGCTGTATTTTAAATCATTATGGGATGGGGAAGCAATATTAAACCAGAGCACGGCATTATAAAAAGGGTTGGGCAGGATGCCCAAATGCCAACAAATTGGGAGCTAATCAGGTTCCCTGGGACAGGAAGATCTACAACCTGGGAATCATACCTAAAAGGCCATGCTTGCATCGCAGCCAATTGGGGCTGCCAGGTCTCAGGGAGCCAGCAGAAGTCTCTGCCAAGTCCTCTGTTTATACAAGTTTTCAGATGGGGAACAAATATCAGGCCATTTCCGCATGAGACTGTTATAGCACTATGACTCCACTTTCAACATCCTATGGAACCCTGGGGTTTGCAGTTCCGGGAGGGACCAGCCAGCCCCTCCTGAAACTGCAAACCCCAGGATTCCATAGGATGTTGAAAGTGGAATCATAGCACTATAACAGTCCTGTGTGGAAATGGCCTCAGAGTAGCACTACAAGAAGTGATTGAGGTTTTTGTATATCTGTTTATTTTCAAGCCAGGACACTCATGTCCATCCATTAGTAGCTGGCACCAAAATTCCCTGGCTCCATGAAGGGGTGTGTGTGTGTGTGTGTGTATACCTGTGCTATATTGGTGCACTCCCCAAAAAGGGAGTGCAGAGGAAACAATGGGGAAAGAGATGGATGGATTTGCTCCATCTTCCCCACTGAAGCAAGGTCTGGAGAAATGCACCAGTGATGTGATCTGTGACTTTTCTTAGTGTAAAAACCCTGGCAGCAGTGGTGTATCAATGGCTGGAAAAAATTCCTCAGTGACCTCAAGTGAGACTTCCACAAGCTCCAGCAGCAGCTTAGGGCCAGGAAAGGCTCTCCATATGTCATGTGTGCTCCTGCCAGCAAATACAAACATTTTATATTGGAAAGCCTTCCCTGGCTATTGACCTAAGCTATGATTGCACTGCTACTATTTTCACAGAATTTGATGTGTCAGCCCTCCATATTTGCAGGTTTCACATTTGCGGACTTGATTATTCAGGGATTATTTGCTCTCATCTCTGCTGCCTCACTGTGCCATTTTTAACAGGGGCTGCAAGCCTTGTGAGACTGAGAAACTGTGCACGAGGCTTGTAACTCCCTCTTAAAAATGGTGTGAGGCAGCAGTGGAGGTGGCAGTAAGCCCCACCAGCACCCTACTTCTGCCTTGTGAAGGAACCCTGATGCCTCAAAGGAATCCATGGTGGGTTGAATATGGTGATCTTCCTTTTTTTGTGTGTTAAATATGGCTTGCAAGGGCCTAGAGTTATTCATAGTTTTTTCACTTTCATGGGGGGTCCTGTGCCACAACCCTAGCAAATGAGGAAGGATGACTGTATTATTTGTAGTCACTGGATGCATTTATACAGAGCTTTTGTTCTCTGTGTTGCTGAACGCCTTGTGTGGCCCTCCAATGGCTGTTTTGTGTGTGTGTGTGTGTGTGTGTGTGTGTGTGTGTGTGGGAAAGGGGCCAAAGCATGGTGGGGAGAATGGACACCCAGGGTCCAAACCAGGGCCATTTCGGCACTAGACTGTAATAGCCTATTATTCCACTTGCAACATCCTATGGAACCTGGGGTTTGCAGTTTCGAGAGGGGCCCAATGGCCCCTCCCAAAACTGCAAACCCCAGGATTCCATAGGATGTTGCAAGTGGAATAATAGCGCTATAACAGTCTAGTGTGGAAATGACCTACACGTCTTACTGTTACTCTGTCCTTCTGTTATGAATACAGCAGTGGGGAGCCTCCGTTGTCTACAAAAAGTCCTGCTTCTCATGATTTGCTATCTGTATAAAATTTCCTTAATATCACAACTACCAAATCGTCATAGGATATACTTGTGCCCCTCTTGTAGCAAGAAACAGCAAGAAAAGTGTCTGTTTCTCTGGTCCTGGTACAGCAAAATATCATTCCCTCTACTAATGAGCTCATGTTTTGAGTGCCAATGGAGACTAAACTGGACCACTAGGAAGTAAATGAGAAGAATCAGAATATCTGAAGAAAACCACAGAGTTTGTTGGATTTTTACAAAAGGTGGTATGGGATCTGTGGGATTAGTCTCCCAGAGAAGAATATTGCTGGCTGGCTGGCAAGAACCTTGGAGAGAAGCACTTCCTCTGTAATGTAAACAAACACTGGAACATTTTGTTGCAGGTCACACTTGGCACAGCTGACTTCCACACAGACACACAGTTAAACCCCTGCTGCTTGTACATTTCCCCTTCAGGGAAAGATATCTGGGTGCATGAGGGGAAAATGTGTGTGGAGTCACCCCCATTTCAATGAGACATAACCCACACTATGTAAAAAGTTGGCTAGTTATTATTTGTCCATCAGATGGAATACACTGGAATAAAAGGAAGAAGGAAAAGAAAAAAATTTATCAGGGCTATGATTAAATTCCAATATCTATATTATTAGTGGAAAGAAGATTCAGGATTTGCAATATGCACTATAATGTATACTACCAGCATTAGGAGTTTACCAGCTTGTAATCACTATAAAATATTTTCTTTCCATAATATGACCATAATAGAAGGAAGTCAGGAAGTAGGTTTGTTATTTTCTCCCATTGCTTGTTCCTCTTAATTTCCCTGTTTCTTTACTTCCACTTAAATTGTTGGTTTTCTGTTTTGGTGTGCATGCTATGAAAAGCAGACTGAGATTCAGTTTGTGTGGAAAATGCTATAAGAAGTAAACAGTTTTTCAAATAAAAAAGGGGATTGTTTTTAAATGTTACTCATATTGTCCATTGATTTGATTTTTATTGCTCTCCAGACTCAGAAGCTGCAGTAATAGCAAATGCTGATATCTTTACACCGAATAAACAAGAAAAGAATGAATAATATATTTTATTTATGCTGCTTTCCACAAGTTCTGCCAGAGTACACCAGGCACTGATTTCATTTTCATTGTGCTGTGCTGCTAGCAGTTACATCTATAATCTTCCACACAGTAAATTAGATATATGTAACCAAGTTGGAGTCCCTGTTCTCACCTCCACAGTGCCATACTTCTGTCAGATTCATAGATGCTGGGCTGAGTATGCAATAATCTTTCAGAATAATCTCTCCTTTTACATCCATCCACTCTGGTTTCACCAATTAATCATAAAATACGAATACATACAGATAAAGAAGCCATCGCTATCTCACTACAGGTAAAGGATCCCTCACTTGGCACGACGTGTGCCAAGTTTCTAAAGCTTGGAGGGGGTGATTTGACCTACAACTCCTGGAATCCCAGAGCTACCAGGGCCATTTGTGTGTATTTAGGAGAGACTAGGTATAATAATGAGAACATTTGAGAACTGTGTTGCTGAGTCAGAGCATAAGTCTTAATAACATCTCCTCCAACAACTCCTAGTTATAGACTTTCTCTTTTCTCTTATCCTCTTTTCTTCCCTTTCTCTCCCCTTCACAACTCCTGCCTTAATTCATCTTCTTCCACATTACCTGGTCTCCTTTCCTTTCTTGTTTGTCCTCTGCCTCCCCTATAAGTAAAATGTTTCTCCTCCTTCATCCCATTCTCATACAACTTCATATTTTCCCTTCCTATCTCTCCCTTTTCATAGAATCATGGAGTTGGAAGAGACCACAGGGGCCATCCAATCCAACTCCCTGCTATTCAGGAACACACATCAAAGCATTCCCAACAGATGGCCTTCTAGCCTCTGCTTAAAACTCTCCAAAGAAGGAGACTCCACCACACTCTGAGGCAGCATATTCCACTGCCAGACAGCTCTGACCATCAGGAAGTTCTTTCTGAGGTTCAGGTGGAATCTCCTTTCCTGTAGCTTGAATCCATTGCTCTTTGTCCTAGTCTCTGGAGCAGTGGAAAACAAGCCTGCTCCCTCTCTTAAATGTTTGACATCCCTTTAAATATTTAAACATGGCTATCATGTCCCCTCTTAACCTTCTCTTCTGCAGACTAAACATACCCAGCTCCCTAAGCCACTCCTCATAGGACATGGCTTCCAAACCCTTCACCATTTTGGTCGCCCTCCTCTGGACATGCTCCATCTTGTCAGTATCCTTCTTGAATCGAGGTGCCCAGAACTGGACACAGTATTTAACTGAGGTCTAACCAATGCAGATAGAGTGGTACCATTACCTCCCTTGATCTAGACACCATACTCCTATCGATGCAACCATGAATTGTGTTGGCTTTCTTGATTGCCGCATCACACTGCTGACTCATGTTCAGCTTGTGGTCCACCAAGAATCCTAGATCTCTTTCACATGTATGGTTATACAGCCATGTGTCCCCCATCTTCTATTTATGCATTCCATTTTTTCTACCTAAGCATAGGACCTTACACTTCTCTTTGTTGAAATTTATTTTGTTAACTTTGGCCCAGCTCTCCAATCTGTCAAGGTCATTTTGAATTTTGATCATTTTCTCTTCTTCCTCCCCACAGCTTCTAGTTCCATTTGCCCTCTCTCTCGTTCCCTTACCCTTTTCCCCTCTCTCTTTCTCTTTCTCCCACTCCCCAACTCTCCAGGCCAGATTTGACTTCTACCTTCTTCATCATTCTTACCCTTTCTTTTATCCTCTTGCTCTTTTTTATCTGCAAATGCTTTAGCTATGCTGCATCTTCTTTCTTTCCTGTCTCTCCAGCTCTTTGTCCTTGGCCTTCATCCTGCTTGAAACCACAGTTGGGATACATTTGATATTTAGCATTTCAAAGCTTTAAGTCCCATGAAATTCAATCAGGTTTGTTTCAGAATAGATGTGCATAGATAGGATGGTGTTATTGGTGTCTCCTGCACTGTTGACCTTGTCATCTTGTCTCTGAATATTTGTTGATTATCAGAAGCATTATGTTGATTAAAATTACTATTATTTTTGGAGGTAAGGGAAGGTTCTGCAACCTACCTATAAAGAAAAAAAAAAGATGTGGTCAGGCAAAGCCAGTGCTTGATAGGACTACCCTGTTAAAAGCAGAGTTTGGGAAACATTTTTGTTTGTTTGTTTGACAACTTAGTTTGGTTGTCCTACAACTCCCATACGTTGTTAAAGGCATTGCTTAGAAAGGTATTAAAAATAGATTGGCAAAAACGTTTCTCTTTTCAGTGGAGAGCTTTGAAAGGTTTCTTTGATTGGACTCCCACTCCTGAGTATTGTTAAAAATAATGCTTGTGAAGGTGCCAAAATAGAGCTGGAAAAATGTGTTTTTTTCTGTTCAATGGGAGGCTTGGAAAATGTAGGATTCCTCCATACAGGCCAAAAACCTCAGGATCAGGTGCAAATTGTGGCTGTGGTTATTTGATTTTTTTCCTGGCATCTGTGCAATGTCCTTCCTGTACTGGAATTTTCTTGTGAATTTCTTGTATTAGCCGCATCTTTTTAACCCACTACATGGTGTGTTTTTTCTTCATCCCAGGAAGTTGCTGATATAGGGTAAAGTAAACATCATACACCTATATCAATTGTCTCAGTTTCTCCTACAGAATCTTCAGGTGGTCCCATGGATGGCCTTTGGAATGGGAGTGTTATCTTTGCCATGGAAGTTTTCAACTGAACATCATTTACTCATTACATTTCTGATTACCAGACAGAACATTTCTTCTTTTTCCTTCTTTTAGAGTTACAATGCTAAAAACCATTTAAAAAATTAAATGTGCAATGCAGGCAACATGGATACCAGGGGAAGAGCAATCAGTCACTTTATTTCTACCTCACCTTCTCCCCAAAACTGGGACTCAAGGAGCCACGACAGGATGGGAGAGATGCATGGAAATCATACCCACACCACAGTTTAGGGAGACCACAAATGCTACAGAAACTTACTGTTGACCTTGTCTCCCTCATTACAGACCAAACATTTCTCTCCACGCCCCTATTTTCTTTTACAGTCATAGTGCTAAAGTGGTATGGTATTCTAGTATACTTTTTTAAAAAAAATGTTCAAGACAGGGAATATTGATACTGAAATAATAGCATTGAGGGAATAGTTGTTGAGATCATAGAAGGGATAGCTGGGAGATGGAAGGAAAACTCACCTAAACTATAGCTTAACCACATCAAGTGCAAGAGATGAGTGATTGAAAAGAAATGTGCAAATCCAGGGTGGCGCTAAATTCACTAAACTCATAACCAAACCAGGGTCAAAACTTCTATATATTTAGGGCATGGCTGGATGCAGGAGCAGAAAAAGCAGTTACAATCTGTGAGATCCTAAAAAGAAACCCTTGACATGTACTGGGACTATTGGGCAGTCTGGAGGAACCCTTAATTTCCAAGCATAATTCCCCCCGCCCACTTGATCAACTTTTCATTCTTTAGTTGAATGACAGACTCTGAGCAATTGTAGCTGATGCTTAGTGTTCCAAGTTTAATGATGTCACCAGGTCTTCTTCCCTGTGACATCACTGGGGCCCACCCCTATGACATCACTAGAGACCATCCCAAAGTCTCTGGTTCTGGCCCTGAAATCTCAGTGGTCCTGCTCTAGTCTTTTCTTTTCTTTTTAATTTATTTTTATTAAATTTTTTCATTCTTACAAGCATAAGTTCATAAGATTTGTTAATGTTTACAATATAAAGTATACTATAACATATTTTAAGCAGAGGCTAGATGGCCATCTGTCGGGAGTGTTTTGCATGGCAGGGGGTTGGACTGGATGGCTCGTGTGGTCTCTTCCAACTCTACATTTCTCTGATTCTCTTAATTCTATGATTCTATACCATAATATACAACATACTCTTTTGATAAGTTCATAAGACATGTTCATAAGACATGTTATTGTTTACAGTATATAATATACTATAATATACTATAATATACAACATATAATATAATAATATAATATAATAATTAATAACAATTAATAATATAATATAATATAATATAATAATCATATTTAATATATAATAATATAACATATAATATACTCTTTTGTATGATGTAAATTAAATTAACATATCTCTATATAAATCATTAAATCCATACGTTCCAAATTTCTTCCTTTCCTTTCCTTTCCTTTCCTTTCCTTTCCTTTCCTTTCCTTTCCTTTCCTTTCCTTTCCTTTCCTTTCCTTTCCTTTCCTTTCCTTTCCTGCTCTAGTCTTTTCAAAGCACACAAATGGGCAGTGGTGATAGTTATTCCCTCTTGGACTCCAACATCTGATAATTAAAGGTGTGCATGATTGTACATGTGCCTTTAAGTTGCCTGCCAACTTTTGATGACTTTTGAATTTCACAGGGTTTTCTTAGGCAAGGAACATTCAGAAGTGGTTTTTGCTAGTTCCTTCCTCTGAAATACAGCCTACAGCACTTGGTGCTCATTGGCAGTCTCCCATCCTATTTGTTTGTTTGTTTGTTTACATCCCACCTTTCTCCCAAATGGGATCCAAGGTCAAGTACTAATGAGGGCTAACCCTGCTTAGTTTCTAGGATCAGATAAAATCTGGTGCCTTTAGGGTATACTGCTCCAGAATACTGCCCCAGGATTCCATAGGATGTTGCAAGTGGAATAATAGCGCTGTAACAGTCTAGTGTGGAAACGGCCCTGGTTTGGACCCTGGGTGTCCATTCTCCCCACCATGCTTTGGCCCCTTTCCCACAGACACACACACACACACACACACAGGCCATTTCCGCACTACGCTGTTATAGTGCTATCATTCCACTTTCAACATCTCATGGAATCCTGGGCTTTGCAGTTCAAGGAGGGGCCTTTAGAATTCTCAGCCAGAGAGCTCTTTGGCCCCAGTAAACTACAAACCCCAGAATTCCACAGGATGTTGAAAGTGGAATAATAGCACTATAACAGTGTAGCATAGAAATGGCCACACACGTAGATATTTGTAATTTTCTCACATTTGCAAGGGATTTGCTCTCCTAATCCTAGTGAAGGTGGGGGGCAACTGTATATCTTTATACATTCAAATTTAGATCCCACTGCTGTTCAGGTGGGGTGGGGGGCAAAATGATGCCCATCCGATGAATGTGGCCCCAGGACCATTTTGTTCCCCCAGGGTCTCCCAGTGGATATTTTTGCTTCAAAATGCCCCTGAAAGCCCTCTGGAGGTTGAGGAGGACATTTCCACCATGCTGCGGCCCCCCATGGATCAAACTTTTTTCCTTTTTTATTTTTCCCAAAATGCCCTCTAGCAAATGTGGGATCCTTTGCACCACATTTTGGCCGGACTCTGGGCCAATTCAGGCCCAAGAGACCCCTTTTTTGAAGCAGAAAGTGTTTTTTAAATGGAAAGTACGCAGGAAGTGACTGCTACTCCCTTTCCGTTAAAATTAATGGCCCAGGAAGGTTAAAAAATAAAACATGTTGAAAATGCAACCTTTGACCTATAGAGGGCATTGTGGGTCAAAAATCAGTATGTATGTAGTTTTATTTATTTATTTATTTATTTATGAGTGGGAGTGGGAGTGAGAGTGACAGGGAGCTGCAGCCCTACAGTTGCCTACCCCTGGTGTAGGCAGTGGGCATCATTTACGGTAATTTCCTATCCAGACATTCAGCAGTTTTTAGGCCATTTCGCACTAGACTGTTATAGCGCTATTATTCCACTTTCAACAGCCTATGAAATCCTGGGGTTTGCGAAACCGCAAACCCCAAGATTCCATAGGCTGTTGAAAGTGGAATAATAGCGCTATAACAGACTAGTGCGAAATGGCCTAAAAACTGCTGAATGTCTGGATAGAAAAACTGCTGAATGTCTGGATAGGAAATTACCGTTTGCGAAACCGCAAACCCCAAGATTCCATAGGCTGTTGAAAGTGGAATAATAGCACTATAACAGTCTAGTGCGGAAATGGCCTTAAACTTGTGTAGCAAAAGATAAGATCACATTTCTTAACATCAGATTTGAAGATTAAAATACTATCTATTATCTGAACAGCTGGTGACTGTAGCAAGGCCAGGAAGGAAAGCTAAGAAGAATATACCAAAAGGCTTTGGCATTACCTGCCCCACAGATTTTCTGGCAGGCTACAGTAGCCATGGTGACTTGTGATAATTTCTAGGAGGGTCAATGTGGCAGCAGAGTCTGGCATCCTGGTAGAGACATATGCACGTATAAGTCACGCCACAGATGCAGGGTGAGTTACTTGCCATGATGCAACACACATATTCTGCTGACGGTGCAGAAGCAAATGCAACAATATTGTGCATTGTGGTTCAGCACTGCAGTTTTGCATTGTAGTTGCAATGCACAACTGTGTCTGTGTGTGCATGTGCCTTCAAGTTGTCTTATGGTGGCCCCATGAATTTCATAGGGTTTTGTTAGGCAAAGAATAGATGTCTGTCACTAGGCAGTCCCACAGAGGATCCATGGTTTAAGAGAACAACTAACTGTATTTAACACTGTGGGGGAATGATTTTAGTTCAGGAGTACCACTGACACAAAACACTAGCTGATCAAAGAGAGAAATGGATCGAGATACTTAGATCAATGCTGTTGGGGTTTTGATCTCTTATTAAGAAGTTTAAAATTCATGTTACATAACATTCTCTCTGATTACAAGTCTTAGAAAAGTTTTTTTTTTGGGGGGAACAAAGCTAAACTTGCAACATAATTGCATTATTTAAACATTTTAAATTCTAAGCAGAAGTCCATAGAACATTTTGCCTAGTGTGAAACAGTCTTGAATAAAGCCAATTTTTGAGTGGCTATCATGGGTGAAGCTGAATTTTTCAGTTAATGACTCTATCATTCCACCCCTCCTACTGTAATAATAATTTCTCCTCCAAAACTCTTCAAAGCCAAATACACATCCTAATCTAATTGAAATCAATGGTTCCAATTAATTTTAATGGGTCAGACTGGCATAATTGTATTTATATTTCCTTTTTCCTGTTTGTGTCATCTTTGATCTTAACACGGTTGTTGAAATTGGTGAATTTCCACCACCATTTCCTTCCTTCCTTCCTTCCTTCCTTCCTTCCTTCCTTCCTTCCTTCCTTCCTTCCTTCCTCTCTTTCTTTTCCCTTTATGTGGCCAATTTCTTTTTTATTTAAGACTATTCTCAATATAAAAGTATCTCTGGAGTAATGCATGGTCGTTTTGACTCACATTCTCAACCTACTTGGATCATAGTTCGTGGATTATGAATGCTATCCATGTCCATTAGGTAGAAACAGGTCAGAGTGTGTGTGTTATAGTGAAGTCATGGGCAAGACACACCAAAGCATCCTACAGACTAAATTCAAATGTTAGGCCCAACAAAAGCAGACCCATTTAGTCTGTGGGGTTTACAAAGGTGTGGCTTAACAAGACCCATTCACTCAATAGGTTTTACTGTGGTAGGAACTAATCACTGGATTTAGCTTCAGAATAACAGCTTTTTACAAAACTGCAGGCCAGGTACTTAGCAGATCCGTATGCTACCTGTTATTTAATAGTTATAATTATAGAATCAGAGAGTCATTGAATTGGAAGAAACCACAAGGGCCATCGAATCCAACCCCCTGTCATGCAGGAGTACACCATCAAAACATTCCTGATGGCCATCCAGCCTCTGTTTACAAGCCTCCAAAGAAAGAGACTTCACTGAGGCAGTGCATTACACTGTTGAATGTTCTTACTGTCAGGAAATTCTTCCTAATGTTTAAATGGAATCTCTTTTCCTGAGGTTTGAAGCCATTGCTGCATGTCCTAGGCCTTTTCCACACTATACCGTAATAGTGCTATTATTCCTGTGGAATTCTGGGGTTTGCAGGTCACTCGGGCCAAAGAGCTCCCTGACTGCGAATTCTAAATGCCCCTCTCTAAACTGCAAACCCCAGGATTTCGTAGGATGTTGGAAATGGAATAATAGCACTATAACAGAGTAGTGTGGACATGGCCCTAGTCTCTGGAGCAGCAACATCCCTTCAAATATTTAAACACAGCTATCATGTTGCCTCTTAACCTTCTCTTCTCCAGGCTAAACAAACCCAGCCCACTAAGCCTCTCCTCATAGGGCATGATTTCCAGGACTTCTACCATTATTGTCTTCCTCCTCTGGACATGTTCCAGCCTGTCAGTATTCTAGAGTGGTACCACCATTTCCTTTGACCTAGACATTATACTCCTATTGACACAGCCCAAAATCGCATTGGCTTTTTAAGCTGCTGCATCATACTGCTGACTCATCTTCAGCTTGTGGTCTCAGTAGACTCCTAGCATCTTTCCACATGTACTCTGGTTAATCCAGGTGTTACCAATCTTATGTCTGTGCATTTCATTTTTTCTGCCAAAGTGTAGTATTCTACATTTCACCCTGGTGAATTCTTTTGGTTAGTATTGGCCCAGCTCTCTAATCTGTTAAGACCATTTTGAATTACTATCCTGTATACGTACATCATATTTTTTACTACTTGGGATGCCTGACAACAATTAAAATAAATTTCATCTACGTACATGGACTTACATCTGAGGGAAACAGAACTGAATAGTTTTGCTATGTCTGTATTCAGTAAGGAGCTGCCATGATGTTACTATATAGGGGAGTCAGAGAAGTGACCAGCATACATTGGGATCAATGTACATTGGGCACTCCTATTACACATGGGGACACTGCCTAGGGAGTGCCGGCGCGCATTGGTAGAGCCCAATGTGCATCAGGACACTCTTGCCAGGGCCTAATTTGCATTTGCACAGTTCACTAGGAAGATTCTGTAGAATCTCTGCTACATAGCTACATGTGCATAAAACCATGCAACATAGACCACAATATAGAATCCCAGACAATATTGCAAACACAACAAAATTTCCAAATTCTGAATTATCAGCAATACAATAAAACCTGATGGAAACTACAAATAAAACATTATAGAAAACTCATACTTTTGATACATCGAATGGATCTTTTTTTTTTTGAGCCTGGGTGACATGTTGTTTTTAATGTTGTACATCATTTCACACTTCATTCCTGTTTATTACTTTAGACAGGCAATAAGTATACCATCAACAGATCTACTATACTTGATATAGTCAAAAAGTCTGCTGCAAAACAATGCCTTCTCTCAACTCACTATATATATAGGCATGCAGAATACAATGTAGGACTGTGCTGGGAGGATGTTTATTAGAGTGGTTCTATGTATACCAATAGCAATATGCAGAAAAGGAGGAGGAAAATGGGATCTGGAAATTCGTATTAAGAACAAGTCCTTTTTCTTGTATCTAGAAGCTAAGAGCTATTATTAAAAAGAGATCAGGGGGCAAAATCCCATTTTTTTACAGTGGTTGAGGGAGGAAGTTAACATCAAATACCACTGTGCAATGTAACAGACAGATACTAAGATGAGGACATTCCAGTAGTTAGCAAAAATCCTTAACTATTTATTGAGTGGGCTTTTCACCATGGGCAATATGATCTCACATTTCTCCCCATAGATTCTGTTACAGATAAATCATGTAGTGTATGGGGTGCAGTTCACAGGCCTTTCCGCACTACGCTGTTATAGTGCTATTATTCCATTTTCAACATCCTGTGGAATTCTGGGGTTTGTAGTTTACTGAGGCCAGGGAGCTCTCTGGCTGAGAATTCTAAAGGCCCCTCCCTAAAATACAAACCCCAGGAAAAGAGGACTGGCTGATAAAATTAATGGGCTTAGCTGAAATAGATAAATTGACAATATTGATAAGAAAAAAATCACTGGTAATTTTTTCAAGAGACTGGGAACCTTTGTCAGGCTTTTTGTAAGAAAAGTAATATAATGTGTTGACTGCAGGTTTCAACAATTAGTATATTTGGAAATGTAGCAGTTGAAGTGTTTGAATGGTATTTGTAGTAGAGAAGTTATTTCATAGAGTTATATATCACCTGTTTGTGGAAGGCTGAAAACCAAGGTATATTTCTCTCTCTCTCTCTCTTTTTATAGTGTTTTCATTGTCTTTCGTTATTTTTAGTATTTAGTGTTTTCTTTCTTTGTATCTTTTTTAGTTTTTGTTGTTAGTTGTTGTTGTAATTTGTTGTTTCTTCTCCTGCTTTGTTTGTATATATGTATTTTGAAAAACTTTAATATAACTTACCAAAAGAGGGGACATTTCTGCACTACACTGTTATAGTGCTATTATTCCACTTTCAACATCTCATGGAACCCTGGGGTTTGTAGTTTACTGAGGCCCTCTAAATGTCCCTCCCTAAACTGCAAACTTCAGGTTTCCATAGGATGTTGAAAGTGGAATAATAGCACTATAACAGTGTAGTGTGGAAATGGACAGAGAGAGAGAGAGAGGGAGGGAGAGAGAAAAAATAGTTTCAAACTGAGGTGTTTGAACCAGTGTCTGTTGACAACTAAGAACACATTTCCCAAAATCCTGGCATTTGAGATGTATGCATAGAACCTTCCCACACACATTTGAAATATATGCAAAACAGTGCTGTAAAAGTTATTTTTCACACTACACCTTCCAGAATCCCCCAGTCAGTATGGTCATTGCATTTTCCCTCAGCATCCCCTGGAAGAATCATTCATTATTTTTGCCAATGCTGGCTGGGAGATACCCAGAGCTGTAGTCCAAAAAAGTAACATCTCCAAGTCATGGCCTTTCCCTTTAAACTAAAGGATATCTACTGTATTAGGGTTTCTAAAAAGAAAAGAAAATCTTTGTCAGACAAAGGGTGGGAAGGAGGATGTACAGCCCACATCTCTTCCTACCCTGTTTTGGTGCAGCTAGTTAAGTAAGATAGAAATAAATGTTTCCTCTGTGGAGTAGCTACTCAGAAATTGCTTTAATGATTCTGCTGCTCTTGCCTGTGTCCAGATACTGGATTTCTGCACTGCTGGTTCCACAGCTTCGCACTAAGCCAGAGATGCAAAAAGCTGTTCCAGCACTAGCAGATTGAGCAACTATAGCATACATATGGGAAAATCTTTTCTCTCTCTTTCTGTCTTTCTCTGCAGTGGTAGAATTCAAGGAGTTTATTAGCAGAATGTCTTGTGAAAGTTGTGATGCATGACTGTTAACACAACCACTCCCATTTTCTGAATACCCTCATATTTCTCAGAATCCAAAACTGATTCTTCTTCTTATTATTGTTTTTAAGCCCCAACGTGTCTGTTAGCAGAGGCTTCTACTTCCAGCTGGATATGGCAGCACTAAATAATGGGTCATCATTTAGAAATCTGATGGAACTGGTTTAATTGGGGGTAGGTGTAGTGTAGGCCCTTGAATCCATTTTTGTGGCCCCTGAACCCCCCGAAAGCTGCTGCAATTTCATTTTAAAAAAGTTCTGTGTAATTTTTTCTGCCCCTGCACAATACAGAAACTCCCCAAATGCATGAAAATTCACTACAATACCCCCCATCCTGCCCCCCACAAGCATTCCAGAATCCTATATAATCCCTCCATTTAAATTTCCTGCTGCATTCCCTTTCAAAATGGTTGACAGGAAATGGTGACATCACTTCCTGTCACCACTTTGACTACAGAGGAGAATTGAGTTTTTTTTAGTTCACTGTGGGCAGTCAGGCCTGTTGGGGAAAATTAGCCCTGGGATCCTCACATAGTGGCCAACCTCTGGTTTAGATCCTATTTTTGTGTGCTTTCAAGTTGTTTCTGACTTACAGTGACCCTGTCATGGGGTTCTCTGGGACTGAGAGTGTGTGTTGTGCCCAAGATCACTCAGTGGGTTTCCATGGCTGAGCGGGGGACTCAGATCCTGGTCTCTAGGTCTTAGTGCAGTACTCAAACTACTACATCACACTGGCTCATTTAGATCCTAGTACTGGTTTAAAGCATCAAACCATTGACTTTCAAGCATTCAAAGTTAACCTGTGTCTGTTCCCCAGCGATTCAAAACTATAGATGAATGAGGAATTTGCTCCAGTGCACAGGCTTTTGGACATTTCCTGGTCCCCACTTCCCACACTGCCCATGGAGCAGATGCCATTTGCTCTTCATCATCCTCTTGTTGACAACCAAGATCCAGTGTGTTCATATTTGAAAAAGATTAATGGAAAAATGCATGGCTTTCAAGTGCTTTTGTTGTTGGTTGCTTGAAGTCAGCTTCAACTTAAGGCGACCCAACGAATGAGAGATTTTCAAGTCACCTTGTTATTAACAGCCCTGCCAAGGCCTTGTAAACTCATGATTGTGGCTTTCTTGTTTGACTCTATCCACCTATAAGGCAGTCGTCTTCTTTTTTGCTGTCTTTAACCTTGCCAAGGATTATTGTCTTTTGTAATGAGTCATATCATGTCAGATGTACAAAGTATGATATCTTGAGTTTAGTAATTTTAGCTTCTATGGAGAGTTCAGTCCTGATTTGCTCTTGAAACCATTTATTTGTCTTTTTGGAAGTTCATGGTAACCATAGAACAGAATTATAGCACTATTATTCCACTTTAACTGCCATGGATCCTTTGGGATTGGCAGTAGGGAGAGGTGTTACTGCAATTCCTAAGCCGCACTTGGGGTGACATTAGATATCGTTTGATATCAATAATTTGGCCTAATATACCCCTCTGTTCTCCACGTGCTTGCGAGGCCACCAGACAAGCACGCAAACAGGCTCGGTCGCTAATTGCTGGAATATTCAAAACAAATGCAGGCTGGCCAGAAATAGCCAAACTGCCGCTTCAGGAGACCTCACGGCAAGTGCCTTCATCAGGTATGCACGCTATTTGCAAAGAACTCCCTGCCCTGAGCAGGCAGCTTGATTAGAAGAATCTTTGTCTGTCAAGCACTCTGCGTTTGCATACTGTCTACTCCACTGTCAATTCGGACCTAACTCAATCATGCTAAATTCTGACCTTTCGGAGGCTTTGTCTCCAGCCCGAAACTCATTGTTTTCCCCAAGTACGGACTAGCCTGTGGCTACATTTTCCCCTTTAAAAACCCCTGACTTTGTGAGCTTCCTTGGATCGCTCCCGATTTCCACCCAGCCTTGCTGCTGCTGTGTTTGGCGAGCCTTCCCCTCAGTCCCACGTACTGAGACTCCATATCTCCAAACTTCTGCTGCAGACTGCCTGGGCTTCAGGACAGGTGTAGCATTACCCAAACCAACAACTCCTCTAAAAATCCCTCTATCCCACTCCAATCTTTATTTCTTTAGTTCTCTGCATGAGTGTGTTGCATACACTGTTTGATTGTATTTTAATAAAAACCACAATTATTATTTCAATTCCGTCTGCTCCTTGACTTGGCCTGACCGCGTAGACGCTGGGTAAAAGATCTTGCTCCGTTGCCCTGCCTCTCGTATTGCTGGCTTGTGCTCTTGGCTAATTCCCCACAACTTGTATAATTGGGAGCGCATTTAGGTGTCCCTCCCGGGACCCCCAGAAAACAGGGTAACAGAGGGGCATTTAGAATTCTCAGTCAGAGTGCTCTAGTGTTTCATCAAAGTACAAATCTCAGGATTCCATAGGATGGAACTATGGCAATTAAAGTGCAATGATAGCACTATAATTCTGTTATGTGAATGGGCCCCAAGTTTCACCTGTATGTATAGAAACTGGGAACACTATGACATGGATGATACTAAAGTATATAAAGTATACTAAAGTATAAAGCTGGTATCACACCTGTATAGACCACCAAGAGAATTTTGGTCATTGTCTATGGATGATCCAGACTTTCTTATTCAAGCACTTTATATACACTTTAAACAACAAGGGGACACATTTCTAGGCAATGTATACTGTCTGAAAATGTGTAGATTAAAAGGAGATAGATCTGTCCTGGTTTGTTTTTTTTAGATCAAGAGAAAAGACACAGACTGGACAGGAAAGTGGAAAAAGAAAGAAATCTCTGACTTCAGACTTTAAAACAGTGAATTTCCTTCAGGGCTGTGGTATCTTAGATTGGTTTAATTTGCTGGCTTGACTCTTCTGGTGCCATCTACTCTACTGAGATGTTGATACTTTCTAGTTCTTTTGCTCTCTGGTTTTGGCAGTGTATTGGTTAAACTGAGAGGGGATAATATGTGAAAAACACAGCCATGGCATTTGTAGTTAAAGTAGACAGTTTCCATTCCTGTGATTCATTTGTTCTTTATACAAACAACACCATTCAACTCATCCCTATACATATATAAATTATATTCAAGAGATGAAGGCTGCATTTATTTGTTCCTCACTAAATAATTGATATGAATAGACTACAGTCACCCACAGCTCTCTGGTCCTTTGCACTCTGGGAGCTTATGCATTGAGGATATTCTCTTCTTCATGCTGTATGTAGGAGACTGTGGAGAACCAAGTGCATCAGATGCATGCAGCTCAGTCACTAAATGAATGACTGTTGAGAAAAAGATGAGATTTGCAGTATGCAGATCACACTCGTGGCAGAAAAGGAATTGCTTTCAGGATCAGGTAGGACTGAAAAGGGGAAACAATTATTGTAATGAGCTGATTCAGCGCTTCGTACCACTTGGAAGTCATGACCCATGATTACCTGCTTATGGGAAAATTGATTGATTGATCTGTTTGTGTTCCTTACCAAGGGCTTCTGCAATGTGAGGAACAACACTGACAGTATTAAAAGAATACAAAACTATCTGACACATAGGTTTAAACAGAACTGACAGCATAATTAACCAAGCCAGTCTATTCAAACTTGCAAAAACCTATTTTCCTAAGTAGGGTTGCCAGATGAAAAAGATTGCAAGGCTCTTCTACCTTTAATGGTTGTGCAGAAGAAGAAATTATAGCAAGTGGAATTTGTGAGACAGGCAATACTGGCTGAAATTTCCTCTTCTACACAGCTATTAAAACTGCAAGAGCCCTGCTCTGTTTTTCACCTGCCAATCCTATTTGTAACGCATTAGGAAATTAATTACCTTAATCTGGGAACAGTTTCAGCCATGTATAATTCTTCAGCAGACAGTTTTAAAGGGAGGCTTTCCCACTACTGCAGAGAATGTCTAAAGTATGACTGATCCCTTTTCACAAAGTAGCAGTATCTCAACAAGCCATCAGAAACAATTGTAAACCATCAGGAACATATAAAGAATTCCACATGGAATGACTGGTCTTGTGTTTTTCTATATTTAAGGGAAAAGATTCTTATATTTACTCTGAAGATGCAATAAGGACTGCCCTTAAATCAGTGGTTCTCAACCTGTGGCTCCCCAGATGTTTGTGGACTTCAGCTTCCAGAAGCCCTGAGCATTGACCATAGTGGCTGGGGCTTCTGGGAGCTGAAGTCCACGAACATCTGGGGACCCACAGGTTGAGAACCACTGCCTTAAATCCTTCTTAGCAGTAGCATGAATAAGCTGCAAGTAGATATGAACGAGTTTTGATTCCATGGCTAGATTCCAAGCCACCAATATATCTGGGGAAGCAGAAAGGAATTGTCTCATGCTCTGCCAGGTTCAACAGTCTGGGAAAGGGATAGTGCATCTTGGCTATTTCCACACTACATTGTTATAATGCTATCATTCCATTTTCAACATCCTGTGGAATTCTAGAGTTTGTCATTTACTTAGGCCAAAGAGCTCTCTGGCTGAGAATTCTAAATGTCCCTCCCTAAAGTGCAAACCCCAGGATTCCATAGGATGTTGAAAGTGGAATAATAGCACTATAACAGTGTAGTGCAGAAATAGCCTTGTACCCCAATGTTCTCCAGTACATCTCAATGTTAAAACATGCTTTAGTCAAAGGAGGAAAGTGACATGAATTAAATGCACAAGTAAGTAATGTTTAGGAGTATGCAAATTTCTGTATGGGGAAATCCTACCTCATAAATTCTCATAATTAAAAAACAAACAAACGGGGGACAGGAGGAAAATGCAGCTGGGATTTGGAGAAACTCCACAAGATTGAGGCTGAAGAATTTTCACATCCCTGGTGTGAACTCAAGACAAGATCTAGTTCAGGTCGCATTTTGGAAAAATGAGGTGATTTGGTGTTTTCCTTGAATCTGAAACAGAACCTTGCTTCAAAAAAAAAAAAAAATACTCTTTATGTTTCCCCAGTTTTTTACAATGGTAAGATCAACAAATGGCTGTAATAGCATCTCTGCATTTTGACAGAACTGGATATTTGCAAGCTTTGGAGGATTCTTGTAATCATGTCTCAGATCTCTCTGATGTGACTTGCTTTAGTTTAGGGTATGGGATTCATCCAGCATTAAGATACTATTCTGCTTATTGAGGAGCAAATCCCATTCAATTCTGAAGAAATATATATAGGTTTGCAGTGTAATTCTCCAGTCTAAGGCTGAACACCCCTACATTGGGGTGGCACAGCACAAATCACCTGTGGCAGTTACATATTAATTGTGCTATGCAATCCTTGTGTTGAATTGGGTCACACTGTGCTGAATTCAACATTAACTGTGGCATGCAATTTTGTAGACCTGAGCCAAGACACCAAATGTGCAAAGAAATGTGCAATGGCATGTGTATGCACACTGATGCACAATGCACATCTTCATGAGCAAGGGCACTATATGTGCAAGTACACTTCCACAATCTTGAACTAAAGGTCGACATGCCACATCAGATAGAAATGTTCAATCACTTACACATTTATAAGATATCAAAAGGATTCTGGCCTAAAATTCTCCAAACAATTCAGTAGCTCCCCAGTAATTACAGTTGAATTTGCAGTGTAATTCTCCAGTAGGTCAGGGGTTGTGTTTCCAAGTGAAAGTGTGCCCTGTTGTCGGGACTTTGCTCAAACAGTTCTTTGACTGGTGGCCCTCAAAGAAACAAAAGCAAACACAACTCCCTTCAGGCTACTTACAGTGCTATAGCCAATTTCAGTCTCCAACGGGGATGTTTGTTATTACTCCAACTGTTTTAACCTCCAGATGATCATATATCTGCACTGACTCTGACCTTCTGCAAATTCCCTCGGGATGAAAGGGGATTAATTCTCCCTGCTAACTTTGGTCTGTGAGGCAGTTTCTAGAATACTGGTGGGCAGTTCAAGCTGAGGATCTCCACTCTGACACCAGATATCAGCTCTCATCTGTTCTGACATCAGATCGCTCTGTATGTTTGAAATAGCCTGGGCGGATATGACCTCAGCTTAGCTCTAGGTCTCTGGGAATAATGGCTTTCTTTGAAATCATAGTCCTTTAAAAGGACATAATTGAACATGCTTTAAGGAAGCTCGCATACTTGTAAGATATGTGTGTTCAAACTGTTGCTGTGCATGGTTGCAAAAGGCATTTGCTGGAAGTGGAACCAGTCAGTTTCTTTCTTTCCCTCTGACTTGGAGGCATCTTTGCTTATCTTTGGTTTTGAGCTGTTACCCCAAAACATGGATGACTCAGGGGTCCACTCTCAATGCCAGTACTTCTGTGTAATCAGGAGGCCTGCGAGAGGGGGCAACCTAGTGAGATCTTTCCAACAATGTTTACAGGGTCTCATGCAGGAAAGAACCATCCAGAGATTCAAAAGTAAACTAAAATGTGTTTCTTTGGGGAACTAACAATCACACACAAGAGGCAAGCACACACATAATTGCACAAGGCTAGCTGAAGGAGAAAGGAAGGAAAATTGTTGATAGCAAGGTTTCAAGGATGATGAGGGTGATATTTACTGATCTGGAGAGTGGCGAAGAAACAGCACTGTGGTTTAGAGTCTTGCCTAAGGACAATACTTGTTTGATAATCAGAGTGACAGTGTGGCCACCAGCAAGCAAGATACTGCAAGCTAGGTGCTCAAAACCAGGGGTTTTTATACATGATTTCTGCCAGGAGGGCAAGGATGTGAATGGCTCTCTGGCTGAGTAAACAATGGCATTTGCAGAGTGGACAATTAGGTCCAGAATGCACTAATGATCTGAGCATTAGGTGACAAAGAGTTAGTGGATGTCATGATAGTTCTGCAATGGTTGGACAGAGCTGGGGACAATGAAACAATTTGCAGGTTGGTGGGAAGAAGGTTGAAACTATCAGTGGTTTGGTGGGAAGTTCTTCATCGCTATTGTCCAAAAGCACAGTCATTACAGCTTAGCTTAAGACTATTATCTCTGATGTTACCTGGTGACTTACTGACTATGGCTTGGCTACACCTAGAGGGAGTTTCTGACCTACTTTGCATTGCACGGGTTTGGCCAGTGTTTTTCCTCTTGTCCAGCCTGGCCATGCAGCCATAGCAGCGTATATTTTACATTCATACCAATTAGTATATCTGCCAATTACAGTAGTGCCTCCACATTCGCAAGGGTTTGAGGAACAGAACCTTTGCAAAAATGGAAAAACCTTAAATAAGTCCCCCCCATGATTCCCCTCATTCCCCTCTGGAGCTTCTCCCCTCCCATTCTTTTGCCCCTGGCCCTGGCATTGGGGCAGGGCAGAAAAAAAGACAGCCTAAAATGCTTACCAGTACTTTCTCCTCAGACAGAGAAGACAAGAGATTTGGAGTTCTAATTACTTCTGGTGGCCATTTGGAAAAAGGAGGGATAGGAGCAAAGAGAGCACCTGACCAATCAACAGCCAATACACAGCAGAATGTGTAACCACATGGCAGAGGCCACACCTTCAGCAGTGGGAGGGGGTTTGCTTACCCAAAAGGAAAAAAAAGTCTATTTTAAACACAAGCCTCACAAGCCTGGGGTGAAGAATACAAGGGATGAAAGGAGGAAAATGGAGGGGGGAGGCAAGCACGTGCCTTCAGAATAATCACATTCACAAAGGTCAAATCCGCAAATGCGGAGGGAGGACTGTAAATCATATTTTGCCAATTAAACCATATCAAAGTGTGCAGCTCAGTAGCAGAGCATGTTAGAATATGTGATCCACTGAGAGCTGTTTTACATGACTGTGAAACTGTGTTGCACACTCTGTATCATGTCATAGATTTGTTGTATACCAGCTCTATTCCTATGTGTTAACTGGGTGGACAACACATAGACCAGAGGTCATGTGTGATCTCCCAATTCACCATCTGTCTAAAGCAGATCATTAAACAGTCAGTTTGTAATTACCTAGAAAGCAATGCCGTGATCACTAAAAATCAAAATGGTTTTTTCAAAAACAAAGTCATGCCAGCCTAACCTTATTTCTTTTAATCATAGAGTTACAAACTTGATACATGAAGGGAATGCTGTGGAGACAACATATCTTGATTTCAGTAAGACCTTTGACAAAGTTCTCCATGACATTCTTTTAAAGAAGCCAGTAAAATGCAGGCTGGACAGTGATACTGTTAGGTGGATTTTTAATTGGTTGACTGACTGAACCCAAAAGGAGCTCACCAATGGCTTCTCTTCTTCCTGGAGAGAAGTGACTAGTGGGGTGCCACAGGATTCTGTCCTGGGCCCAGTGTTATTCAACATCATCATCAATGACTTGGATGAAGGAATAGAGGGCATGCTGATCAAATTTGCAGATGACACCAAATTGGGAGGGGTTGCTAATACGCCAGAGGACAGGATCAAAATTCAAAATGACCTTAACAGATTGGAGAGCTGGGCCAAAGCTAACAACATGAATTTCAACAGAGAGAAATGTAAGGTCCTACTCTTAGGCAGAAAAAAATGGAATGCACAAATAGAGGAATGGGGGATACATGGCTGGATAACAGTATGTGTGAAAGGGATCTAGGACTCTTGTGGACCACAAGCTAAACATGAGTTGGTAATGTGATGTGGCAATCAAGAAAACCAATGAGATTCTTGGTTGCATCAATAGGAGTATGGTATGTAGATCAAGGGAAGTAGTAGTACCACACTATTCTGCTTTAGTTAGACCTCATCTGGAACACTGTGTCCAATTCTGGGCACCTCATTTCAAGAATATTGACAAGCTGGAGTGTGTCCAGAGGAGGGCGATCAAAATGGTGAAGGGTCTGGAAGCCATGCCCTATGAGGAGTGGCTCAGGGAGCTGGGTATGTTTAGTCTGCAGAAGAGAAGATTAAGAGGTGACATAATAGCCATGTTTAAATATTTGAAGCGATGTCATGTCAAGGATGGAGTGGGCTTGTTTTCCGCTGCTCCAGAGAATAGGACAGGGAGCAATGGGTTCAAACTTCAGGAAAAGAGATTCTGTTTAAACCTCAAGAAGAACTTCCTGACAGTCAGAGCTATTCAGCAGGGGAATATGCTGCCTTGGAGTGTGGTGGAGTCTCTTTCTTTGGAGGGTTTTAAGCAGAGGCTGGATGGCCATCTGTTGGGAGTGCTTTGATGTGTGTTCCTGCATGGCAGGAGGTTGGGCTGGATGGCCCCTGTGTTCTCTTCCGACCCTATGATTCTATGACTCTATGAGCACTCTTGCCAAATCTGCTTTAACAGTAGTGGCAGTGGAAATAACCTACTTTTCCTTTGAGAATAAGGTGCACAGTCTCCAAGCATCTTGTTGACAAATTGAATTGTACTTGTAAAATATGGCTCTACTTGTAAACAAAGTAAACTGGGAGTGTGCATCTTGACAAAGAAAAGATATCATCAAAATGGCAGTTGGGGTGGGGTCCTTGGTGGGTTCAGTGGGTGCCAAGGCAGGCCCCTGAACCTTGGAAATTTACCCACTCTGATATATGCAATAGCTCACAATATGCTACCAGTAGCCCCAAATGACCTCATTTTGGACTGATGATGGTATTTGCCAGGGCTGAAATGAAGAATATAGAAACGTCAGCTGAACCACAGTGTTGGGCTCATTTTTCTACAGATGTGTGAGATCTTCAAATCAGTAAGAACAACAGAGTAACAAAAGATCCATAAGAGTAATATCATTGAAAAAGAACCAAAAGGGACTTTTTTCCTTGCTTCAACTTATTCCTACTTAGCCATAGTTTAACACATTCAGCAATCACTTTTATCAGTCTCTGTGCCAAAATGTACCATCTGCATAACATACTGTGTTTGAATCATCTCTATAAATTCCCAAGGCTCTCTACTTATTACTACAAACTAAGAAAACAGCAAGCCAAATCTATACACTTTCTGTATCAGAAAGTAAAAATAAGAATGAATTCAGCTACTTTATATGACAACAATACTTATGGAAAAGTCCTGCAACAGAGCCTGCAAATAAGTTTTCCACATATTTCTCAGAATGTACAAGGGAAGTTGGTAATATGTGTGTTCATTTATGTTTTACTGTTTTAACCACAGAAAGGCCAAATCAAATTCTAGAATGTTTATGTTACTGAATGGGCTCCTACAAACATTAGGACATTTATTTTATTTTTCTTGTAAAATAGTATTACACAGCAAAGCATGAAATATTTTGGGCATTTGAATCCCTGGGCAATTGCATGAGGAAAGCAAAGTTCTGTGTGTTCTAGCTATGCTTCCTCCACTGTTGTTGAAACTCAGAGGCCCTTTTACACTACACAATTACAGCACTATAGGCCATTTAACTTTCATGCCAACATCCTATGGAATCCTTGGGCCTGTAGTCTGGTGAGATACTGGAGCTCTCTGGCTGAGAATTCTGAGTACTGTTCCCAAAACTGCAAATCCCACCTGCCTTCTTTGAGTGAGTAAGTATTGGAGCCATAAGAAGGTGAGGGGGCTATGAGTTTAAATGTGGCACTTAATAATTCTCTGCTAGAGTGCTCTAATGCTATAGTTCAGGAAAGTACAGTATAAAATTTTAGGTACCTCACCAAACTAAAAATCCCAAGATTCCATAAGACAGAGCCATAGATGTTAAAGTGGTTTTAAAATACAATAACAGAACAGTGTGAATGCATTGTCCTTGGTCCCAATGGAAGATATCAGTCTGAAAATGAGTAGCAGAGACAACTCTTTTCTCATTATGTGAACAAATCATTGCTTATGTAGCTCTAAGATCGCTTCATAGAGGATTACAATGTGACAGCAGAAAACTTACAGGGGAACCACACATGCTCTTCTGTGATCAGAAAAATAACAGCTTGACAGGACTTGGTAAAGAAATGTCATACAAACCAATAATTAGCTGTCTGTGTTGCCTCTTAGGAGTTAACAAGAGCTCCATGGAGCTGCACTCAGAGGCAAACTATACAATATATTAATATATACCATATGCTTGTTGTTGTTTTTTTAAAATAGCACCAGTGGTGGGTTTGGGTAGACAATCCAGAGTAGGACTACAATGTATGTGTTGCTTGCCCTTTTCTCTCTTGGTCTTCTCCCAGTGAAAATCACCCTCATCAATAGCAATAGCAATAGCAGTTATGTTTCTATACCGCTTATCAGTGTGAAGCACTTCTTAAGCGGTTTACAGTGTATTTTAGCTAATTGACCCCAACAAGCTGGGTACCCATTTTACCAAGCTATGGAAGGCTGGAAGGCTGAGTCAACCTGGAGCCCCTGTAGGATAGAACTCACAATGTTGTGGCTGCAGTACCAGCATTTAACCTCTGCACCCCCAGGGCTCTTCTACATCACTACAGCTGGTATTTGTTCATAAGGAACAAACTATTGCCATAGAAGAGGGACAGACAGCTTTCAGTGGTAGGGAGGCTGCGGTGCTCTCCTGAATCCATGGCAAGGGGTCACAACTTAATGCACCATTGATTTTTTTTGTGGCGGGGGGGAACAGACCATAGTTTCACTTCTAAATAAGTCATGTGGGGAATGAACACCTTTGTTTTTGCAACAAACTGTGCTTCATGAGGCTTCTAGAGCCCAGTGTGATTTAAACAACATGAGCTAAGATCCTGTTCACCAGTTGTATAGTATAAAATCATACTGGTAACCAGATCGCATCATTCTGAAATAACTGTACAAGAGGCAGCATGGCTTTATCCTCCCTCTAAGCAATAGTTAGTCCAGTGCTGCTCACTAGCCACTAAGACCACACATATGGAACCTCCTAGATAGCAAAACCATTTCTGCTGGTTTACCTGCAATTACTTACTTCCATATAGCAGGGCGTGCACTTGAAAGCCACCTTTGTACAACCCCCAAAGAAAGCATGATGGCATTTACACAAGCATACAAACATAACAGGATTCATCCCATGGCAGATGATCCCTGAATGCCTTGCTTTGAAGCCTAAGTTTAGGGGGGATTTTGGCTGCCAATACCAAACCAAAATTTGGCAGTGGAGGAGTGAGGGACCATAAAAATGGGCAGAGGAGGTATATATCACCAATTGGCCATGTGTTGCTCATTCCTGCCTTAGCACCTTCCCTGCCAGGACAATTAACAATTTCAAGGAGGTGATATCCATTGGTTAATATAAAGTAGGAGGAAAAGTCTGACCTCATCTGGAGTGATTTTCTTTCAGCTCATTTTTTTTTAAAAAATAATATACTTGCAAATATGATCACATATTGTCTAGGTAGGCCCTGGGTTGCAAGGTGAACTGAAGGCCTGAACACATAATTGATACTGGAACATGCAACATCATGGTGACAGTACTTTCAGTGGTGGAGCTTGGAGCGTGTGGAGATGGGGTGGGAAGGGGCATGGCTACAGCATGAGCGGCATGACCACTGTGCACAAGGGCATGGCTGCGGTATGTGGGGGTGTGGCCAGGGTGTGCGAGGCATGGTCAGGGTGCATGGGGGTGCAGCTATGGTCCGGGATGCCCCCAAAACATTGCCGCCTGGGATGAATAGCCCCCCCTGCCCCCACATTCCTACGCGACTGGGTACCTTTAACATTTGTAGAAAAATAAATTTCAGCAGAAGTAGAAGAAAGATGTATAGCTCTGTGGTATGGCACATACTTTTCATGGAGAAGGATCCAGGGTGAATCTCTGGCATCTCCAATTAAAAGGTAGCAAGTGATGATAGAAAAAAAAAATTGTGTCAACTGCTAATTGAACTAGAAAATACTAAATTAGATAGAAAAACAGTCTGGCCATTTATAGGGCCATTTATGATGTTCTTTCTTTTATTTGCACTTTGTAACAATCGAAAGGGCTCTGCCTACATTCAATAGTTGCACTAAAAAATGTAATTTCACTGTGCAAGAGTGCTGTTCTCCCTAGAACCTTAGTGTGTAGCTCTGACTTTTTCACCATAGGAAACATTGTTGCATTTATCAGTGCAAAAATAATCAATATGGAGTCATAGGTCTTGGAAGAAAACATAGGGCACAAATTTCAATTCCTTTCCTTCAAAACTGACAGACAGTTTCAAAAAATGCTCTATGACAAGGTACATTCTGTCATACGCCATCTGCCCTGTGAACAGTAGGATGGCAGTAAGAGCATGTCATCCCCTTTTTCATGTTTAATTATAGATATTTTCAAGCAACCATTGAATGGATGCATCTACAGCAGACACACCACCATTGTCTTCTCCTTAACACTGGAAGCTTCTCCCGTCCAAGATTAATTCGCCCTCTCTGAAACACAAAATGAATACTGCAGTGTTAATTCCAGCTGTCTCTGGAACTCAATAAAGCCTCCAAGAAGCTTTTGAAATATCATAAAACTGAAAAAGGGCTTCAAAAAAAGTAGTTTTTCATGTTTGCCTTGAAAGAGTAATAATGCCTTTTAAAAAAAGAAATAGTTGGTTGCAAGATCTAATCAATACACCATTAAGTTACTGACAGAACCGAGAGAAGATTACATGGTGAAGAAATTGAGAAACCTTTTGCTTTTTCCATTTTCAGAAAGGAGAATCTAGGAAAGCTGGATACACCCCCCACCTTTAAACTTCATATCAGCAACCCAAGATAATCTCACTTCTTTGCTTTCATCAGAAAAATTCACCTGGGGTCCAGATAGTGCAAAATGGCTAGAGTTGTCATAGATTCAGTATACATTGTGCCTATGATTTTTGCTGTTCTGCTAAATGCAGCTTCTCCTTTTAGCAGAGGGGAAACTCTCTAACTGGCTATTCTTTTCAAGAGACAAACACTGGTTTCAGTCTACTCACCTCTTGCTTTAGCTTATTTTTTTGATACATTCAAAAACTTTAGCAAAGAGCATTGTAATGAGATAGGTAGTTGACTTAGGGGCCCTTTCACACTACACAATTGTAGCCCTATGATTCCACTTTAACTGCCCTAAAAAATCCTTTGATTTTGTTTGTTTGTTTGTTTGTTTGTTTATTTGGTGATGGGTATTCAGAATCTTCAGCCAGAGAGTTTTGCTGTTGCTATTTGCCATCAACTTAACTTTGACTTATGGGGACCACGAATGAGGAATCTCCATACCTGGTCATCAGTACCCCTGCTCTACTGAGTCATGTCATATCATGAAACATGCAAGTATTATATGTCATTTCCACACTAGACTGTTATAGTGCTATTATTCCACTTTCAACATCCTATGGAATCCTGGGGTTTGCAGTTTCGGGAGGGGCCAGCCGGTGCTATAACAGTCTAGTGCGGATATGGCTATAGTCACAGTTTATGTACCTTAGGTTCTAATGAGAATTCAGGCCTGATTTGTTCTTTTTGATGGTCTGTGGTATTTGTATAACTATCTTCAAGCACCACATTTCAGACTGAGTCTATCTTTTTCCTGTCAGCTTTCTTTATTGTCCAGCTTTTAAAAAAAATATTTATTTCACTTATATACTAGCTTTCACAACCTTACATAGAAATCAGAAATACTATGGGACAGATGTTCATAGATTTTATATTAAATAAAAAACACATGCCTCACCAAAGTAGAAAACTGAGAATTCCACAGCATGCCACCATGACAGTTAACAGTGGTATCAAAGTGCTATAACCATAATATGAAAGTGCCCTAGGTGTCCTTCAGCGATTCTTGATGGTAACATACAGAATGTCAAGCTGGTAAAAACAATAGTTGTTGTTGGGTGCCTTCAAGCTGTTTCTGGTTTATGACAACCCTACTGTGAACTTATCATGGGTTTTTCTTGGCAAGACTTATTCAGAAGGGGCTTGACTTTGTCTCCTCTGAAGCTGACAGAGTATGGCCCTTTTTGCACGGCATTTTCCATGCGAAAGGGCACCTGGAGTGTCGTGCAATTGTGAGGAGCAATCTACACGACGCACTCACAATCATGTGATGCTCCAGGGGCCGGCAGGCACCGATCATGCACCTTTTCAATTTTGGCTAGAAGCCGAAAATGGTGCGCAATCGTGCATTGTTCCCAGGCCCCGCATGCACTTACCTGGTGTGTGGAGCCTCCAGAGTTGTGCCGGTCACACTTCCTGCCCCAGTTCAGCCTGGGAAGGTCCCAGGCTTCACTGTGGAAGGAAGAGGCAGGGCTCTCACATGAGCAGGTAGCTCGTATGGAGCCAAAGGACCCCAGACGAGAGAGCCTCTTGCCAGAGGCTGCTTGCACGATCCCCGCATCCCAGCACCGGAAGAAGGTAAGGTGCGGAAAGGGCCTATGACTTGCCTAAGGTCTCCCAGTGGGCTTCCATGGCTGAGTGAGGACTAAAACCCTCGTCTCCAGAGTCATAGGCCATGTCCATTGCTGTCCTGCAATGGGGACGCGTTGCTGGTAGTCCGTAAGTCATGCTTTCACACAATGTCAAGGTTCTGCTGCCAACACAGGATATTCCATTAACAGAAAGAAATCTGTTAATGGCCCACTATGTAGGCGCTTCCTTCTCCAGTGTAGCACAGGACAGAGGCCAGCTACACTGTGGATGGAAGTGTGTGTTACTCATTCTCCCATCCACAGGCAGACAACTGGGTGCAGAGAGAAGCGTTAGGGACATGCTCCCATCTCAGTAAGGCACTGCTTGGATGACACCGGGATGATGTCGGAAAACAGTAAGGTGTAGAAATGGGATGATGTCGGAAAACAGTAAGGTGTAGAAATGGCCATAATCCAGCATAGTCTTTTCACATCACACAAAAATGGCTGGACTGATTTTCACCTAATTTGGAAGGTATACTTGGGATGGTCTGACTTAAAATGTAGTTTATGTTGTATATACATAATTTATTTTGGAGCAGGGACTAAGGGACACTCAATTATTTTTTCATTTCTGCAAGATAGTATGGCACATCATTTGAAACATTTTGACGAGTGGAATTCAAACGATTTATAAACAGTTTTGCAGTTAACAATGAAAATAAAATTAAGGTCTGAATCCTGTTGGTAATCCTAACTAGACTCATTGAATCTCTTGTATTTACCTGTGTGTTCACTACTATTCAACAACTGAGTCAATGGGTCTACTCTAGTTGGGAATTAACAAACAGGATTCAGGCCTACATTTCTGTTTGTTTGTCACCACATATGCATAAATGGCTGGATAGAATTTCACCCAGTCAGGAGAGAGTGTCTGGGATACTCTGACATAACATATAGGCTGTACAATGGTAACTGAATTCACTTTGGAGGAGCCCTGGCTGAAGCCAAATTATTTTTTCAGTCACATAGAATAGCAAGTTTGACAGTCAGTTTAGGATAGGTGTACTCTCCCAAGAGCTGGTGTGCAATGTGAGGAATGTTAGAGCACCTAACAAAATCATCAGCCACCCTCGAGAGTAGTCAAATCTGAATGTTCATTAACTATTGTTAATGATTCTCTTGAGGAATGCTTGGTTCTACAGCTAGTCTAATATATAAAAGTCAAAGTTAGTTTGTCTGTGTCAGGTGAAGACCTCATTTGATTGGTTGCCAGAGAAGATTCTATGGAATCCTGGGGTTTGCAGTTTAGGGAGAGGCCTTTAGAATTTTCAGCCAGAGAGCTCTTGGGCCTCAGCCAAATGTGTCTGTCTTGAATAGGCCAGTTGGTATGGAGATGAGGCCTAGCAGCAAGGAGGAGGGCAGTGTATTCCTTCAGGAACCCAACCTCTGTATGTTAATAACTCTGAATACAGATTGGATTGGGGAATATGGGCAAAAGTTACAGGTATTGGACAAGATAGTTTGGGGAATTAGAGACACAGGATCTCAACTCTTTCTAACAAGTACTACCCATGAGAAAATAAAATCCTGGCCAATGTCAGGTATATACAATAGTTTGTAAATAAACACAACTATTACAAAATGTCTTGAGTTTCCATTTACCCATTCTAAGGGACTCAGAGTAAGTGCTAGAACACTTGCAACCTTATCATTCAGAGAACCAGGGTATATATATAACAATATGTTGTACAGTATATGCAAGGAGGTAACAAAAGATGTAACAAAAGTAGTTGATGCCTGCACTGACTCAACTAATGTTTCAAGTACTAAAGTAAATACTTCTATATTATTGTTGTTGTTTACTATTACTATTATTCCACTACAAAAATACTATAACATTCAATTTTTACTTCCCCATTTTCCCTTCCTCTCTAATATATATCATTAGCAACATAAATCTAATCCATCTTCAAAGTACTGACAAACAGTTTGGATATTGTTCCTATGGTTCAGGCTACGCATTTCTAGAAAAAGGTTTGATCAGACTGTAGTTTAAAGCTAGAGTTCACATGGGTAACATAATAAAGGGCTTCCACATTTCTTCCAGTGTTGATTTCTCCTCTTGCTAATCTAATTTTATATGTTAGCTATAGCACTATTAAAAAAGCTGTTGTTGTTGTTGTTGTTGTTGTTGTATGCCTTCAAGTTGTTTTTGACTTATGGCAACCCTGAGGACAACCTATCATGAGGTTTTCTTGGCAAGATTTGTTTAGAGTGTGTTTGCCTTTGCCTTCCTCTGAGGCTGAGAGAGTGTGACTTGCCCAGGGTCATCCAGTGTGTTTCCATGGCTGAGTGGGGATTAGAACCCTAGTCTCCTGAGTGAAACCAGTACGCCACACTGGCTGTCCAGTGCTATAGATCATACTTAATTTACCCACTTTTGTATTGAAAGATGTTCTAACGTTTTCCATGATTTCACTAGTTCAAATCTTGTGCCGCTTAACAGGAATGATATAAACCCTTGATATGGCAAATCTTTCAGTTTCATTTTCAAATACAGAAATTCCCCTGTGGTGTACTCTTTGAACTAACATTTTTCTTATTCAATTTAATATTATTTTTCTGCAGAAAGTATGTTTGAACAGGTCAGCTACATATGTTGTTCCAGTTTTGTAATTACCTCCTGTAGGCATAAGAATTGAAAAACAAAGATGTAAAATGACCTTGCCTGCATTGGCTGCTGTTGTCCCAGTAAAATATGGAAAGAAAAGTCTAGTCACCACAGATGCATTATTTTTCAGGAGGAGAATAGAGAAAAACTCTTCCACCTTGCATCTCTTCTTTCTCTCATCCCATTCAGCTTTTGCCTTTTATAGTCACATTTGCAAAGAGCAGCAGTGGCAGATTTACCCAGGAACAGTTCAACCAAGACACACACGTGAGCAAATGATCTGGCAAAGAACCCTTTCCAGTCAGCATATTCAGCGTTTTCTGGATATAAATTCAGGACCTGCCCAAGGCATCTTGCTGCCTGAAGCTGGGCAGCAAACAGGGCACCTCCATGCAAGTCTAGCAGAACACTCAAAGAATTATTTGATCACATGAAGCAGAATAACAGCAATAAAAACGACAATGACGAATCAAATTGCTAATAATTGGTTGGCCTTTCTTGACTCTCAAAATGTTCTACCTGAGGTAGTTGCCTCATTCTGCCTCAGAGTACGGCTGGCCATACAGTTCAAACACATATCATACAGGGAAGTAGATGAGTCCATATCTGATAAGGAACTCTCTTTTTCATGACCCAAGCCAGATGATGAACTCTAATCTACTTGAGTTTGGTGCAAATTCCCCCACTCTGTCATGGGACATATATCAGAAACATAGAGCATTCACACAGGGTATAATATTTGTATTACAAACTGCCCGGCCCTTCTGCTGGCGGATCAGTTTTCAGATTTCATAACCCTCCAGACTTCCTGAAATATTTTGGAATGAGAGATGAGAAACCTGCAACCAGGATATGTAAACACAAGTGTTATTGGATCTATAGCAGGAGTGAGCAGAAGGCAGATGAGAATCTACTGGCAGATCACTGGATAATTCAAACAATTAATGTCTAATTCTACTTGATATACCAAGTCTAGGAATTTGTTTTAAGTACTGAATGGAGTTTCCTGTCCTCACATACAAAAGTCCAATCTTATTACTTTTATTTACCTGAACACTTCTCTAATTTGTAGTGGCACAGGAGTTATTTTGTTGCCGTTGTTGAAGAATAGTTAAAGAATGGATTGCTAAAATGACAAATGTATGGGTCTTAGAACACACCATACCTGAACTCTCACTACAAGCAAAGATGACAAAACTGAGGCTGTTGTACTTTGGACATATCATGAGACAATGTGACTCACTGGGGAAAAAATAATGCTTGTTAAGGTGGGAGGAAAAGAGACTACACCACAAGTGGACTGATTCAGTCAATGAAGCTGCAGGTGCCCAGAACTTGTAGAACCTGAGCAAAGTGATTGATGTCCAGAGCTTTTGGTGGTCGCTGATTCATAGGATCACAGTAAATTGAAGATGACTTGATTACAAATAATATCCAAAAACAAACAAACACACACAAAGGGCACTGAGAGACTATTCTCCCTGGCAGCTTTGCCATGTGACCTATCTCTACTCTGGGTAGCCAGCTAGAGAAAAATAGCCAGGAGAGTGTTCTTGATGTATAATCATGAACACAACTCCCCATCAACACACTCTCCTGTCCATGGATTGTCTCCTGTAAATATTTCCCTATGCTTTTGTTAATAATCATTGGTCATTGTAGCTTTGTAGCTTTGTTAATAAGCATTGGTCTTGTAATTTTGGCATTAGCCAAATGATATACAAAGTTAATCAGTCCCAGAATGGAAATTCCAGTCGAAAAACCCACCTGCATACAGATCTATACCCACTTCCTGGTATTCTTTAAAGCTAACACTTTGCATTAATGCTGAAGTAACCATATGTGCGACTTCTAAACTGAATTTGCAATCAGTTCTGAGAGTTGTGGTAATCACCATGCCTGCTGTAACCCACTTGACCTGGCATATGATGATTCTTGCAGCAAGCAGCTTTGAAAGCTTTGAGCTTGAAAGGCAATCTGATTGAGAACAATGGTTCCCAGACTTCATACTCCCAATTGTTCTGCATTGGCAAGGATGGTCTTGATTAATCCTCTGCTGTCCCTCTTTTCAGCTGCCTTTAAAATGTCCTGGTTTCTATTGTCTCCTCCCACTTTGGTTCTTAGCTTACTTCAATTGCTGTAAGTGGAGTGCAAGGTGAAAAAGCAGCTTGTACTCAAGTCAGCAGTGGAGAGAGGAAAGGAGAGATGGACAGTCTCTTCTAGCTTGTCTGTTTTTTCTTCATTAACAACTTTTACCATTTTGACATCACTCTGATATTGTTTGGCTACATGTGTCCCAGTTTTCATGTTGAAGGGTATGAGTCTTTGGTCGTCCAGGTTTTTTGACCTTTAATTCCCAGGTGCCCCAGCCAGCTTGGCCAGTGGTTAGGAATCCTGGGAGCAGAAGTTCAAAACATCTAGAGGGCCAAAGAATGAGAATCTCTGGTCTAGAGAATATTCAAGACTACTGAGTGGCCTAACTCCATTTTTGAGTGGGTACTTTAACCAATGGGTTTCCCACTTTCTAGCTCAGCACTCTAATCATTTTGCTGTAGTCTGCCTTGGCGTGTTGCAGACATTGATGCTCAATATGTGTCATGGCAAGGAAACTCCATATACCAAAGGTGCTATGAAGAACACTCTTCTGCCTATATTCACTTTTCCTGCATGGTACATTGCCTAGAATTTCACAAAGAGATATTCGTCCACTGCTTCCACTGGGGCAAACTGTCTCTACAATGTGACAGATCAAAACTTTTTTTTTTAAAAAAAGTAGCTTTGTAGGATAAAATTTTAACCTTGGATTTATTTCTTTGAGTATTTGTCCCAAAAGTGAGAGGAAACCAGTACAGAAGCTGGAGCACTAGTATGGTGTAATCCTGGAAGATCATTTGCACTAGCTGAAATTTTTGAACACTTTTCAAAGATATCTTGAGAGTACATTGCTGTCGTTGAGCCATATGGTTGGGCAGCTTGTGTCCGTTTTCTTCTTTTTATTGGGGCTGCATTTCCCAGCGTTGGTATTTATGCTGGCTAAGACAGATAGGACTTGTGGTTCAATATCATCTGGAGAACCACAGGTTGCCACCTCTGCCATAGTAGATGACTAAATTTAAATGGCTATCCTGCAGAATCCTTCTGCAAATATGGCCATTTCTACACTCAACTGTTATAGCGCTATTATTCCACTTTCAACATCCTATCGAATCCTGGGGACTCAAAGGTCCCTCCCTAAACTGCAAACCCCAGGATTCCATAGGAAAGTAGAATAATAGTGCTATAACAGTCTAGTATGGAAATGGGATATAATCCTTCTGACAAATGGAAGCAGTTTTGTGGCCTTTGATTTGTGCCATGATACAGGGGAGTGACTTCTACAGCAGTGGTCAGAAACCTCAGGCTCTGGGGCTGTATTGGAGCTAGATGAAATCCTGGTTGACATTCTTCTTGTTGTGTGCCTTCAAAGTCATTTCTGATTGATGGTGATCCTAAGGTAAATCTATAACTTTTTTTTTTTTTGCAAGATTTGTTGAGTGAGGGCTTGCCTTTGCCTTCTTCTGAGGCTGAGTGTGTCTTGCCCAAGATCACTGGGTGGGTTTCCAGACCAAAGTGGTGTTTTGAACTCTGGTCTCCAGAGTCCTAATCTAACACCCTAACTACTGAACCACACTTTGCCACACTGGCTCATTGATACTCTAGGGATCCCCAGACATCTTACTTTCCCATGATGATTTAGTGGCTTCCTATCTCATGTATGAGTTCTTCATCCATTCTGAAAGCTTTGAGCTACAATACACTAGCATGTTTGCTCTCACCCTTTGGCCCCTGCCCCTTGCCACTACTATAACATCACCATGAACAGCTCTCCATTCCGCCATCCTTCTCCTGGTCCACCACTTTTCCAGGCATGGTTTCTGGGTACAAGAAAGGGGCCAACTCAATGGCCGCTCTCAGCCTTTGGAACTTCCTTCCTAGGAATGCTAACATAGTTCCCTCCTTGCTTTTCTTCATCCACCAAGTAAAAACTATCCTATTTCAATTTTAGAGGCTGACTGCAATGGGCTTTTACGGGTGTGTTGTTTTGTTGCTTTTTACATTTCTTGTCTTTTAACAAAATTTTAAATGCTTTTAATTGTACAGATTGTTTAATAGCTTTTAAAAATAACACACACACACACACATATTACTGATGATTTTGTACATAGTCTGTTTTGGGTTTAATGATCTGCAAGTAACCTTATGTCCCAATATTGAGGAAAAAGTGGAATATAAATTAATTAACAGCAGCAGCAGCAACAACAATTTCTCTGAATTTGCATTTACTCCTAAGACTGAAAGCAGTTCTCCACCCAGGAACCTGCAATGGTAAGCTCTTCTGTAGTATTTAGTTTGATGGACAATTTGAGAGTGGGGAGGGAGTCTATATCTACCCTCCTCGTCATCTGCTTTGGATAAGATATGGATGCTCCTGAACCAACCTTCCAGGCACAAGGGACTTCTACTACTGTATGAGGGCAATATGAATGTATGGAAGAAAGGTAAAAAAGAACGAAGTTAAAAACAACATCATGAACACATAACCCTTCGTCAGATCTTTACAGGTTTCCAAACTCAGTTTGAGCAAAAAAAATAACAACTAGAACTTTTTTTTTGAGTCTGGCATCTCTGAGGTGCCCTGCTGTGCTTTGGATGAAACTAATTTGAAGCTTATTGAACCTTTTCCTTTCTTGTTGCTCTTGGCACATCCAACTTCAAGTCCTACAGACACAATATTCTGCATCTTCCTAGAAATTATCAGTCTTTGATTTTATTTTCTCCTTGCTTAGTCCTAGAGTTACTGTGGGTTATTATTATTATTTTTAAATCCCTACCAGTCTTGGTAGCAGATTTCTATAGGTCCCAGAGAGGTCTGCTAATGTCAGGGCCTAGAGGTCTCAGGTGCAGCTTTCATTCCATACCAAGGAAATGGTCATCAGTTTTCCCTTTCTCTAGTATGCAAGTGATGCAAGAACTAGAGAAGTAAAAATCCTTCAGGTTCACTTTCTTCTTCATTAACAAATGTTAACCTTCAAATGCTTTGTATCCCAAATACAACCTACTGATCCCTAGAAAGAATGGCTATAGTGCAGATTTTTCCTGTATCATGTGGGTAAGCAAGAGATGAACCCATGTTGTATTTTCTTTCTATACCAGCATATTTACTCCAGGATCTGGGAATAATGAGAACACAGAATGGAGCACAACATGAGTTCTTCCCCCCGAATATTTTAGTGTTTTTACACAGCCTGAGGCATCCCTAACCAATAGCGTGCTCACCAGATCAATCTTCAAAGTATATATCAGGAATGAGCAGAAGGTACATCAGGAGGAGCATTCATGGAAGTTTTGTTTTTTTAATCACAAGTCCCAGAATCTCCCAGCCAGCACGGGCACTGGATAATTTGCACACAGTCTGAATAACAGAATCATAGAGGTGGAAGAGATCATGAAGGCCATAGAGGCCAATCCCCAGTCATGCAGGAATATCGATCAATCAATCAATCGATCAATCGATCAATCAATCAATCAATCACAATCAATAATTTTATTACAGTCGTAGACCAGCATGAGAAGAAATAACAGATTTTGGTTTAAAATGCATAAAATATGAAATGTGTAAAACAGAGTGACGTAAAACACAATGCGATAAATACAATAAATACTTAAAATTCACATGTGGTAATAGTTTAGCTAAAATCAGTTATAAATAGTCCCACATGTAGATTAAAATCCTTTATCTAAGTCAGTATATTAGCTTCCCTTCTTTATAACTCCCTTGGGTAGCTGGTTCTATATTACTGTTCTCTACTGCCAGTTTGTTATCTGCCTATGAGTGGCAATGGCAGACGCACAAAATCTAGCAACCTTGTTTGTGATATGTGAATCCTGGTCAGCAAGCAGATAGGAGATATAAAATGCCAGAAAAGTGGTGGACCAGGAGAAGGATGGTGGAATGGAGAGCTGTTCATGGTGATGTTATAGTAGTGGCAAGGGGCAGAGGCCAAAGGGTGTTCTGGATGATAGGTGTAATTAGGGCAAGACGCATCCTTTGGTAAAAAGGGCAGTGTAGAAAAACATGGTTAAGAGATTCTACTGCCCCATTGGCACAAGGACAACTACGCTCATGATATGGGATTCTCCTGTATTTTTCCTTCAAGTACAGCACATGGTGAAGCATTACATCGTGCCAAAGTAAAAGCCCTCCTATACTTAGGAATTATTAAATTACTAAGGTAATTAGGGCAAGTGAAAGGTTTTGTAGTAATTCCTAAGGTAGGATATTTGGTGACTAGGCTCAGGTGTTTTTGTAACTCTATATCCCTTATGTATTGTTTGATGGCAGATTTGGCGCTGCTGAAGCCAAGGGCTATCAGTGTGTTGGGAGTGAACCCATATGTTAAAAGTTTTTTATATAATGTCTGCTTCCATCCAGATTGAAATCCATCAGTTAGTGTTAGAGAGGCCAGCCCAGTTGGGCAAAAGATAAGTTTGAGCCAGTAATTGATCTTAAGAATCCAGACACGAGCCTCAATAGAGGTCAGGCCGGCCCCTAGGCACAAAATTGCATTAGGGACACAGCAGGGAGTGGCAAATATGCTTCTGAGGAATTTAGTTTGCAGTGCTTCAAATGAGTCAAAATTTTTATAGGTGCACAGTTGTGAACCATACAGCATTTACAATAGCACCTTGGTTGTAAACACTTGGATAGCAGAAGGGATATGCTGACCTCCTTTGGTATATGAAAATCTAAGCAGAGCTAGCGTGCTCCTCTGTGCATTCTCTACTGCTATTTTCTTCTGGATTTTCCATGTCCCAGAAGATTGAAAAACTACACCAAGGTACTTGTAATTTGTGATCTGTTCAATAGGAGTCCCATTTATTTGCCATTTATCGATGATCTTCTTTCTAGTAAATACCATCACCCTTGTTTTATTATAGTTTATGATTAGGGATTCATTGTTACAATAATTGGCAAGATTTTTCAGGAGTCTCCTTAAGCCTATTGCCAAAAACAATAAGAGAACTGCGTCGTCTGCGTATAGAATGATTGATAGGGGTTGCTTAGCTAGTTTTGAGGGGGGGGGTGAAATCTGGTACCTGTTAGGCTTTTGATCAGTGAGTTAATGTAAAAGTTAAATAGGGTGGATGCTAGAATGCAACCCTGCTTAACTCCCCTAAAAGTAGGGACTAAGTTGGAGAGGTGCCCCAGGTAGTTACATCTTACCCAGAGATGAGTATTTTCATATATGGCATGCATAAGCATGAGCAGCCTTCTATCAATGGTGCTGTCTTCAAATTTCTTCCATAACCTATCCCTAGGGATTAAATCAAAACCCGACTTGAAATCAATAAAGGCCACATAGAGCCCCCCCTCCCAGATGAAGATGTATATTTTTCCACCAAATGTTGGAGAACAAGACCCTGATCTATCATCGAATATCCACGTCTGAAGCCAGCTTGTTCCTCATCCAATATGTTTTCCTGTTCTAATCAGTCCAACAGTTTTGAGTGCAGGTGACTTGCATACAGCTTGCTAATAATACTTAGCAAGCTGATCGGTTTGTAATTTGCTGGTCTGATCGGTTTCCTTTTTTGTAAATGGGTATAATAATTGATAACCTCCAGTCCAAAGGAAAAATAGCTGAATGATCAATCCAAGTGAAAAGCTGAGCTAAAACTGGGGTCCACTAGCCTAAGTTTTCTTTAAGCAGTTCTGGAGGAATATTGTTACTTCCTGGAGCTTTACCTGATTTTAGCTGTGAAATTAATGTAGACACTTCAGCCTCTGTGACTGGAGGCCATTCAGGTAGATTGCTAGTATCACCTTTTGCATCACACACATGAGTATGCTCCTTAGCATAGATATTACGGAAGTGAGCTTCCCATGAGGATGCTTGGATGCTGTTAGACATTATGGGGACAGAATTATGAAGACCTCCTGCTACTATCCTCCAAAATGTGGTTGAATCATGCATCCTGCATTCTGTGATTAAACATTGCCAGTTTTTTTTTCTGAGACTGCCTCTTTTTTTCTCTTATTAAAATTTTATACCTCTTTTTCAGAAGAAACCAGTCCTTGGGAAGAGTCAATGAGTTCTGTTCTCTGTATGCCCTATATTTTGCAATTAAGGAGTTCTTCATGAGGACCCATTCATGGTCAAACCAACGTTTGGAGTTGTGATTTGTTTTGTGGGATCTGTTTGAAAATTTAGAGGTCAGTGGTTGTAAAGATTCAACCAGCATTTGGAACAGACTTGTTGCTTTGTTTGGAGTATCTGCTCTTAATATGGAAAAGCGTAAGGTGAGATAAGACTGAGTGGAGCATCTTGTTTATAGATTTGTTTAGTGCTTCAGACCATTTGATGTGGCATCATCTTATATCTGTTGGTGTATTTGGTAGTGGTTTATAGTCCACATAATTACTTTGCTAATTAAACTTCAAGTGTAGAGCCTGTGATAGATGATGATGCTGTGATTGAGGAACAACTGATTGTGCAGGGGGATGAACCAGTGAGTGAGCAAGTCAACCTGCAAACATCCCTTGCACTGGAAGGTCAAACAGAGACTGAGATGCCCCAGCCAGCTCATGACAGAGAGGGAACCAGAAGTGATGCAGAGAAGTTGCAGCCAGCTGTGCCCATCAGCCCTCAATCAGGCAGAAGGCGGAAATGGGCTCTTGAGACAGAGGCTACTTGGACTAGGCTGAGGGAACAATAATGAGCAGCACCTGCTCACAGGGGTTATTTAAGTCTGCCAACGTGGCTGCTCCTTGCTTGCAGCAAATTATTAGCAAGCCCTCATAACCTTTGTGTCTCCTGCTCCCTGAAACCCTCCAGACGGCTCTCTGCCTCCTGAACCTTAGGACTGGACCTTGACCTGGCTCGGCTTGTGTTTTCCTGGTGTTTGGTATATTTGGACTCCCCAAATGTTCCTGACCTCTCTCCTCCCTTGCTAGCTGCGGCCTGGCAGGGAGAGATTTTTGACAGAGCCAGTGGTAAGTGATCATTATCTGAGCGACGCTCCACAGCAAAGTTGATTACTGAGGCCAGAAGATTACAAGAAACTGAGGTGTAGTCAATTGTGGAAGCTCCATTATTGGAAAGGAAAGCGAATTCCCCATTTTTGTCTCCTTTCATATGTCTGTTCAGAATAACAAAATCAAACTTGTTTGTTATGTGTAAAAGGCACAGCCCTGCATAATTGCAACCCTTACCCTTTGATTTCCTGTTAGGTAAGGGATGAGCCTCGCCTCTTCCTGGGGGAATTTCATAAAAATGAGAAAAAAGTATCTCATCATTCTGTCCTATCTGTGTATTGAAATCTCCTGCTATGATGACTGTGGCTTCCAGGTACAGTGTAGTCAACTTGTCTATAGATTCCTCCAGTCTTTTCCAGTCCAATTTGATTTGAGTCAAAGAGCGGTGTAGAGGCAGGTAAACAATAATCAAAAGACAAGTAATTTTGAATCTGATGATTAATGCTGTGGCCAAATGATTCAGGGGGTCAAGTTTAGTGATAAAACCCTGAAGTTTGGTGGAAACAACTGTACTTAAACCACCTCTGGCTCTCCCATTCTTTGCACTGGGCAACGCTTTCAGTGTATGTGTGACAAAGTTGTTTAACTCACAAACCTCACAGGCCCATATCTCTTGCAGTAGTATTAGATCAAATTTAGTGATATAATTAATGAAGGAGGGGTCCAATTGTTTGTTTTGGCAGCCAGCAATATTCCAGCAAGGAATAGTGAGCCTGGAATTTTGCTGGAGCCAGTTTTGTCAGTCAGAGATCTGGGGAACTTCCCATGCAGGATTACACAATCAAAACATCTTCAACAGATGGCCATTCAGCATCTGTTTAACAACCTCCAAAAAGGAGGCTCCACCACATTCCAATGCAGCCCCTGGATTTGCAATAAATCACCAAGGCTTTCCAGGCCTCAGTGGTTTAGCAATGGCAGCAACAAAGTGACTCTCTTTCCCACCAGACACTAGGCTTTAGAGTGCCTAATCTGTACCAACTCAGATGTAGATTTGTACTGGTATATGGCAGGCCATCCCAATATGTTGTTCATACAATGCTATAGAATGGGGAAGAGTGCAAGTCTTTTTTTTTTCTTTTGCCTCCAAATAGCCAAAAGGCTCAAAACTGATGCAGTCTCCCTGAATTAAAAGCATATCATCCATTGCTCCCAAAATGATGTCATTTCTGGTTGCATCACACTCACAACTGGGTACAAGTGGGTACAGGGATGAAAAATGCCTGCCATTCCCTTTGCAATTATCCACCCCTGCCATAGGCAATTGGCTGCCAACTTAAACCTCCAATCATCTAGCTTGCCATGCCCGAGTTGCCAATCTGAATGCAATCCATATGCTTCAACATTTCATGGATGCAAACTGGGGCATGCGTGGCCAAACATCGTCAGAATGTGGTCAAAGTGGTAAAAGTTATTAACAAGGAAGAGCACACAAGCTAAGAGAGGTTGTAGCAGTTTGCTTTTCCCTCACTCTACAGGGAAAGGCAAGATTCCTCTGTCTCTTCTCTTCTCCCTGTTGAACTAAATGAATGCAAATGACCTTCGCACTTTGAACTCAGTTTGTAACAATGGGGAGGGGAAGAGGGAGGAAGTGGAAGAGGAGAGAAAAACTGGGACATTTTAAAAGCAACTGAAAAAGTGGGTTGTCAGAGAATTAATCAGGACTGCCCCTGCCAACTTGGGATATTTGGAGAGTAGGGCATACTGGGATGTATTTATTATTCTTGGTGTGTGATGGAGAAGTCCAACAAGTGTAGCCTGCATTCTGCATGTTGCATGCGTGTCCTAGAACAGTAGTTTTCAACATCTGGCCTTCAAATGTTTTGGGCTTCAAGCCATCATGGTCAATGGTTAAACATTCTGGGAGTTAAAATTAAAAGCATCTGGAAGGCCAAATTTAGAGACTCATGTTTCAAAAAAAAAAATCCTTTCTCAAGATGCCTCTGGTCCACAATACATATCCTGAATACAGGGCAGGGAGAGGAATATGTGGGTTTCCATTTTAGTTGGTCTGCAGTTCCCACCATTCCTCACCATTGACTGTCAGGATCTGTTGAGGGCTGCAGCTCAGTAATATTTGAAGAGCTGCACAATTTTCACCTCTGATCTAAAGAGCCTGAAACCACTCCCATTCTGTGCCTTGGCTTAGTCATGACTAATTCATTTTCACTAGGTTCCTTATTTTCAATGCCTTTATGCAATGAATAGCATAAGATAAATCAAACTCCACCTGTGTTTACAACACTGAGTCAGACAGTTCTTTCAGAGAGCATTTTTCCCCCAAGACAAGAGATGTGCCTGTTTTTCCATCCATCACAAAGGGAAATTCTGCTAAGCCCGCTGGGTGGATTGCTATTTCTTTTAAGCTACAGGCTGCTCACTTAGCCACCCACAGGATAAAGACTTCCTGATTTCACCAGACTGTTTTCAGCTAAATATCCTGTTGTGTGGGATTAAAAGCAAACTCTTCCAGTGTAAACAGACTCCAAAATGATGAGGGATCAAACCAGGTGTAGGAAAACAGAAATATAGCAATTAATATACAGCCAGGGAACTTCTTGGCCATCTTCGCTTTATGAAAAAGCACCATTTGACTCTACAAACCATAGCTCAAATGAAAGCCTTGGAAAGTAGCAATCCTGCAGCCACCAAGAAAAACAGGAAAAGATCTATCACCAAAAAAAAGTGCCTCTATTTTATTAATGAAACCCAACCCAGGCATTGTTTGAGACTGATTTTTCTCTATTTTTTAATTTTCTTTTACTCTTCTTTACAAAACATACAGCAGCTCTGACACCTCCCCTCTATTTAATTTTTTTTTGCTTTTTAATTGCTTTGTTTACTTTTTAAAAATGGTTTGCTTCTACAAATGCTGCTGTTTTCAGAGATGCCATGGAGATGCATAGACAGTGGGAACAGCATTTACCATTCCAGTGCCATCATTATTGCAGTGTGTATATAATCATACGGGGGTTATGCTTCAGTTTCAGAGACCACATTGGTTAGCTCTGCCAGACAGGGGTCCCCTAGCAGTGAAGTTCAAAGAATCTATTTAGATGCACACAAACTACTGCTTCTCCTTTCATGTCTCAGAACTTGTCCAAAGCTTGGAAAAGCTACCCTTTTTAGATGACAGTCCCCAGACTACCTCAGCCAACAGGGTCATACTGCAATAATGCAGGGCCAGTGGCCATTGTGGCTGTGGAATCCTGAGAGTTAAAGACCAAAAAAAGGAACTTTTCCAAGCTTTCTCTGGACTTTCTCATATTATATTGGTACCAAGAATAAAGAGAGAGCCAGGGTGGCCAACAGCCTAGAACCATTTACAGTAAAGATGAGTGTGGTAACCTGTAATTTAAATTTTCTATTACTCACCTGATGCAATGAAGTTAAAGACAGGGGATCAGGCTTCTTGTTACAGCAACACATAACTCCCCTGTTGAAACAGCTTCTCAGGCTACTGGTAGGTCTCCAGGTGGGATTCAAAGTACTGGTTATGATATTTGCAGTCTGTCCTATCTCAGTCCCAGCAGCACAGCTGATAATTCAAACAAAACAAACTGAATAGCTCCCAGCTCCTCACTTACTTTTATTCAGTGAGCACAAGGTCAAAATAAAGTCCAACAGAATTCTAAGGCAAAGTGAGTCCAAAGTCAGTCAGGGTAATCCAGAGTCAGGCACAGAGCTCAGCAAGATATCCAGCAGGTGGAAGGTCAGATAAGCTCTGATAACTCCTGGAGGGGAAGGGCAGCAGTTATGTAGGTCAGCCACCTAGCGCAGCTGTTGTCTGATTAATTGTTGCTGGTTATATATTCTCTGGGATTGGCATAGGCTCCTTCTTTGTTGTCTGCACTCAGCAAAGGTAGGTACTATTAAGTTATTCTCTGTGTCTGAAGGGGCAGAACTTTCTGCTGGAGCTGGCACCACCCCCTATTCTGTTTGTGGCACTGTATCTTCTTCCTGTACAGCAAGTCCTGCTATGATCCCTGTTTTAACTTCTGGCATGTCCCCTGTTTCAGACTCTGAGTAAGAGTCCATGTTCTGGAAGCAGGGCATGACACAGTCCTAGCTCCTGATTCGGGTCAGACTATCTGAAAGACCATATCTTCCTATCATATGAGCCTACCTGAGTTTTAAATTCTTCAGAGGAGGGTTTTCTCTTCACTTCACCACTCTCACAGGATCACCTGGTAAGGACACAGGAGAGAGCCTCCTCAGTGGCTGCTCCCAGGTTGTGGAATTCCCTCCCTTGGAAGGTTCAGTTAGCCCTTGTTACCCTGTGACTTGGGGGTCCCTTGAGGGACACTGAAATGACCAAAACCTAACACAAACAAGATGGGGAAATTTAACTTGAGCACGCTCTTAAGCTAGCGAGAGGCAGGGTAACTTAGCGAGGATCTTTTACCCTATGTATACAGCGTCAGGTCAGTGAGCAGTCAGGGTTAAAATGGCAACAAATAACTTTTACTAAACAGATAGCAAATATTAAGAAAACACGACCACTCAGCTAACTAAGAAACAGAAAAGAGAGTTGGGGGAAACGGGTGATATGCCACCTTTCTCGCAGTCCTGAAGAAGCCAATTGGAGAGAAGGAAACCCGGCGTGGTGGCCGAGGGGAACTTGCAGAGCGAATCGGCGGCAAGGCTGGATAGCACTCCAAAGCGGTCCGAGGAAGCTCTGAGAGCATGGGGTTTCTATTAGGGGAGAAATGACCATGGTCTAGTCTGGTCTTGGGTGAAAATAATGTGTTTTGGGCTGGAGACAATGTCTCTCAAAGGTCAGAATTTACATGATTGAGTTAGGGTCCGAATTGACAATAATGTGGCCGGTATGCAAATGCGGCTAGCTTGGCAGTTAAGCACCCAACTCGCCAGGGTGCCCTCTCGGGGCAGAGGTCCCTTTGTTTTAGTAATGAAGGTGTTTGTTTCGGGAGGTCTCCTAAAGGAGATCTGGCAGTATCTGGCTTGCCTTTGTGTAAACAGCAGCAGTTAATAGCCATGCCTAGCTTCGCGCTTGTTCGGTGGCCTCACAAACACTTGGCTGGTGACAGAGCAGGGCCGAATTATGATATCAAAATGATATCTGAAGGGTATCAAAGGCCAGGCCAGTTCACGGTGATAACACCCTGTTTCTGTTCTCTTTCTTCCAGGAGGCAGAGGCCTTTTTATTTAGACCAGTGGTTCTCAACCTATGGGTCCCCAGATGTTCGTGGACTTCAGCTCCTAGAAGCCCCAGCCACTATGGTCAATGCTCAGGGCTTCTGGGAGCTGAAGTCCACGAACATCTGGGGACCCACAGGTTGAGAACCACTGATTTAGACCAACCTTTGGCTTTTAATTCATGTAGCAGAAAGGGCTTTTAAAGGGGTGTTCTGTGCTTTTATCTTTTTTAAATTATGTTTTAAATGTGTTTCAACTTTGTGTTTTATTGTTTCATTGATTTTTGTAAAAAAAAAAACACACCTTGTGTACTATTTTTTTAAAAAAGCTGTACAGTCCTACCTCCACATTTGTGGGTTTGACCTTCAAGAATTTAATTATTTGCGAGGCGCATGTGTGGCTGCCCCTGTTCTCCTCCCCCCATTCCCTTGCATTTTTGCTGGGCATGGAAATGGAAGGCAACTACCTGGACTAAAGGCAAAGAAATGGGAGGGGAGCACACATGCATCTTTTTTCTCCCTCTGGAGATCTCCCCCATTCTTATGCCTTTGGCCCTGGTCCTGAGAACTTGTGGCAAGGCAAAAAGCAAGCGAATGGAGGAGGGGAAGCATGCACACGCACCTTCTTTCTCCTCTCTGGAGCTCCCCATCCCATTCCCTTGCATCTGGCCCCAGTGCTGAGAACTCACATCATGGCAAAAGGGAAGGGAATGAGGTTGGGAAGCACATACATGCACCTTCCTTGCCCCCTCCAGAGCTCTGCTTTCCTCTCCCATTCCCTAGTGTCTGGACCCACTGTGCAAAAGGAAGGGAATAGGAGGGGGGTCCCTGGAAGGGAATGGGAATGGGATCCTGGAGGGGGGAGTTATTTGTGGTTCTTCCATTTTCACAAAGGCTCTGTGCCCCAAATCCTCATGAAAATGGAAGGACCACTGTACTTTGTTTTAATTTGTTGTAAGCTGTCTTGGGCCCTGTGCTAGCAGACAAATTAATCAAATAAATGAAAATGGAGGTTTTGGACGCTGCTCCATATTCTTGGTAGATATATGGTATTTGAGCTTAACAGGCAGTGTAGTGTCCATAATAACCAATCATCCTGCAGCAACTCCAATGTCTACACTGGCTGAACATCATTTCCAGGGCACAAGAGACCCTCTCCCACTGACTTTTTGCCCTCAAGAAACAGCACAAAATGTGTGCATATATGGGGGCAAGGCTGGCACAGAGAGTCCCATCTGTATCTAAAATGACAATGGGTCTCAGGAGGCACCATTTTTAGTCACAACTATGTTCCTCACTGTAAAAACAGAGTTTATAAGTGGTGATATCATCAGGATGAAAAATGGGATGAAATTAACTTACTCTAATGTGCATCAATTTTGGGTGTCTAATTTGGGTGCCTCCCAAATTTTAGAGGATGCATTAAAAACTTGGTTTGAAAGGTAAAGTCTCCTTTTGCTTGTATATATAGTAATTTTCTTTATCAAAAATATATATATATTTTTTTTTACAGAAAGTATCTAAAACTGTAATTAAGTGCTTGGGGTATAGCTGGGTTAGTCACATCACTGACAGAAGCCAATAGATGCCTTCCCTGGGATGATTTTTCCCTATCATGCTGGAAGTATGCTTTCTCAGGATGTATTTGCACACATGCTTTTAAGAGTTCATCTTAGAACAGGAAAATGGATATCCACTTACACAGCAGTAAAATTACTTCTACCATGTTTGTAATTATATATCTGTCTTCATCCAAAGTGAGAAGGGGGGAACTAAGGTGCTTATGTTGTTGGGGGGAAAATAGCGGGGCACAGGAAGCTCTCATTCCAGCAACTTCTTGTGCAACATGATTGCTTCAGCATTTACATCGGGCTGCCAGCTGGATCTTCTGATACATGGAATGATTCCATACTTGCAAAGTAACTACAAGGCTGTCCCTCCAAAACAGTGCTTTGCAAACACTATTAACTTTAACAGTGAAAGACTTTACCTTTCCTGTGTTTGAAAACTGCCATTTCATGGGTGATCAATGAACTCCTGTTCTTTCCTGTATTTCAACCACATGCAGACAACAAATGTTGTCCTTGTCCTCTTGTTCTTTCTCATTGTGTAAATGTGCATCTCTGTGTGTGCCATCTTTGAAAAGGATGCTCTGGCCATTTGTTTTCACCTTGGAAACTGAGTTCATCTGTGAATACAGATGTAATTCATGTGTCAGTAGAAACAGCAGCTACTTAACCATGATAGTTTGTTCACGCACACCACTCGGTGGCTCACAGTTCAACATGAAAACATAGGCCCTTTCCACACGGGGGAAAAAAAACGGCTTAGGGCGACTCATCCGGAGGTCGTCCACACCGTGGAGCGCGCTAGAGCGGTTTGAATAGTGGAGGTTCCACACCTCAAACCGCGCTAGCGCGACCGCAAGGGGTGGCGCGGCGCGTTTTTTAAAAACCACATTTTATGAGGTTTTTACGAAACGCGAACGCGCTAACCCATTGCAGCACCCTGTGTGAAACTGCAGGGACGCGCTAGCGCGTCCCTGCAGAGCTGCCCAGGGGCGGGCTTCCGGCTGGCGCGCTGCCCTGATTGGCGGAGCACCGCCGGAAGTCGCCGGCCGCCATTTTGGGTGCCGCCGAACACCGCCGAAACTCGCCAGCGTGTGGAGCGGCGAACGCGCGCTCCCCGCAGGGACAGAGCAACCCGTTTTCAGGTAAGATCCGTCCCTGCGTGCGCTGCCCCGTTCCCCCATCCCCCGTGTGGAAAGGGCCATAATCCCACTGAAAAGTATGACTTTGATTTATAAGCAGAACTTCATTCACTGGATGCTCCCATCGGTGGAAGGTGAGATTTTCATAGATTCATCCTTCCCACTGTTTCCTTTCTCCTAACCTAGACTGAAGGATTGGGCAAGTCTTTTCACCTGTGTAAAACAGAGATGAACATCTTCAAGTGTTCTTGGAGAATAACCCCCATTAGCCCTAGCCAGCAGTAAGAGATCATGGGAGCTGCTGTCCAAAATTATCTGGAGGGTTACAAGTTTCCCACTTTTGAAATATGATCTGGGGGAGATCTCAATCCAGTTTTTCAGGGGGTAAAGCCTCAAAATCAGCCCAAATCACCCTCCAGCAGGATCTTCTTCTGGACTGAAAGCCCATTTATGGAAGATCACGTCTGACCCCAGCCATTGTGTTGTTTCAGCTGTGCTGGCTCATTTAAATACATGAACCACTTCATTCATCAACTGGTGAACATTCTTATGAGAACCAGCAAACTTGTGAAAATGACTACAGTATATGTGCAATACAGGCAGCCTTCCATTTTCATTGGGGATGTTACCAATGAAAGTGGAAAAGTAGAAATAAAAGGAGAAATCACAAACACTTTTTTTAAACCTGAGGACACTTCTCTAGAATGTCTTAGGTTCTTCAGTGTGATTCTGTGGTCAGCATGTGATGGAAGTGGGCCACAGAGTCATGCTTGAAGAACCACCAATGCCTAGAGAAGTGTTCTTTCTAGGAATCTCTAGGTTCTTCAGTGCGACTCTATAGTCTACTTCCAGGAAAAGTGGATTATAAAATTGTTCTGAAGGACCTACAGATTCCTAGATAGAACATTTTTTCCCATGGCAGGGAAAAATACAGTAAGATTTTTTTTTTAAAAAAATAAATACATTAATGAATAAAATAAAAGAACTCATGAATAACCAAATCTGCAAATGCTGAACCTGCGAAAGTGGGGGCCAACTGTAGTTCCAGCTGTGCAGTGTGCAACAAAACCAGAACACACCTCTGCCTTGCAACAAACAGAATAAATTAAGATCAAGTGGCACTGTCTTTATTATAGTGGCACCTTTCTGAGTACCCTCTGTAGGTGGCAATTCCATCCTGGCAATGGCATTGCCGGGATTGCGATGGAATGATGTAGGATTGCAGCATAGTGTGGTAAGGGCCATAGTTACAAGACAGGAATGCTGGGCTTTGTAATCTGTTGGAGGGCAAAAAATTTAGGGAAGCTGATAGCAAGTAACTCCTAGCTAGACAGGCCTCGTCTGCAAATGTTTTTTGTACACATTTTTAAAACTGATGCATTAAAGGGTACCAGTTCTCCAAGGACAAATCTTCAAAATTTCAGAGATGAAAACTGGGATGTGTGTGGCCAAGCAACATTAGAGTGGTTGAGATGGCAAACATTATTAATAAGGAAGAACAGATAAACTAAGAGAGCCTGCAGCAGTTTGTTCTAGCCTGAACCTACTGGTAAGGGCAGGATTCTGTCTCCTCCTCTCCTCTCTGCTGTGTTAACAGAATGCCAATTACATTTGCAGTTTGAACTAAGTCTCCAGCAACTGAAGTAAACTGAAGACATAGGGGTAAATTGGCAGAAAGAGGGAGAAACTGGGACATTTTTGAAACAGTTGAGAAAGTGGGACAGCAGAAGATTAAGTGGAGCTGTCCTTCCCAAATCTGGACAGCTGGAAAGTATGAAAAGCATCTTTGTGTGCTGTTTAGAAATGTACATGGTAGGTTTTGTACATTTTTGAAATGAATGCATCTTTGTATGCATCTTGTATACATGATTTTCTTTAATGGAATACAACATGAGCCAAGAAATATATCGATTTCTGATCACACACTGCTTCTGCTCTGTGTTTCATCTGGGAATTATGAATTAGTAAAACCATAAATTTTCACATGTCCATAATCCAGGAACTCTTTTTCTGAAGTAAGAGGAATGGTTTAAGGCACCTGGCACAAAAGGACTTGTAACAGGGATAATGCATCTTCTTAAGGTATTAGTTTGAAGTAAGCTTATCCTTGCTGCCTCTTTTTGAAAAGGACATCTCTTTATTTTCTTTTTATTCTCTAAAAACAGTGAATGGTACTGTTCTTGAGCTAACTGAGCATTTCTGATGGCATGGGGACAAATCTTAAGGATTTAATTTTCTGCTGTATTCAAAAACTTCCAGCCTGTAAAATATTAAATATTAGCAAGAAGTATGCTAGGTATGTGTTGTTTCTGAAATGCTAAGTCTGCATGAGCAGGAGATTCCCTCTTTGTCCCCTCCCTTAGGAAAGCTCTTATCTACAATTGAGTGGGCAGGTGTTAGGCTTGTGTGATCTACTTTATTTTCTACACATCTCAGCACCTGAGATTCAGCAGTTGGAACCAGATGCAAAATGGTGGCTTAGGCAACCATCAGACATACATGAAGAATTATGGAGCAGGTTGCCTCTGAGCAGTTGCTTAGTAGAGGAATTTGAGAACAAAATCAGAACAAGACTGCCTGTCCTTTTCTATAAAACTGTATTCCTGGTTCCCCATCCATGCCCAGAGGAGAAGCTTTTCAATAGTTTCTAAATCATGCTGAGATCTACCAGTTGATCCTCTCTGATCTTCTGTCTACCCTTGATTGAAAGAAGCTCTTCAAAATGGAACAATGAAAGCATAGTGTTGCCACCTTGGCAGTTCTTTGTGTAAACTAAGTTCCTTTTCCTCAGTTGTGCTCTCCATAGCTTGTTGATCCAATCTGATCATGCCATTCCCTCCTCCCCTTGTCTTTTCCTTGTTCTTCTCCTCTTCTTTGTCACTAATCCCCATGGAGATTTCTATATTAGTCTGAGTGACCAGAGTGGACTCATCTTCCCATCTGGGAAGATTAAACTTCCTTTATCTGCTTAACTCAGTATCCACAAGGACACTCACAGCCCAATTCTTTAACCATATTTCCTTGAACATAATCAATGAAGCTTATTTCCAAGATACTGGCTTGTGACTACAGCTCTAGCTTTCCTCTGTTCCTGTCCCTCTCGGCAAGAGACTTTGATGCCTCATTTACTGGAGTTCTCAATCAAAGATTAAACCTAGAAACTAATCAGATCTCTGGCAGATTCTATTCAAAAATCACCCTGATGGACTCCTGAAGACATTATGAAAAACAGAAGACCCCCCCTGATATCTGACAAGCATATGCAGGGAAATTATTGGGAAAAACCTTTTAGCTTCCATTCAGTTTGGGAAGGGTTATTGAAATGCCTAGATTTGGCTGAAATAGACAAATTAACAGATGCAATTAACAGAAGAGAGGGTTGGCAACAGACAATTAATGTAGCAGAGAAATCTTTGCATTTTACATTTCACTGTTGAGTTTGATGCACTGCTTTAAAAAGTAATTTTTCATACAACTCATTGGAAAGATTCCCTCAACATAATGCATTATTGTGACTATTACCCAGCAAAAAAAATTAACTGACTTGTCATTCCAGCTACTGTTCTATTGCCAAAAATAAAAAATAATAATGAAAAATCCCATGTTAGGACCAAAGGCATTTCCAAACTACACGGTTATAGTGCTATTATTCCACTTTAAACTTCCTATGGAATCCTGGGGTTTGCAGTTTAAGGAGGGGCACTTAGAATTCTCAGAGAGCTCTTTGGTCTCAGTAAACTACAAACCCTAGAATTCCACAGGATGTTGAAAGTGGAACAATAGAACTATAACTGTGTAGGGCCGAAATGCCCTGAGAGTGGCATAAAACTTTTAAAAATCCATCAGAATATCCTTAAAAAATACTTTTAAGAAGGTTCTACAAATTACTCATCACACCTCACAAAAGTGCTTGCCATTCCTTCTCATTACAGTTCTTTTAAAATGTAGCTTTGTTACATTCTAATGATCAACAATGTGATTTGCTATAAGTAACTGTGTTACTTGTAACTGGTTACTTCCACAGTATCTATTGGAATATCCATTGTGGTGGTAGAGAAGATTCTGTATCTATCTGGGATTGGTTACATTTCACAGTATCTCTCTCTGCCAATTACTATGCTTTGTAGTCTGTACTCCTGGCAGGAAAAGATGATTCCATCTCAGGGAAAGAAATTATGGATGGTGTCCCGGCAGAGAAGATTTTGGTGGGGAACTAATGCTTCTTTTGAGGCACGACCAGTTGAGATGGAATATTACCAATAATGCTGGCAGACAGAAGTGGCAATTGTTTGGGATACCACGGAGAGGTGGTAAACCAGAAAAACTGAGTACATTCACTGGCATAGGACAACACAGAACTTTTTTTATTGGCTTTTTTATTGAAACCAATGAAAAGATTGGAGATGTGCTCTTGGACCATACCAGGCTTATGTGTCTCTACAAGCTTTCTTCGGCTTATGTGTTCAGTGAAAATATAAACAAAATGAGAGTTAAATACATTAGCTGGTGATAACCTGACACTTTTCCTTTATTGTTACTTCACGGGTAACAGCCTAAGCATATTTGCTTACTGGGATGCAAGTCCTGCCGAGCTCTGTGGGATCTATTTCAAATATGAATGTTTAGTATCAGGCTGGAAATGTTCCAGGGCAACGAAAACAATGACAAATACTGCGGCCTGAATCCAAGTTTTAGTCCCAACTGAAGCAGACACATTGAGTCAATGGGAATTTGCTAGGTCAATACTTATATATAAGTTCCATTGGTTCAATGGGCATACTCTAGTTGGAGAGGCTTCAGGTTTGGATTTAGTGTTAGGCTCTAAACTTGCCAGTCTAATTTACACATGCAAGTGAATGAAATGGAACACATCATTTCATGGCCATTTCCGCATGAGACTTTATAGTGCTATTATTCCACTTTCAACATCCTAGAGAATCCTGGGGTTTGCAGTTTAGGGATGGATCTTTGAGGCCCCTCCCTAAACTGCAAAGATTCCATAGGATGTTGAAAGTGGAATAATAGCACTATATCAGTCTAGTGCAGAAATGGCCCATGTTGCAGATGAGAAATACAATTTTTGAAATGTTCTTTGTACTTCTCTTGGAAGAATACCCATCAACAGAATGTCTAGTACATCAAGAAGAAAAGATCTTGTCCTTGCCATTTGCTGCTGTGGCTGGGTGGGGACATTTTCCATTCTTGAAAAACAATGAAAAAATGCCCCCCCCCATGTTCTTAAGAGCTGTAGCTCATTCTACTGGATCAAGACTTCTTCCACATCCACTTCTACATTCATCTGCCAAACTCCACTTCTTGGAGCCCTGGTGAAATGAGAGCTGATTGTGCATTCTTCATTTTATATCAAAACTTTTGTAGGGGAGAAAAAAAAACCCTGAGAATACTATGGACCAAGTGATAGAGATTTGTGATTCTAATAATGTCTTTTGGGAAGTGATCTGAGCTTTCGGAAGAGCTGCTATATGGGTAGGTTATGTAGGTTCCTGGCATAAAGAACATCTTTCCAAACAGCAAAGGACAGATGCTTCCAGACAGGGTTGTTAAGTGTCTCTTATTTTAAAGGAAACTTCCGTGTCACAGAGAACTCTCCTCTACAGTGTCTTTTATTATTCAACATGATTCACTCTCTGCCAGATAAAGTGCTAAGACTGAAGCTTCTCTAGTGGCATAATTTTGACCTCATTCGAGATGAGCTTTTACATATCCCAAGTCTAAAGTGTGAACACAAAACCCACATACAGTATTGTGGTGGTGGTTATTTGGTTGTTTGTTCTTTAAAAATATTTTTCTTCTTTCATAGAATCATTTAAAGTATTGAACTGAGACTTGATTCTTCATCGAACCATAAAAAACTCACTGGATCACACTTTCTTTCAACTTAGGATATCTCACAAAAATGTTGTGAAAAGAGCCACAGGTAATGCTGTAGATGTGTTCCTGAGTATTACTTCTTCTACAAAAATGTTGATACCAGAGGCAGAAATAACATGGAAAGTATGACAGGTCCCTACACCACAAAAAAAAGAAAAAAGAAAAAAAAAGGAATCCACTCAACATGTTTCAGCAAAGTTTTTGTTCAAAACTAGCAATATGCACATGTGAAATGAAACAGCTAGGATAAAGAAGCCTTGAATCAGTGAACAGAAACAGCTTGAACCTTTTAAGGACCCCTTGAAGACTTCTTCCAAAATGCATCCAGGGATGAATTTTGCTTTCCCAAGTCACTGCTTTTCTTACAATTTCCCTTTCAGTGACCAAACTGATAGATCTATGCTTTTTGAACATGTTAGGGACAGCTGGTGATACAGGCTTATCTGCTTTCACGCTTTTCTCACTGTTTTGCTCTTCTTGCATCTTCAGAGAGGGATTCTGGAGGTAGCTGCTGTATACCTTGCCTGCTGTAGACAGGCACAATGCCGTTGCAGTAGGATCAGCTAGGATAACAAGCTCCTTTGTCAAAGGCTTTACTAACTGAGGTATACTACTGTGTGCTCACTGAAGGAAAGGTCAGATGGAAATGTAACTGCTGAATAAAATCAATAAATTCAAAAGCATATTTAATATTATGTACGTATGTGTAAAGAAGAGAGCCAGTGTGGTGTAGTGGTCTGAACATTAGACTACAACCCTAGAGATCATGCATTGATTCCCAGCTCAGCCATAGAAACCCACTGGGTAATCTTTGGTATGTCACACACTCTCAGCCTCAGAGTGATAGGGTGATAGGGTTGCCATAAGTTGGAAACGACTTTAAGACACACAACGAGCCAACATGAGAGCCAGAATAGCACAGTGGTTTATTCACTGGACAAGGACTCTGAGAATCAGAGTTCAAATCCCCTCAGTCACAGAACTGCACTGGATGACCTCAGGCAAGTCACACTTTCTTAGAGGAAGGCAATGGCAGACCCCCTCTGAAACAAGTCTTGCCAAGAAACCCCTGTGATAGGTTCAACTTAGTTGAAAATGGCAACCATAGAGTAGTGAAATATCCACAACACACCAGAGCAACTGGATGGGGCACATTTTTATGAGATACAGTCTGAGGGAATTTGGCAGTGCTCTGAGAGACTCTGAGGCGGGTATATAAATGGCCCTTTGCCACCGAATTCCCATGGATCCTTGGATAAGTTTCATCCTGTATAACAGACACACTTACCAAGTTAATTCTGAAGGCAAACAGTATAATCTCCATAAAATTGAGTAACTGCCTTTGATCAAATTTCTTTATATACTGATGAAGAAATACAAATAATTAACATATTTTTAAAATAAAATAAGAAAGAACATTTGGAAAATTTTAAATGGAAAGGTCAACACAGGCATGAATGGGTCACTTTGAAAAGTTACCATCCTACTGTTCAATCTGGCCACTGGAACAGAGGAGAAACAAGACACAAGAAGGGTATCTACAGTGCTGTACCATTTTGATACTTCTTTATAGCATAGCAGTTAGCAATAGCAATAGCAGCTACATTTCTATACTGCTTAGCAGTGCCAAGTACTCCCTAAGTGGTTTACAGTGTGTTAGCTACCCCCGCCCCAAAGAAGCTGGGTACTCATTTTACCAACCTAGGAAGAATGGAAGGCTGAATCAACCTGGAGCCCTGCAGGATTGAACTCACAGCGTTGCGGCTGCAGTAGCAGCATTTAAACACTGTGCCGCCAGGGCTCTTTAAAGGTCATGGCTCCATCCTCTGGAATCTTGGGATTTGTAGTCTGCTAAGGGACTTAAAACTGCTCTGCTAGAGCTCTCCCTTTGTTGTTGTGTGCCTTCAACTCATTTCTGACTTAGAGAGACTCTAAAATAATTCCCTATTACTGGGATTTATAGAGCTCTTGAGTCTAGCGGATAATGTTAGGTCCCACACCAAACTACAAACCAGACTATTTTGCAAGATGGCAGCCTGTCCTGGCTTAAAGTGGTATTAAACTGTTGCAGCTAGATAATGTAGATCCATGCAAGATAGAAAATGCATGCGGGGGAGAGGGAGAGCGCTTTTTGCCCCAAGGGAGGCGTGCGCGGGACTTTCAAGGAGGATGAGAAACGCCCCAAAAGGCGGATTTGCGCCCTTAGAAATCATGGCCCATTTCCGCACTAGCCTGTTATAGCGCTGTTATTCCACTTTCAACAGCCTATGGAATCCTAGAGTTTGCAGTTTAGGGAGGGGCCCCCCTCAGCTGCAAACCCCAGGATTCCATAGGCTGTTGAAAGTGGAATAATAGCGCTATAACAAGGTAGTGCGTAAATGGCCATGGAGTCGGGCGAGAGAAGAGAAGCGCGCTCCGCACGGGGGCGTCGGTGAACCGCTTCGCCTTGGGAGGGGGACGGTCTTGCCGGCTCCTTCCCTGGGGTGCAGCTCCCCAGGGAAAGGGGGACCGATGGTTGGAGGCGCCTCCTCATTCCCTCGCCAGAGTTGCTCAGGGCGCGCCGCGGCTGACGGCAGCCTCGTCTCTAATCCCCACCAAAGGTCTCCGCCCTGTTGCTTGTGTAAAAACCCTTGTGCCAGCCCCACTTCGTCCTGTCTGGCTTCCGCAGCCTCAAGACGCGCAGCCAGACCGTCCTTACCTCCCCATCGGCAGCCCCCACGTCCCTAAGCCCGCGCATCTTGAGAAGCTCAACTCCAAAGTTTGCTTGTAAGAATTCTTGCCTCGTCTGGCTTCGAGGAGAAGAGCCGGTCCTTTTCGGAGCCCAGATTTAAGAGAAGAGGGATATGGATTTAGGCGATCGCCGCCGCCGCCGCTTCTGCCGCCTGGCTTTGCTCTTGCTGGTTTGTTCCTTCGGACACGCGGCTGCCAACCGGAGAAACATCCCGCGGAGGCAAGGTAAGGGGCGGAGGGAGCCGTCTGGTCGCCAGACAGCGGTTCTCGCTTCTCCTGCTGTGCTTTGCAAAGATCTAAAAGTGCCGGGGAGGAAGGGATGGAAAAAAAAAATCTCTTGCCATCCCAACACGGTCCGTAAAGGGAGAGTGGGCGCTGGTGGAAAAAAAAAAGTTTAAACTGATTTTTTTTTTAAAAAAAAATACAGTCCTTTCTACTAGCCTGTTATAGTGCTGTTATTCCACTTTCAGCATCCTGTGAAACCTGGGATTTGCAGTTTAGGGAGGGGCATTTAGAAGTCTCAGCGAGAGAGCTCTTTGGCCTCAGGAAACTACAAACCCCAGAATTCCATAGGATGTTGAAAGTGGAATAATAGCGCTAGAACAATGTAGTGTGGAAATGGCTCAAGATGTAATGTCCCTTTCCCAGATGGTTGAACCAGGCAGAGTATGAGACGATCCCTTTCTGCTTCCCCAAATATATTGGTAGTTTGGAATCGAGTCATGCAATCGAAACTCATTCATATCTGCTTGCAGCTTATTCATGCTACTGCTAAGAAGGATTTAAGGGCAGTCCTTATTGCATCTTTAAAGTAAATATATGAATCTTCTTCCTTAAATATACAAAAAACAATGAAGACCAGTTATTCCAAATGTAGTTCTTTACGTGTTCCCATGCCCCCTAAACTGTAAACCCTAGGATTCCATAAGATGTTGAAAGTGGAATAATAGCACTGTAACAGGCGAGTGCGGAAATGGCCTCAGTAACGTGCGAACGCAGGGACACGCGTTCCACCGAGACTTGCTTCAATCCCTTCTTTTTGGGCACCTATTCACCACCAGGCCTCTTTCTCTGCTCCCCAACCCCGCTGTGTAAAGCTCAGCGGTGTGTCTGGAATCCACTATTTGTGTTTCGTTTTCATTTTCCATCTCTCTGCCCCCCCCCCCGCAACTCGCGTTCAGAAGAAGTGTGGAGAATTCAGACAGATTCCATGTGATCTCAATTACTTGGGCGCTAGGAAAAAGCAAGAAGGCGGAGGAGTGACTTTGGCGCACGCCCCCGTAGACCCAGACTGAGCAAGCCCTTCCAGTCTTTTAAAACAAGTCTTATTTAATCCATATTGTCCAAATAGCAACTCATTTCCTGCCGTGAACAGAACAATCGGACGAGTCTTGCCCCTGTCCAAGATCCGCTCGCCCGGCTCCACTTTAAATAGAAAAGAAATTAAAAGGGAGAGAAAAGACAAATTGCAGGAAGGAACGCATTATTTAGTTATTTATTTCTCCCAAATTTGTCCCTCGGTTCATCGTTGGCTTCCATCCCGGTCCATCTATGGTTTTAACTAAAATGCTGTGTCTTTTTTCCCCCTCTTCCTCCTCCTCCTTTTCCTTAGCATCATCTTTATTAAAAAACATTAGTTAGCAGATGTGTCTCCTGGTACTAATGATTTATGTGAAGGTTGGGAAAAACAGACTTCAAGTTCAGAGTTTATACCCAGTTTGGCGTGAGGAAGACTTCCTTCAGAATTAGGTTTTGCTGGAAAGAAGTTCACTGAGATTTTTTGGGAAGAAGAGATGATTCTTCCCCCTGCCACCAACAGGGGTTGGGTGTTAGGTAGAAATTCAACAAGTACAGTTTCTCCTCATTTCTGTTTCCCTCAGCTGAGGAAAAGTTGAACCTGTTGAATGTTGATCTGACACCAGTTGCTAAAGATATAGGAGCCCTGCCAGCAAGAAGTAGAAGGCATACCTTTCTAATGCACATTGACAACCTGGAAAATAAAATAATGGAACATAAGCCATTATACAATAGCTCATTTACTTCACTACATCTCTTTCTAAGTAGTAGGTTTTTGTTTCCCCTAGAGCCAAGTGGGTTGTAGTCAAAGTTCTTTGGAGTTTTCTCCCTTAATTTATTGAAAGCAAGGGAAGTGGTTGATGTTAGGAGTATATTAGTAACTTATCTCTTATGGGGAATAAATATTTTATTGGTTCATGATACTCCATTTGAAAATTAACTTTTCCTCTTTTCCAGGAGCCTCATTATACAACTCTTACCCTAATTTGTTTGCATACTCAAGGGTTGCTGTGTAACACAGTCTCTCAGGAGAGATGCCCCTTATTCTGTTTCAGTCATTTCAAACATGATTGCTGAAGTATGTATGCCAGGGCATCCAGGTTCACTGTCATCTTATTGTACCAAGTGTCGGCATGTTAATTGGATAGGGCTTCCTGACTCTTCTAGTGGAATTAACCAATCAGTGCCTCTTTCTGCAAATGCTAATGGAAAAGCTGATTAGGCAAATATAAATATTAACAGATAATTCTATAGGGTTTTAGAAATGTGGATTGTTTGCCTGGGAGGAAAGCCTTCCAGCTGGGTGCAACAGGCACTGTTTGGGAAGGTCTCTAAGCACAGTGGAAGAGGATACAGAAGATCTGAAGTCCAGTTCCCAGCATCTGCAGCTTTGGTTGGGAAAAATCCAGCCAGTGAGTAGAGATTCCATGTCAGCAGGGAAATGACTATTGATTTGAACTTTGAGGGAGCTATCCAAGGTTTAGCACCTCGGATGGATCCTTTAAAGTTCAGAGTAAACCTCAGAGTGGATTCACTGCCCTGCTGATGTCGAAATCAATGGAAAAGACTTGCCTGAACTACTCAATAACTGCTTCCAGTCAGTGGACTGTAGATGGTACTGAGCTAGATCTACCAGCAGTCTGACTCAGATTGATTTCCTGTGTGATAAGGCTTAAACTGTAGCTGAAGACTGCTCAGCTAGGATGAGCTCAAAGAAGACAATCTGTTAGTGTAGGAGTGGGCAAACGGTGGCCCATGGGCAACATGAGGTCCAAAGTACAGCCTTTAAAAGCCTCCTGAATTTCCCAAAGCACCCAATCCTTCTCCCCCCATTTTTTTTTTTTTTACCGAACTCCCATGGCTCAAAAGACTTGCAAATACAGTGGTTTTGTCACTTTAGCTCACTTCCCACATAGCCCCAACAGCAAAAGTGTTGGTGGTGATGGGGAATAGGCTGAAATCAAAACTGGAAGTGATGTGACATGATTTCCAGTTGCATCAACTGGGCCAGTGCAACCCAGGGTGCACTGGGTGAAAATGGGTCCCTGCCCCCTCTGAAGTTGCCCACCCCCATGCTGGTGACATCAGTGCATGATTTGGTTGGACCTAAGGTTGTGCTGAGCTGAAGTAGTATTCACCTCCCAGTTAGTCCTTCAGATGATGTCTCTGCTTTTGAATCAGATGAAGAAATTAAAACAAACAAACAAACTGGGAATTGAGTTCAGCTCTATTGTGCTGCATGTGTTAAATATTTCTGTAAATAAATGTTAAATATTGTTAAATGTTTGTTAAATATTACTCTCACACACTGAATGTTTGGGTGATGGATTGATGTGACTGCTGGGCCTGTTGGTGGTGAGCAGTGAGATTAGCCTTTCCAAACCTGTGACTCCCCTCATACTTCCACTCAATCTGAGGGGTGGAGGACCTGTGACATTCCAGTTTTTGTTAGGCTCCTGCGAACATCAGAAATGATGGGAGCTCTAGTACAACATGGACAGTGGTAAGAGATGATAGGTGTTGTCCAACATCATCTGGAGGGCTGGAGTTTCCCCACCCTGGTGCTGAGGGATTTCTCTGTTCTATTTTTACGGAATGGAATTCTCCAGCTTCTCCATGTCTCTTGCCTCAGAGCTTTCCTGTTCTCATAGTTAAGAATTGTTTAACTGTACTCTTTTCTAACTTGAGATCCATGGCTTGTTGCTTTGCCGTCAGTGTCTTTCAGTAAACAGAATGCAAATTTTTCTGCTTTCTTTCTGACAGCCTTTGAAATAGTTGAGAATGACTTTGGATGCATATAAGCAATGCTTAATGGAGGAGGCTGTCATAACTAATTAAAAGCACTTCTGCACATTCTGTTAAAGTGACATGATCACATTTTTTAAAAAAAAACAAATAGCAAGGCAGCAGCCCTTGTTTGGGGAAGGGCTATCGCTCAGTGACAACATGGCTTTGTGCGTGGAAGACCACAAGAAAGTAAAGGAAAAGACTCCTGCTTGAGAACCTGGAGCCCTGTTGCTAATCAGAGCGAGCACTATGGTCTGTATGTCCATAATTCTGTATTTTCCTTAGCAACTTACCTTGTGCTGCAACATATGGACATGCTTTGAGACTCTGGGGACATAATTTTAATAGAATTTTTCTTGAGACCATCAACTGGCACATTCCATAAAGCAGCTGTCAAATTAATATTATACCTGGTGAAATTCTAGGTGAGTACTGTAGTGCTTGTGCATATAGGAAGAGGTTTGAGAGTGGATGAAGACTGGAAAGATACAAGTGGTTAGTTGGTATTTGTACCAAACCTGTAGCAAGTATCTTCTTGCACACCTGAGTCCTTCACTGTCCTTCACGTCTCTAGACAGTTACCTGTTTGTCCTAATTTTTGCTTACCCTTGAATGACTGCATTCATTTGTGACTTTCTTGATTCCAGGCCTGTTTGGCATAGAAACCTTTACATCTTTTCTTAGTACAGTGTTATGAATATGCAAATAGATATGAGAAGGGGGTGGAGATTGGTTGTAAAGGCTGTTGACATTTTAAAGGCATTGGTGACTGTCAGCTGAGATATTTGTCTGTGTAATTCCTTTTAAGAGAAGGGTTAAAATGGCATGTGTTCACAAATGTGTGTGAAAGGGGTGGAATCACTTCTCATGCCTGTGTCCTTCTGTCCCTTTGCTGCATGCTTGATCAGCAGAACAGAGGTCAACTGAAACTCCTAACACTGAAAGAGACACCTGGAATTTCTATACAAATAAAATAAGACCATTTCCGCCCTTCAGTGCTATTATTCCGCTTTCAACACTCTGTGGAATTCTGGGGTTTGTAATTTACTGAGGCCAAGGAGCTCTCTGGCTGAGAATTCTAAATGCCGTTCCCTAAACTGCAAACCCAAGGATTCCATAGGATGTTGAAAGTGGAATAATAGCACTATAAGTGTAGTGCAGAAAGGCCCTAAGTTTCTCCATCTTGGTTTTTTACCACATCACATGAAAATGGCTGGACAGATTTTCTCCAAAAGTAGAAAGTATGTTTGGGAAAGATTTCAAGCACAGGTGCACACAAAATTTACTTTGTGAGGAGTCTTGGAGGCACTCAAATTAATTTTTTCTTTCACGCAGAGTAATGAGTTTGGCATTCTCTGTCAAGGCAATTGAGACTGGTGCACAATATGAAGAACATTTGAGCACCCAAGGGCAGTTGAAAATGTACAGTCTTGAATGATGGTTAATGGTTCTGCTGGCTACCACATCCAGTTTTTATGTCAGATTATTCCTCAAGCACCTGTATTATATGAAGAACACTGCTGGATCATGTAAAGTCGAAGGCTTTCATGGCCAGAATCCATAGGTTGTTGTGGGTTTTCCAGGCTTTGAGGCCGTGTTCTCTTAGTATTTTCTCCTGATGTTTCGCCTGCATCTGTGGTTGGCATCTTCAGAGGATCTGACCAATCTGACCAATCTGCTGGATCAGACCAATAGTCTACTTTAGGGGTGGGGAGTTTCAGACCTCAGTCCGACTCTTTGGGGTTCCCCAGACAGTTAAGCGTCCTTCTCAATAACACCATTTTTTGGTGGTTTTCTGGCATGTGTGTGTGCATGCACGTGTGTGTGTGTGTGTGTGTGTGTGTGTGTGTGTATATATACGCACACACACATACATACATACATACACATATTCTATTCTAAAAGGTTCAGATTTTTCTTCTAAAGGTTACTTATCGGCAGTAAAAGATTTCAGCTAAAACATGTTCCTGTTCTTGATCCTTCCATTTGACTTCACACAGCAGTAGAATGTAGTCCTTGGTCTTTTTCACACAGAAGAGAACTTCTGTGGAATGGAATTGTGGCTTCGGCCTAAAAGAGGCCCTCCATCCTTGAGTTTGTACTCCAGAGGTTGGCAACTCATGGGGGCGAGGGGCCAATTTCCCCTCCCATGACCCTCTCACAGATGGCACTTATCATAGCAAGCCTAAATGCCACCCATTTTCCTCATTTTGAGAAGGACTACAGAAGAAAATGGGGGTGTTTTGAGGTAATACAGGCTTCTAAGGGGCTTGTGGGGCTATTTTTGTATGTCAGCACTTGTTAGCAAGGCTCTCTGTATCATATGGGTTCAAAATTGCCCCCAATTCTGGCCAATCGGATATCTTTGGGAAACCCACAGCCACATCTTGAAGGCAATGTTGTTCCTCCCCAGCAACTGATATTCTTTGGAAGCATCTGCCTCTAATCCTTAGATTCACAGGAAGCTTGTAGGGGACAAATAACAGGCAGGCAGGTTGATGGAACCATTTGCATGCCCTTTATTTCTTCTTTTTGTAAGCACTGTTGCTTAAGCCTGGCCTAAAAGTTCTCTCTCTAGTTCCAAATATATACAGCTGAACGATGGGTACTTTGGAAGAAACTCCACATACTCAGGAGCCCTGAGAGTTGCATACTATTTCTTCACATGAAATATGGCTTTTCATTGACTGAACTATGATGAGCTCCAGCTCAAATAAACTTTCACTTTTACCATTAAATATATAGCATGCAGCCAAGCCTCAGTTCTTTTTTTACTGCAGACTAAACATGTGTGGGATCAATCGAGATTGGGACCACCGTTTGTACATAGGGGAGGTTTAACACGCTCAGAACTAGTTTTTAAACTTAAATTGTTCCTGACCACAGCATAGAAAAGTTCCTTTTAAAGAACTTTCCCAATCTCTTCCCCTACAGGGGCAATCCCCCCTCATTGTTGTGCTTAAATATAAGGCAAAGAAAGCTGTAGGTAACAGTGTGATTTAGACATCTCCTACCCATGTTCAGTGATCCCAGTTCAATTTGTCTTGATCCATATTTCCTCCAGGAAAACGAAGGATTTAATGTGACATTCTAACTAATAAGTTTAAACTGCATAAATTGCTTCTGATGCACTTGAAACTCATGTAATTACTTTCAACACCGGAAGGACCAAATTGGATGACATATATATTTTGTTCTAAGTGGTCTGCGATGGTCTGTGACTTGGTGACCACAGGAGCCCTGGAGCAGCTGGGATACCAGGACAATGGGGATGTTCATGTCCATGAATGGTAAGCAGACAAGTGGAGTCATGCTGCAGTTCTGTTAAAGGGCTTTTCACAGAGCAGTAATTTTTTTTTTCTAAACATTGTCGGACCTCTTGAAAGGGGGCACTTAAAGATACAGACAAGCCCTTCAGAAACTCCTCCTACTTTTTGACCCGGAGGAGAAGTCTTGTTGATGCCAGTGAGACTTTGCGTAGGTGTCAAGGGCGGAGTTTGGTCCTTGATGCTGATATATGTGAGGGTCAGATTAAAAAAGTCTTTGCAGTCTGTGTAGTCTCTCAACCCTAGGTGGAAGAAACTGATGCAGAGATAAAATGCACATTCCAAAATGACATCCAAACCAAAGTTTGGAAATACAGTCAGCCCTCCACATTTGTGGGCTTAACTTTCACAATTAGATTATTTGGGAGTTTCTCCAACTCCTGCCCCCCAACCTTGAGCAGGAGGGGATACTTTTCCAGGGGAGACTTTCCTCTTAGCAGCTCCAACCAGGCCACACAGCATTTTTAAAAACCCACCTCTGGTCTTCTTCCTCTACCACTGGCCAGTTACAGATGGATTGCAGCCCAATTTTTGATGCCACAAACCCTCTCCCGATGCCCCACACACACTCAAGGAAGGAGGGTGAGAGAGGAGTTATAGGGCCACCATGTGACCCACTCCCTTTCCCTCCCCTTTTCCTTACCTGGAATGGATCCTGGATGCCATGTCTCCCGATCATGCCTTGGCCCTCATAGATATGCATAATTTGGTATTTGCAGTTTTTCCACTTCTGCTGGAGTCCTGCACCTCTAACCTACATGAATGGGGAGGGCTTACTCTATTGCTTTTGAGGGCCATAGCTGCAAGAATCCCCTAGCTACTATGGCCAGTGACCATATTGGCTGGGGAATTTCTGGGAGCTGTAGACTCCATCAAGACAGTGTTTCTAGACTCTGATTCTTACTGTATTAGGTCTCACCCTGCTAAGAACACAGAGTAGTGTGAGCGTTTTTGCAAGCTCAGCTGAAATGTCTGGGACTTGAGTTAGAGGGCAGTTGAACTTCTTTGGTATTCTGTAAAGAAAATGTGCATTAATTATGAATTTGCTCTTACGCTTGAGCTTTGTGTATCTATATCACAGGCTGTATCTTCCGCATCTCATGGTAATCTGGACCTGCTGTCTCCTCACTTCAGTGCATACATATTTTTTCTAGCAACTGTAGATGGAGTTCATATACCTGATGCTGTGGGCTTTAGTCCAAAAATGTTTGTCTTTATGGTGCCACACAATTATTTTTCATTTCTTTTCTGGAACAGAGTAACACAGTGATTAATCTCCCTGGAACTGTGGCCTTACTTGTGGCTTGGAATTACAGGCTCTTGGCTCTCTGAAGTGAGCCTGAAGGTATTTATGGACCAATCTACAAGATGAATTAGGTCATTTATTAACTGCAGCTTAAAACGTGGTATTTAATCAGATTCTGTTTGCAGATGCATCTCTAGTGAAGTGTTGCTAATCAAATACATTTGGAACTAACACAAATAACCTGTTTGCATCTTTCAGTTCACAATGAAAATATTTTGTATGCAAAACATTTTGCATGGATTATTTGGTTAACAGAAATGATTATGTTTGTGAGGATCCTTGTTAAACATGACTTGCATTGGAATGCTTGGAAATTTACTTGAAAGGGCAAATTAGTTGATTAAAAAGAAAATGTCAATCAAGCAGCAATAACTCAGTGCTGGGATGTACCATTGTAGTAGGGAAGGAATGACTTCTTACCTCTTGTGAGAAAACAGCCCTTCCTGTGCTGTCTGATTTAGCCCACGGATTCTCTAGTTTTTTCATGTGCTGCATCAGAACTCCCAAAAGATAAGAGAATCCTTTCTTCTGCTACTGTACATACACTGTTTTTATAAATGGAAGTGTGCGTGCGTGTGTGTGCATGCGAGCATATTTATTTGCACAAACATATATTCTTGGCACAGAGCCAGTCTTGGCTGTTGAGTGTATACTTGGTGCCAAATACACACTCGGGATAGTATAAAAACATCAAGTAAACTTGGTGGCCGGCACACTTTGAGCTGAGATCAAATGTTGGGCCCTTTCCGCACCTGGTGGCGCAGTGGTTAAATGCCAGTACTGCAACCACAAGGTTGTGAGTTCGATCCTGCCAGGTTCCAAGGTTGACTCAGCCTTCCATCGTTTCGCAGGTCGGTAAAATGAGTACCCAGCTTGTTGGGGGCAATTAGCTAAAATACGTTGTAAACCGCTTAGATAACACTTAGTTGATAGGCGGTACAGAAATAAATACTATATTGCTATTACCTTACCTTTTTCCAGTGCTGGGGTGCGGGGGTTGTGCAAGCAGCCTCCGGTGAGAGGCTTTCGCGTCCCTGCTGCTTAAGCTCTGCACGAGCTGCCTGCTCGCGTGAGAGCCCCGCCTCTTCTTTCTGCAGTGCAGCCTGGGAGTTTCCCAGGCTGCGCTGGGCAGGAAGCACGACTGGCTCGGCTCCAGAGGGTCCGCACGCCAGGTAAGTGCGTGCAGGACCTGGGAGCAATGTGCAATTGCGCACCATTTTCAGCTTCCAGCTGAAAATGGAAAGGTGCGCGATCGGTGCCTGCCAGCCCATGGAGCATTGTGCGATTGTGAGTGTGTCATGCAGATCGCTCCTCACAATCGCGCGATGCTCCAGGCACCCTTTCGCATGGCAAATGCTGTGCGGAAAGGGCCTTGGTTTTCCCAATGCCAGAATGAACTATATTATGCCTTGGACTCACAGCATACTCCTTTTCTTCTTTCAAACACTATAGGAAGATATGGAAAGCTTCTATTGTCACTTTGAAATTAAACACATTCCTTCTGACATATGAACTAGAGAAACCATGGTTTGTCCCAACTGGAAATAGAATTATGGATTAGATCATAATCTTTTCCCGCTAAATATGCTTTAAACAAATCATAGTGTCCTGAATTTTGAGGCCATGGGCAACAGTAGTTAGCTTAAAACTAGGCATGGATGCATACGATCTTATGAACTGCTTATGATCTTCTCCTTTAGTTCATGAAAGAGAGAGAAGAGAAGGCAAGGAAATTCTGGGTCTTAGGCTCACTGTGGCCTCCAGGAGGAAAAATCTTGGTTTCATATTAATAGCCGAGGTGAGCCAATATAGAATAGTCCTGATACATACAGCCACAAATTCTGCCAAAGGTGCTTTAGGGCTCCATAAAGCAACAGTGCATGGAGTTATTTGAATTATTACATGACTGAACTAGGAAGATCCATTTGAGAGGAGGAGAGGCTATTGAATTTGCTGGTTTTGTGCTGATGCAAGGAATTTGAATAGGGATGGGGTGAAATTCACATTAACAAAGAATTCTGTTTTACAAATTTATCCAAGTCATGCTCAGTGAGACTATGGATAGAAATGTGTACATATCTTTTAGTTCACCATCATCAAGAGGAAATCGTAAGCATAAGATTATTGCTTTCTTGAAATATAGCAAGGAAATGTGCACAATTAAACACCCATTTTTGAAAATGCACTTAGATGGGAAATGTGTTAAAATGTGTACATTCAGGAAGAAAGGCATCATAAATCCGTATATTAAGATAAGAGTTTGATGAAATAGTCATTTCTAGGGGGAGAAAAAAAAATTCTTAGAATGAAATCGGTAGCTTGGATTGGACGAGAATGCTGATGTGATTCTGATGAACAGTAACAAAAACAAAATATTTTCACATCCTTAGACTGAAGTGTTACCCTGTTTTCTGGGGTCCCAGGAGGGACTCCTAAATGCGCTCTCAATTATACAACTTGGGGAAATTAGCCGAGAGCACAAGCCAGCAATACGAGAGGCAGGGCAATAGAGTGAGATCTTTCACCCAATATCTACGGGGTCAGGCCAAGTCAAGGAGCAAACAGAATTGAAATAATAATTGTGGTTTTTTATTAAAATACAGTCAAACAGTGTATGCAACACCCTCATGCAGAGAACTAAAGGAATAAAGGTTGGAGTGGGATAGAGGGATTTTTAGAGGAGTTGTTGGTTTGGGTAATACTACGCCTGTCCTGAAGCCCGGGCAGTCTGCAGCAGAAGTTTGGAGATATGGAGTCTCAGTAAGTGGGACTGAGGGGAAGCCTTGCCAAGCACAGCAGCAGCAAGGCTGGATGGAAGTCGGGAGCGATCCAAGGAAGCTCACAAAGTCAGGGGTTTTTAAAGGGGATAATGTAGCCACAGGCTAGTCCGTACTTGGGGAAAACAATGAGTTTTGGGCTGGAGACAAAGCCTCCGAAAGGTCAGAATTTAGCATGATTGAGTTAGGTCCGAACTGGCAATAGAGCAGACAGAATGCAAATGCAGAGTGCTTGACAGATGAGGATTCTTCTAATCAAGCTGCCTGCTCAGGGCAGGGAGTTCTTTGTACGTAGTGTGCATACATGATGAGGGTACTTGCCATGAGGTCTCCTGAAGCGGCAGTTTGGTTATTTCTGGCCAACCTGTATTTGTTTTGGATATTCCAGCGATTAGCGACCGAGCCTGTTTGCGTGCTTGTCTGGTGGCCTCGCAAGCACGTGGAGAACAGAGGGGTATAGTAGGCCAAATTATTGACATCAAAACGATATCTAATGTCACCCCAAGTGCGGCTTAGGAATTGCAGGAACAGAAGTTAGGAAGTTGGTAACATGTAGCTGACTAGCAGTTTGTCTAACCGCTTGTAGTGCACATGACCCCCCTGGCTTGGGTGGCTGTGCAAGGTTCGAAGTGCGAGATGCTGGGAGGCAAGAACCAAGCCAGTTCCGGTCTTTGAGGATGCAGTTTATTAAGCAAAGAAGCAAAAAGAAAAACAAAAGGCACACAAGCATACATGCACTCCGACTCCTTTGGAAAGGTAAAGCAGGTGACGGAGCAGGGTTCTCTTTGTTCCAACAGATTATATAGGCTTTTCATACGCAAGTGGCAAAACAGGCTGCCAATCCATCAACCCACTGTGCCAAAACGGGCTGGCGGGGGCTATCCCCTCCTCGGACACCAATTATTGAGGCACCCATGGGCCAGCTGCATGATAGGCTCATGGCCAAATCTCATTACCTGCCCGAGATGGCAGCGGACGGTCTCTAATCAGGCTGTGCTCTCCCCTCACCGTACTGGACGGCATGGGGAGTGAAGCACCCATTGTTAACATTCCTTGGCTATTCTCACAGGACTGCAGCGTACAGGGTAGCGTGACCTAGCCAAGCAACAGCATGAACTAACCCCCAAATATGTTCGTTAGTGTGAAAGCAGGCTGAACTGAAATGTGTGAGTGTGTAACACAGGGCCTACCCAGAGGGCCTCAGGCTCAACACTGCTGGGTGCTAGAGGGCAAGTGGTGAAGTATAGTACTATTGGCTTAGGTCTGAACTTTTCATGGTGTCTGGCCTGACCATTGCTAGAGATAGAATGCTCTAGTTGGATTCTTGAGCCAGGGGAACCAAAATAGCATTATGCTACATCGGGTGTAATTCTGTATTGTCAAAGGAAATCCAGAATCATGAAGGGGGAGAAAAGGGCAGAACTGGAAGATTCATCTTTTAAGGAGCACTGCAGACTGTTGCATACAATCTGGTGTGTGTGTGTGTATGTGTGTGTATGTGAGCTTGAATAAGGAAATTTCTTAGACTTTACAAAAGTCTGTAAAAAGTCCACGCACTTTCACAACTAGCTGGTTTGGCAGGTGCAAAGCCCCAACAAGACTCCATCCTTGGCCTGATCGTAACAGCAGTTCTTAATAGTTGCCCTTTTCGCATGGCATCTGCCATGCGAAAGAGGGCCTCGAGCCTCACATGATTGCAAGGAGTGATCTGCATGATGCTCTCACAATCGCGCAAGGCTCCAGGGGCCGGCAGGCAACAACGATCGCACACCTTTGCGTTTTTGGCTTTCAGCTGAAAATGCTGTGCAATTGCGCATTGTTCCCGGGCCCCGCGCATACTTACATGGTGTGTGGAGCCTTGGAAGCCAGGCCAGTCGCGCTTCCTGTCTCCGTGCAGCCTGGGAAGGTCCCAGGCTGCACTGTGAAAGGAAGAGGCAAGGCTCTCGTGCGAGCAGGAAGCTTGTGCGGAGCTGAAGAAGCAGAGAAGCGAGAGACTCTCACAAGAGGCTGCTCACGCTATCACCGCACCCCAGCACCGAGAAAAGGTAGGGTGCAGAAAGGGCCATTGTGTCAAGTATGGTGGCAAATGTATTGCTGTGTGGCTTCAAGTCATTTCTGACTTATGGCAACCCTAAGGTGAACCTGTCATCGGCATTTCTGGGGCTGATAGCGTGTGACGTGTCCAAGGTCAGCTAGTAGATTTCCATGGCTGAGCAGGGAATTGAACTCTGGTCTGCAGGGTTGTAATCCAATGCTCAAAGGACTACACCATGCTGGATGTCACAGTATCAAATATGCGTGTACATTTCCTTACTTACACATATCTATGCTACTGTTCATTCCTCAAATTCCCTAAGCTGTTGACAAAATGGCAATATTAAAACCTATGAAATTCAATCAAATTAAGTAGTAAAACAATAAAGCAGCAATGAAATTACAATTAATATCATTAAAAACACTAGGTGTAACTGACTAGATTTGGTGATCAGGAAAACTCTGGAACAATCAAATCTCCAGCTGCTTTTGGAAATGCCTCTATTGGGAGCCTGCATAATCTCAGTGCTTGATCATTCTACAGGGTGGCTGTTACCAACATGATCGTCCTTCTCCACAGCCAAAGAACTTTACCAGACTGTTGTGCAGGAAGCAGTCCCCCCTCCACAGACCAGAGAGATGGGGCCATAGCGCCTTCTTTTTCACCCAAATCAAAGTTTTTGTGGAAGGAAATGGTCTTCTCAGAAATTGTACTTCTTCTCATTTACTCTTCCAAGAACTCTTCCGCTGCCTTCCCCTGCCCCAAACTTGGTGTAATATCAGGAATACCCATACTTTGCTCTTGTTGTCCTTCCTTTCCTGTTGTGTGTGTGTGCCTTCAAGTTGCCCATTGATTTATGGAGACCCCCTGAATTTCATAGGGTTTTCTTAAGCAAGGAATAGTCAGAGGTGGGTTTGTCAGTTTCTTCTTCTGAACTATATAGTCTATAGCACCTGGTATTTGTTTGCAGTCTCCTATCCAATTACTAACAAGGGCAGACTCTGCTTAGCTTCCAAGATCAGACAGGATTTGGTTTACTGAGGAAAATAATAGCTAGCATTTGTTAAGCCTAAACCTCAGAATAGTAATTCTGAATTCCAGCTGCAGAATAACTCCTATAAGACGTGTCTAAGTCTACTTTTGTAGCAGATTTTCTTAGATGATCTCATCATAATTTATCTACTGTATCCAATCTTATTCCCGGTGTGCTTAGTTTTGTCAGTTTGCTCAATAAAGTAACTTGCTGCCAAGCTCAGATCTCTCCTTTTTTTAAAAAAGCAACTTTTGTGCTAAAAGTTTTTAAATGGTATTGTACTTTTAAGATACTGTATGCCACCTTAAATTCTCTGCTGGGAAGAAAGGCAGGCAGGTAGGTAGGTAGGTAAATAAATAAATAAATAAATAGGTCAGACTGTAAATTTAATGGAAGAGGAAAAATAAGCTGATTCATATCTTTGGCCATTTGTTGTTGTGCACATGGCACAGTTGGAGACATAATACTTTTGAAGAGGCTGAGCTTAGAGCTGTTATGGGACAGATGGCTAATTTTACTAGGATGACCTCAAGGATCTAGCTCAGTGATCCTTGGTTAGTTCAATAGCTGCCAGTTAAGTACTATGATAATTGAGATAGCCAGCGTTTGTGAATTAAATTGCCATCAGCTGCATCAAGTCGGGAGAACAGAATAAGGAACTGTGAACCAGAATTGCTATTTTTAAAGGTTGTTATTTATAATTACATCAATATTGCCCAACATTCTGGGAGACGAATAATCTTTTTAAGGGTGAGGAGGGAACATTTCTCAGTGGTTGAGGTCATGCTATTCATACAGGTCGCAGCTTTTTACTTGCTGACATCTCCTGCTTTGTAAAGGGTCCAGCAGTAGGTAATGTGAAGGACTGCCTCCAGAGAGATGGTGCTTCTGGAAAAATATATCCAGAATTTGGAAAAGCTTTTTTTTTTTTGGACTACTGTTCTCAAAATCCTCCACCCAGCATGGCAAATCCTTGTGGGTCTTACATTTAAGAGAAGAGGCCTAGCTGAATTGTACAGCACATGTCAAGTTATCTGCACATTCCTCTTGGAATTTGCCACCTTATTTTAGGGCAAAGAAATTAGGAGGAATGATTCTCCAAGTTTCTTGGTAGAACTCACATGACTTATTTCTCTCTTTCCCTTGGTTTATTTTTGCTGCTCCATAGGGGATAGCAATAGCAGCTTGCGTTAGCAAGTGACCATTTTGTATTTTCTGCAGTGCACTGGAGCTAGTGTCATCGTGGGGCCGTGGGGGAGGAGGGGAGTGGAATGAATAGTGCAGTCACACATGCACATGTGCGTGCGTGCACACACACACACGCGCGAGATTCACAGAGACCCAGCAGCAAAGATGCTTTCTTTTTCTTGGAGCAGTTGTGAAGGGAAAAAAAGAGAGAAAAATCTCACTTCTTATTAGCTGGAATCCCATTAGTTGCATATACTGGCGTAAGGTCAGCGCACAGGTTGGTGTTCTCTTCTCTCTCTGCTCTAACCAAAACCTCCCTGACTTCCCGAGATCTGTTTCAGACCTCCTGCATGGTCATTCTGTGCTTGGTAGAGAGCCAAAGAGGATCAGAGAGGCATCTGGCTATGTCCCGGTAGACAGATGCAAGGTGATTACATTATCTGCTGAGACCCCTAAGAGGACCCCAGTGGACCTGAGAGAATGATGTAATCATTTCCTATCTGACTATGGAGACATAGCCAGATGCTTCTCCACTCCTTTCATGGAACAACAGAATGGCTCCAAGGTGGGCTGCAGTGGCTCTCAATAAATCTGGAGGTTGGTGGATGGCCACTAGTGTAGTTTGACGTGTGGTACTACTATGGTACACTGAGCCATACAGGGTACTGGGCATTGTCTGTATGCTAAACAATTTCAGCTCAGCTGTGTGTTGCATGCCAAAGGTCTCCCATATAATCCTTGTCAGCTCCAGTTAAGAGGATCAGGGAGCAGAAAGACTGAAACCCTGAAGAGCCATGGCTGCCAGTCAGAATGGATGATACTGAGTGAGAAAGACGCAGCAGCCTGGCTGCTCTCAGGATGTGGAATTCCCTCGCACAGGGGGATAGGCTAGAGCCCTTTTGCTCTCCTTTCATGGGGAGAAAAAGGCCCTTTTGTATTTAAACAGGCATTTATTGATTAACAGGCATTTGATAATGGTGATTTAAACAGGAATTGGATGATTTGATAATGATAGGTACTATTTGAGAGAGATGGTGGGATATAAATAAAAGAAAGAAAGAAAGAAAAAGAAAGAAAGAAAAATAGAATTAACAGGCTGTGCAGAAGGATTTTTGAATGTGCTGCAGTTTTATCTTTGTTACATCTTTTAAATGATTTTATAATATTTTATATTATGGGTGTTTTTACATGATAGCTAATTTGATTTTTTTTTTTAAAAAAAAAACCCTTTCTATCATTGGCTTTTAACTTTCATTTTGTTTTAACCTTGTTGTAAGCCACCTTCTGGTTCTCTGTTGGGAAAAAGGCAAGATGTGAATAAAATAAAATAGGATAAAATAGTTTGACCTTGTATAAGTCGGCTTTCTGTATTGTTGTTTTTCTGAATTAAAACTGGAACTAAGCTTCAGATTTATTCTTGAAAAGGTTTGGTATTAGACTGTGAAAGAATTACCCATCCAAGAAAGAGCCAACCCATTGTTCTGAGAAAGCATCCCTGGAATGAAGAAGTAAATAAATGTCTCCAAAAGAGATGAACAGGCAGCTTCATCCTCTGTGTAAATAATTGTGGTTGTTTGTGTGCTTCAGGAGAGTTTGAATCATCCAAGCACAGCTTAATGGAAGTATCCCAAAACTGCTCATCATCAGAGGAATAAACAACCAAATTGGTCTGGATTGAAGAGTATGCCCACTGTTGAATGAGGCTGCATCCCTATGAAATAACAGTGGGAATCATGTAGTCCTCTAGCTGTTGATGGACTATATCTCTCAGGATTCTTCACCTTTGGCTATGCTGGATAGGACGATCGAAAGAGGCAGTCGCATAACAGCTGGAAGTGTTTGTGATTCCCACCCCTGCCTAAAAGATGAGAAGTGCAGGTTGTGGTTTCCTCTGATCTCAGTGGTGTCTCTGAGGGCACAGCAGTGGCCCAGATGGCCTTCAGTCAGCTTTGGCAGATTTGTTTGCTATGCTTCTGTCTGGAGAAGGCAATTCTTTAGATGCTCTGTGCAGGGCTGCCATTGGGGATAATTTAGAAACTCCAGCTGATGCAGAATGGCTGTTGAAAAAACTAACACTGAATTCAAAGTGGTGGTTATTACTTTTAAAATTACAAATATCCATGGACAAAATTATTTGGAAGACTACAGGCCATTTGAAGATGCTCTATCATTAGAATTGGCCTCTGAGGGCCTGCTGATGTGCCCTCTAGTGTCATCTGTTGAGCTGGACACAATGCCCAGTTTTGGATTGTCCCCTTAATGTAGAACTCCCTTCCACAGAAAGTCATATAGCCTCATAAGTCCACATTCGCTGGTTTGATCTTTGTGAATTTGATTATTCATGAGGCATGTGCTTACCTCCCTGCCATTTTCCTTTTCCCATTCCCTTGCATTTCTCACCCCAGTCTTTCAAGGCTTGTGTTTAAAATGGACATTTGTTCCTTTTGGGTGAGCAAAGCCCCCTCCCACTGCTGGAGGTGTGTCCTCTCTGCCATGTGGCTGCATGTTCTGTTGTGTAATGGCTACTGATTGGCCAGGTGTTTTCATTGCTCCTGCTCTTCCTTTCTCAAGATGGCAACTGGAAATAGCTAGAATAACAGAACTCTTTTCTTCTTTGTCTGAAGCAAAAGAACCAATAAAGTTTTTCCTTGTCTTTTTTTCTTTTCTCAGGAACACCAGGGACAGAGACAAAGGAATGGGAAGAGGGAGATCCAGAGGGGAATGGGAGGGGGATTGTGTGTGTGGGTATTCACAGTTATTCCACTTTCGCAAGAGTTCAGCACGCAGAACCCTTGCAAATGTGAAGGGGCTACCCTATGCATTTTTAAATAGCTGTTTGCTCCAATTACATGCCAGTTACTTTTAAAAAAAGATACTGTTTTTATTGATGCTGGTTTTACATAATACTGTCAATGCTGATTAAATATATATCTCTGTACACAGGTATGTGATTTTAAGCCTTCATGGGTATAAATGTATAGTTTTTACAGGTTGTGTAGAAATACTCTAGTAAAATTTTCATGGCTTGGTAATGTACTCCCATACAGAATTTGGGAATTACTGTGTCTGCTTTAAACAGTTTACATATGGCACTCAAGTGGTCTCCCTGCAAGGTAGTTGTGATGAAGTTGTTTTGGGAGTCAACCGTTTGGAAGGCAAGTGCAACTTGATGACGGGTTTCTAGGCAACAGGGGTGACACCTTAAGAGTGAAACTTAGCACAATGGTGTGTCTGGGAAGGGCTTATGGATGAGAAGAATTATATATATATGGCAGAAATTCTGTCAGAAAGAAAGCCCTTAATGAGATCTTGGCTGGACAGGGTGGCTGGATTGTGTTTAAGCAGCTGAGGACAAGACACGGAGAACTGGTGTCTAAGGCTGGGAGTTACTGGCATAGACTGTCAGAAGTTTGAATGGTTTAATGTAACAACACCATGCTTTACTTGATCCTTGCGAAGATACTTTATTTTTAACATTATTACAATAAAAGATACAATTTGCTTTATAACTACTAAGTTGTCTGAAGTCACTGATAATAAACAAGAGCGTGCTACCATAAATAAGCTATTTGGTTCTAAGGGGACACTTCAGACCCTTTTACACAAAGGTGGTGTTTAAAGGATGGAGTCAGGGGTAAATGTGTCAGCGTGCCTTATTCGGTTGGAACTGCAAAACCAATCTGAGGAGAAATAAGGGGCTGTCACAGGAGTTTTGAAGGATAGAATAGATAGCTTATCTTCATTATGTGTCATTTTAGACTATTTTCTACCAGCAAGTGAAATGTACATTTCTCATAAACGCTTCTGCCACTTTGAACGTTACAACATTTGTGGCTACCGAGACACACAAGTGCTCCATGGTTCTGTCGGTTGGTTGGTTAGTATCAAGGTTGTGGGGGCATTTGCAAATAAGCTTTGCAAACAATGCATGCAAGTTAGGTTTACTAATCTGGCTTGTTATGTTGCTAATCTGAGCATTATCTGCAGCAGTGCAACAACCATCTGTCCCACCACCTATGAAAGCATGTCTGTTGCAATTAAGGGACAGGGCACTCTTAGCAACTGCTCTCCAGTTTAGGAACTCCCCTCCTAGAGAGGTTAGACCTGGTGTCCTTTTGGTGGCAGGTGAAGAGTTGTCTGTTCTAACAGCTCTTTGAGAACTGATCCCTTATGGGGAAAGGTCTGTTAGTAGTGTGCTGCATTGTCTGTATGCGTTGCTTTTTAATTTGCATGTGCTTTTGCTTTTTATCTTTATTTGTGTTAATTTTTGTAATAGGCCTTGAATACTTGTTTTGCAGGGAAAGGTAGAATATGAGTTAATAATAATATTAATATTATAATCACCACCGCTGCCTCCTAGTAGATGTGAAACTGAAATAGTAGTGATGGTGATGATCTTTTAAAATTGCTTTTAATGCTATTGATGGTTTAATTAATTACATTTTAACTTTTATATGTTTTATATGTTTTATATGTTCTTCTGTACATGTTTTAATTTTTGCAAGCTGCCATGGATCCCAGAACTGTGAAGCTATAGAGAGATAGAGATAGAGATAGGTAAAAAAAAACTAAATAACTAGAATCCTATGGTGTTACATCTGTATACCCTACAAATGTCCTGATTTGGCAAGGGCAATCCTGGTTAATCATCTATTGTACCAGTTTTACAGCTGCTTTTAAAATGTCCCAGTTTTCCTCCCCACCCCTACTTTTTCCATTCATCCTTCAGTTGCTGCAAACTGAGTTCAAAGTGCAAAGGGCAGAAAAGAGGTGGAATCTTGCCCTTCCTGGTTTGTTTTTGTGTGCCTTCAAGTCCTTTCCCAATGCAAATTTGTCACAGGATTTTCTTGGCAAAATTTGTTCAGAGGGTGTTTGCCTTTGACTTCCTCTGAGGCTAAGGGAGAGTGACTTGCCCAAGGTCACACAGTGCATTTGCATGGCTGAGAAGGGATTCAGACTCAGGGCTCCAGAGCCATAGTCCAGTGCTAGAACCACTATACCTCCTTGGCTTCTGGCGTTCCTAGTCAGCTCAGGAAAAAGCTGCAGCCTCTCCTGGCTCGTATGTTCTTCCTCAATAATAACCTTTCCTATTTTGACCATAGTTTGACGTTGCATGGCCACATGTGTCCTGGCTTTAATTCTAAATTCTTGCAAGGTATGCATCTGAGGTGCTGCAATATTCAATGCAATTTTTAAATCACATCAGGTGTGTTTCACAAGTGAAGGGAAAAGACGGAGACCCCAACCTCTCTTTCTGTGTGTGATGTGACTCACACCTACCTGTGAGTGGCAGAGGTATGACTCACATCTAACTGTGATGTCTGTGTTGAAGTAAGGGAGGAAGGGTAATTGATGCAGATAATTAGTGAAGAAGTAAGGGGAGAAAGGTAATTAGTGTAGAACTAAGTGAGGAAGAATGATTATTATGAGCTACCTTGGGAATGATTATTATGAGTTACCCTGGGTCCTGTGGTGGGAGTAAGGTGGGATATAAATAAAGATCAAATAAATGTAGTTGGGAATAATGATGTCGGGGGACAGAACTTTCCCTCTATATCCTACTTATCGTTTGGGCTTTTCACCCATTCCTTCAGTCAGTCATTGACTCATTTTGAAGTTACAGAGTCTGATTCTAGGATTCATCATTATGGAGATTTTGAAATCCTCTTAAACGCCTGCATTAAATTGTTGATATAATACTTATACCTCTTCTGCTGCTCACCAGGCACCCCAAGGAATCGGACTGGACTAAGTTTTCGTACAAACTGCAGTGTCAGCACCTGAATTTCTGCATGTGGTGTGGGGAGGATTTTTTCCCTCTGAAACAGGGGTACTTCATTGAGTACTGTAAGCACATAGCATTGAATAGATCAACACTATTTTTTCTCTTTTACCCCTTATTGGCATTTAATTTTGTTGCTCAGTTGAATCAGCAAGGGGACTATGTTTACCTGCTTGGAAATATTTTCAGTTAAATGCCTTGGGGTGACTAAGAAAAACCCACACACATTTAGAAGCTTCTGTTCAGACACACACTGCAAAATCCCCATTTGCAGCAAGATTAAGAGAAGGAGAACTCTGAGAGAAAGACAGTCTGCAGCCGTATGCAATTTAAATCCCACCTACATTATGCCAAAGACTATTGGAATTGTGGGTTTTTCCGAGAAGCTTTAGATTGAGTCCATGCTGTGAAATGTCATTTTCAATATGCTGAGAACAGGTATTGTTCTAGCTAACACGAAGCACTGTTCTGAGTCGTGCTGTTTATCATATGTTGAGCGGTTAAAGACAAAGAGTAGGAATCATTTTCCTCAGGCAGACGGAAAGGAGGGACAACCCCAGAAAACAACAACCGCATGGAAAAAGTGGAGAGGTGGAACTTAACATTGGCACAGAGAAGAAATTTATTGTTATCTGTAAATTGCCTCGTGTATTTCAGTTTGTTCCTCAGGGACACTCCCAGTGAACAGCATATATGAAAGAGACTGGTTTGGTCTTAGCTCTTTGCCTTCATTTTAAATTGCATAGTAATTAATGCACTAAGTATTGCATACTTTGGAGCAACCCCTTTGTGACCCTGCCTTCTCTCTTTTTATCATTTACTCAGACATCAAAAAGAAGTGAGAGAGAGAAAGATAAGACAGTAAGAAGTGTTTCCTCCCTCCATTGCTCTTTAGTACCAGTGGACAAAGTGAGTTTAATGCAGGAATTGCATCTGGAAAAGGTCACATTGAGAGAGTGGTCATAAAACTAGTCCCCTTTTCAGTAATGAGATCTGAACTTGAAAGGTCTTGAGGGGTCAGGAGTAAAATAGTCGTCAAATTCACCTTGTTTGTCTCTCCCATATGCTCAGAATCTTTCTGGTGTACACAGATCAATTTTGTAAACCCCAAGAAAGAAGCGACAGAGAGAGAAATCTATTTCTGAAGGTGGGAAAAAAAATCATCAGTAAAAAATAAATGCCACAAATGCAGCCTGCTAAAATTAAACTCCAAGATAAAAAACCCTTGTGGGTCCAATTCGAAACCTCTTGATGACTGCTGGACTCATTTTGAACATTTATTTATAGTCACATTTGAAATGTATTATGGATGGGGAAAAAGGAAGTCAGGTGCAATTTTAAAAAGGGCAAAATGAAACTATAGCTGTCAGGACTCTGGCTATGTCAATAAGTGAAATAGACCTAAGTTCCCCAAAGACTTGAATATCTCTACCTTATTTCCACCATGTCTTTGTATAATTGCCAGTGGTGTTCATTGCTTAATATTCACGCTGTTTCTTCTCTTCGGCTTTGAGCTAGACCACCGTTTTCCATATTCATTCCAAATCTCATTGGATTGTTTGCTGAAGTAGATGAAAAGCACAGCATTTACCGGGTATAATAATAATCATAATAATCATAATAATGAAGCTTAATAGCGCTATAATTGCACGCAGCAGCAGAGAAGGGACGGTTCCCTTTGGGATGACTTTAACTGAGTACCGTTTCGCATTCCAGCTCCATGCAGTTTCCTCCAGCACAAAAATATTGTATTGCTAAAAACACATCAGGGAGTAGTAAAGAAAATGCAAGGCATATTAAGGCATTCAAGAAGTACAGCATATCAGAGATAAAAGGGACATACTGTAAAGCTTCACAATTAACTCATGAGCATCTCAGGAACGAAGGCGTTTAATAGCTAGGAAAGAATTAGCATCACAGTAAGGGAGAATGCTCATGATTCAGGTATCCTGAATGATGTGCTCACCCCAACTGGAGGGGGCTGTTACCCATATCAACATTTGGTGGTGTTCTGTACATGGATAAGGGATCCCAGGGTATGTTACAGCTCTTATGTAGCTTTCCAGCATTATAGTACTTATAAGCTTAAATATTTCTATTCAGGAAGGCATTCAGTGTGTGAGCAGGAGAGCTTTTTACTTTTACTGAGAACTTTAGTTTTAGTTTTGAATTTTTGTATGTTTTTGTAATGATTTTATGCTGTTTTAGATGGTTAAGTTTAAGAGTTTTAAATTTTATTGTAAATTGCTTTTAATTGTTTTGTGAGCTGCCTCAAGTTCCAGTCTGGAAGAAAGATGGCACTCAAGTTCAGGAAATAAATAAATAAATAAATAAATAAATAAATAATAGCAGCTCACATCAGCACATAGCTTCTTTTCCTTACTACAGATTCCTTTGCAGGTCTCACTGGAATTGTGTACAAATGGAATCTCAGAATTCTTCAGCTTGCTCTACAAAGAGACACGGTTGATAGAGTATGGGGTGGGGAGATGGAACATTTCATTTATTTTTCTCCAGGGGAAAGAGAGGTTTCTCCAGGTGGTTCTTGAGAAAATTCTTCTCAAGGTGATGCTCATTTCCAAAAATACAGTTTCCTTCTTTTTCCCTTTGTCTTTCTATGTGTTCTCCTGCCACTGCAAATGCCAAAGTCAGGATGCTCTCTGGGAGAGGGCATTAGTAGACTCTGAAAGCCACTCCATTTGCTTTCTTGCATTGGCAATGCCAGAGTGCCTCAAGCCCCAGAGCCTTTGTTCTTAAGGTGCCTGTTACTCTGACTTCTGGGAGGCCCCTGGGGGACACCTTGGTTTGCTCCAAAAATGCAAAGACTGGGGGAATAGCGGAGCACTAGCTTTGGCAGAACAAAGATTAAGGTAACCCAGTGAGACCTTCTGTCCAAGTTTTACGGGGTCAGACCACGCAAAAACCAGCCAAACGTGTAAATGAATGAAGTTTATTAGCAAATATGTTTCCATGCACAAATGCAGTCACTCAGTCATGCATGCACCCAAGGACTATCGAGAAGGGAAAGAGGTGAAAGCTTATAGAGAATAAGGTGGGGAGGGTGTAAGAAGTCTTCAGTCCGGGAAGTGGCGAGAAGAAGGAGCTCAGCGAAGAGAGGCGGCTGAGGGGAGCACTCGATTAACAGAGTGCCAGTCTGCTAAAGTAGCAGGGGAATTCTCTGAAGAAGGTCTTGAAAAGGGGGATTATTTATAGGGCAGAATGTACCTCGGGGGTAGACCCTTTCCTGGGAAGAACAATGGTTGAAACAGAAGGAGAATACTGCACAATGGCAACTTGATGGTCTGCATGATTGTTTTATGTAAATGGACCTTGCCCTTGTAGGATTTGCCGATGCAAGCGTTGCTCAACAGGGGAAAACCCGATAATCCCCTCAAGTTGACTTTGTGGCTGAGGACCCTTTGTCTGTGTGAACATGCCTGCCTGAGGTCTCCTTGGGGAAACGTGACTGAGGATTTTCCTGGTCTTGACCTGTGTCCAGTCGCTTGACCTATTTGTCTATGCACCCACCCGGGCAACCTCTCTGGCATATCTGATATATTTGATATTAATTTTGTATTCCCCCAGGACAGGGTCTGTTGTATGGCACAACTTAGCATAATAGTCCCATAGGCAGAATTAGATAGTATTTCTTTTCAACTCTGCACCCCAGACACAGTTTAGTCACTGCAGCCTCCTTCCACTGGTAGTCAGTGACTGGTGGAGAGTTAGAGGATTGGAGAAACTCCTGGCTATGTCCCTGTAATGAGAGACACACTAATGGCATCATCTGCTGGTGTCCTCCAAAGATCTCATCAGATGGTGTCGTCAGTTTGTATATGCCTATGGAGACATAGCCAGATGCTTCTCTCATCCCCTGCTTGTTCTCCCCCAGCCACTGAATGACTTTGGGAGGGACTTGAGTGTTTAAACAGTGAGTCAAGGGGAGGCTTTGGACATTGCACAGGATGGAATACAAACCTACACACGGAATATAAGGTAGGCTCACACCTGAGTATGCCACTAAGACAGTGATTCTCAATCTTTTTTCACTTGCGTACCCCTTGGCAGCCATTTCCATAAATTGTACTTTTTGTATTAGCAAATGAAATGATTGTAATTGATATTATTGCTGTTATTTCAAATTTATACATTGTAACTGTAAATAAATAGCTCAATAATGGGATTAAAAGGCAATGGAATAATAAAGTGAGCAGATAGCGCATATATATTTGCATTCAAAATTCCAAAGATGCAATGAATTCAAGTGAATGCAAGTAAATTCTTGGTGATTGGTCACTATCCACATTATGTTTCCCTTGTTTACTATGCAAGCGTTCAACCATTGATCCATATCTGATAATACATGAATTGAAAAATTAATTTAATACTTAAAACAATGACAAAGAGAAGAGATGTAGGGCCTTTCTGCACTACACCATTATAGTGCTATTAATCTACTTTCAACATACTATGGAATCCTAGGGTTTGCAGTTTAGGGAGGGGCCTTTAGAATTCTCAGCCAGAGAGTTCTTGGGCGTCAGGAAACTACAAACCTTAGAATTCCACAGGATGTTGAAAGTGGAATAACAGCACTATAACAGTCTAGTGCGGAAAGGCCTGTAGAGAGGACCTGGAAGTACTCGATCATTGAATGCTGCTCACAGGACCAACCGAAGTGCTGTTTACAAGTAGACCAGTAGTGGTGCACACCACTCAAATGTTTGTGAAGTGGAGGAGAACAAAAGCTGAACCTGTGAGGGGCATGCTGTCAAGCATGTGCACTGTCATGCTATGTTTGTAGCACATTGTTAAGAAAGAGACTCTCCACTATCCACCAAAATAATGAAATGAGGGAAAGAGGCTTTTCTTGGAGTTAAATAGTGAGGGAAACCCCCTCCATCATTTGTCATAATGTAGAATTAATTTTACAACTTTTGACTTGTATCTTGTTTTACACTGTTGATGTATGTTCTTTTTCCCATTTTTTTTTCTGTATACCCCTAAATGTCCTGGTTCACACCCCTGAGGGTATGTGTACCCCAGGCTGGGAATCACTGCACTAAGAGGATGGCAGCCCCTAACTACCAGAAGAAACCATCTGGAAGAACAGTTGTAACTTTTCCATCTGCCATACTAATTTCCATTTTTTAAAAAAAATGGAAGGAGCTTTGAGACTTGCAATCTTCTACCTCCTGCACTTTTAAAGGCATGCTGTTTGTGTTGAGCAAGGCAATGGCTCAATTGATCAGTAGAAATAGCTTGTTAAGGAAACTGCACCCCCTGCAAGCCACAATTATCCCTGATATCTTAAAAAGCATATTTACTTTCTGTTTCTAGGATTCGTTAAGTTTGCATTGCCTGTTCTTGTGGCTGACATCTTGATGGATCTCAGGTAGCTGAATTGGGAAAGTCCTTTGCCTCAGTCTCTGGAGAATTGGTTTCAAGATGTGCAGCCAATTAGTGTTGATGCTACTGGCCTGGCTGACTCTTGGGCAAACTCAGCTTATGTCATGAATGGCCTTAATTTTAAATGATATGTGTGTGGGAACATAGTGTTTGGACTTTATAGCTTCTAGTAACTCCAGCCTCACAGGAAGGAAAAGAAATGTGTAATGGTTAGACATAGAGCATAAAAAAAATATTACTGCCAGTTTGATAAAAGGCAGGAAGAAAAATGGACTTTGCTGAAGAAATGTCCAAGAACTACTTCTAGGGTAAAAAAATCCCTCGGAAATGAGGACTTAAACACAATATTACTAATGAGTAATTCAGTAATTGTTGGTTGCTTATTAGTAATATCAGAGCATGGAAAAGTTCTCTTTTTGGAATGTATCTCCCATTGTCTTTCAGCCAGCATGACTTTTATTTATGCTTTCTGTGGGGTTCTGGGAGCTCTATTTCCAAAAAGTAACTTTTCCAATCACTGGTAATTTCTAGACAGTGCTGATGAATCTCTTGAAATGGTTTCACAGGGGAAACCAAATTCAAAGCATGAAATAGTTTCACACAAGTGCATATTATAATACAGTGCAGACGGGAGTCATTTTGCTGCCTCAAGCAAAGAAAAAAGAGGGCATTGGTTGCCTTAGTCAACATACACCAGCTAACTGGACTGAAGTGAATTAATTTTATTGCTGCCTAAACTCAGACTGAACTGGATCAAGATCTTTCATTTCAGCCAAAACCACCTGTAATTGAGATGAAACCACTCTCTCAAACATTTTTCCCCTGAAGAGTGGAAAAAGCCTAGAGCATGTGGTTGGTCTTGCAGATACAAGTATCTTGTCCATGCTTTTGAGCTCCAAAAATTGTTAAATGAATGCCACAGAAAAGGTAAAGGCAACGTGATACGCAGTGCAATCTCAAACAATGTCAAATCAATAGTGTCATGGTGCTATCAGTTCTTGTAAGGTTTGGTCTTTGATGCCAGCACTTCCTCCACAGATTTCCCCCTGGTCAAAGTTTGTTGTTGTGGTGGTGGTGGTGGTGGTGGTGGTGATGGTGGTGTGCCTTCAAGTCATTTCTGACTTGTGGCAACCCTAAAGCAAACCTATCTTTGGCTTTCTGGGGATGAGAGGGTTTCCATGGCTGAGGGAGGAACTGAACCCTCGGTTGTAGTCCAGTGCTCAAACTGCTACAGAACAGTGGCTCTTGGTCAAAGTTTATGACTCTGGCCATGTCAGCACTAGAGTGTTATAGCACGATTATTCCACTTTCAATATCCTATGGAATCCTGGGGTTTGCAGTTTTGGGAGGGGCTGGCTGGCCCCTCTCAAAACTGCAAACCCCAGGATTCCATAGGATGTTGAAAGTGGAATAATCGTGCTATAACACTCTAGTGCGGTAATGGCCCAAGAAATCGCTGGAGAAGATGCCTCTTGCTTTGATCCATTGTTAAGTAAAGCATGCATGTATGACAATCATAGAACAGCAGGATTATACATAAAAAAGACACATTTTTGTGGCCAGGTCTTTCCTGGATGTTGAAGTTCTTCTTCCTCTGATGGGAAATCCAACTATGACCTTAAGTAGCTACTTGTGGAATTTTTGATATCAGTTTTGGATTTGTTATCCTTGCCTTCAGTAGTGTAAGCCTGGGCAAATATGTGATAGACAAGAAGGAGTTTTTGTCCCATGCTGCATCAGCACATTCAGGCTCATCAGAAATGACATCACATCACATCTAGTTTACCCTGCCTTTTATTTTTGGCTTTTTTTTTCCTTTTCAGATGTGTTGATTTGTTTTAGGGGGTGACGTAAACTGTAGCATTTGTGGGTAGTTAGGGGGAATCTGGTGCTTTTTTTCCCCAGCCTGAACTTTAAAATGTTTTCAGATTGGTCAGGGGAACTTTGAGGGTATCCAGGAAGGCATGGGGGTCACAAAAATGGAGTTCATGGGCTATGTGCATCCCACGGGCCACAGTTACTGCACTGTTCCTCTACAGTGATATAGAGAAAAATCCCATGAATTGGTAGCAAATGTCAGTGGATTCAGCCATAAACCATATTAGCCATTGTCTGTATGCTGAAGGACTATTGTGACCTTTGGACAAGGTTCTGGAAGTCATATGTATGTTTTGCTGCACAGTCCTCGCTCTCTGGAAGGTCAGACTTTGCAATAAATCCAGCATTTCTAGCCATGAACACATCATTGCTGTGTAGTCTTGGCCTGATGGAGCATTTCATACAAAAATCCAAAGAAAGATGTAACATTCTCCTCAACACTGTCTCATTTTACAGATATTTTTCTTTTCACAAAAATGAAATTGGGCAATTGTTTAATGTCAACTGAATTAGAATTTGGTTGGGCCTCTGGGACTAGATAAAATTGCATAATAGCTTTGAGTTGCCCTTCAGACTTCAATTTGACTGTGCCAGGTGAAGTGTCTGTGTGTGGTTGGAGGTGGGAAAAAATGGCCTAATATCTGAATAGTTCTTAGTTATTACCTCTAATTAATTGGGCTAGTGTGGTGTGAATGTTGGACTAGGACTCTGAGAGACCAGGAATCAGATCCTTCATTGGCTGAGTAAACCCACTGGAAGATCATGGGCCATTCACACTCACACTCTCTCAGCCTCAGAGGAAGGCAATGGTAAACTCCTTCTGAACAAATCTTGCTGAAAAAAATATGATGGGTCACCACAAGTCATAAACAATTTGAAGGCACACAAAAAACAAAAACAATATAATATAACAGTACCAATTTGATTAGGTTTACAGCCCTTTTCCTGTTAAGATTATTGCTCTGTGCCCATGTCCGTGGAAGTAAGGTCCTTTAAACTCAATGAGACTTAACTTTGAGTTTGTAAATATGGGATGCACTCCAAGGGAACGATCAAACATAATTTCTAAGGACATAAGATCTGTTGGTCCCAGTGGAACATGGGAACATAAGAAGCTATCATATACTGGTTGGAATTCTGTTGGTTAATCCCAACTAGAATAAAACTACTGAACCAATTGTTGATTCATAAGTAAATCCCATTGATGCAATGGGTCTACTTTTGTAGGGAGTTGCCATATGATTTAGGTCACTGAGTCAGACCCTTGGTCCCTTTAGCACAGTATTATGAATTCTGATTGGCGGCAGCAGCTCTCCGTCATTTCAGGTAGGTTTACTTCCTATCACTATCTGGATTCCTTGGATCTGGAGAGCCATATACTAACTAGGGCTGTCCCTGGTTTTCTGAAATCACACAAGTTCAGGGACATTCAGAGGAATATGGTGGTATAACAGACCAAGGGAAACAGAGCTTTTGCCAAAAACAGAAGCATAATCAGAATATTATTTTCTGATTAAAGGTCATCATCCATTCCTACTGCTGGCTATTCCTTCCCCTTTCTCAAAGGTAAGATACTCTGAAGTTGTATGAAAAAGATGTGAGGCCAACAGGAAAGACTATTTAGTACCAGAGTTGAACTGCCTGGGACTGATCCCAGTTTATAATGGGTGAGGTTTTCTGAAAGGCAACATGAAGTTCCCCCCAAAAGGATATTTTTGTGGTCCTTGCCACATCCCGAAACCTCAGGCTGATCAAATAAAGAGGGCAAATTGCTGTTGGTGGAAACCTTCACTTGCAACAATTTACCCTTTAAATAGGTTACAAATCCTCTCTGTACTGTTTGACATTGAAAATACCAATTTTTAAGAATCAGAAATGGACTTTCAGCCACCTTTAAAAAAAATTGGTAGTGTGCATAGCCTCCACTTGGTCCCAAATGTGGCCAAGTAAATGTGGCCTTCAGACCTGCTGCAGTTGCCCACTTCTGTTAAGAGGGACGGTTCATATTGCAGTCTTTCCATGTTTAGCCCAGAACTGCTTCAAACCTGACAATTCACAACTAAACAGATTTTCATTTAAATGCATTGCATTGGAGATGTGGTGAGGCAATTGTTTCATATGCAGCAGAATCTTGTAGCATTTTTGGGAGAAAGAAATTTGTAGTATAAGCTTTCATAGACTCAGTGTATCTTATCAGATGCAGGGAGTGGAGCCTCTATGGGCAGACATTATACTGAGAGAGTAGAGGGTAAATAGTACGAACAAGACATAAAAGTAGGATGATAGGATATTGAGTGCAGTTTCAATCATGGTTGTAAAGAGTAGTGAGGGCCAAAGGTGTGTTGTAAACTGATACAGATTAACACAGCTATGCCTTTGAATATTACAATTAATTCATAGTTCTTCTTCTGTGAACATTGGTTTCTTGATGTAATTCACTATTTAATGCAACAGCCACTGCATTCCTATATGAACAAGCCAGAGCTCAGAGGATTCTGGGAGTTGTTGTCTAAAAAGTAACTTGTCCATACTTTGCAATCAGTCCTGAGCCAGTTTGCAGTGGAGCTCCAAGCCTTTCAGCACCAGAGGAGTTTCCTGGCTGTGGAGCATCAAGGCCCTTCTGTTGCTGATCTCCCTGTAAATATACTCACAAGAAAAGGCCTTTACCAAACTGAAGATACTGAATGAAGAAATATGTTTTCTATGATGAATCCATGTCAGTAAAATACTGCTCTATGTGGCCCTATAGAGCTACTTGTCAGGCCTGTGAAGACCTTTTTCTGTCAGCTGTGAAGTACTCCTTCAGTCTTCCCTGAACCTCACTAGAAACTGGAGCTTAAAAGATGCATACATACAACAAACTTTAAGGCTTTGATTACTAGAGGCGATTCTTTCTAGAGTTGAAAATCTGGTACCAGCTTCTCAAATATGTGATTTACCCTTTCTTTCTTTAAAACCCTGTATAAGAGATGAGCCTTTTAAAGGAGTGATGGGCAGTTAAAAATTGTAGACATGAATTTTGGATGTTAGGGAGAGCTGGCTGAGACATCTGTCATTCCATTGATCGCCAGGATTGATTTGGCTGATGTGGCTGGCTAAGTGGGTGTCCCCTTCCTCCCATACTGCTCCACATGCATCCCTCCTGAACCTGTGCACTTGGTGCCATGGCAGATAGAAGGAGCGTGTACCATTCTTCAGTCAAGGTTATATGATAGCTGTGCTCCCCTGCTAAAACCTCCAAACATGTAGACATGAATTTCCCACTGCTTTAGGAGTGTGGTATAGAAGTGAGCCAGCATGATGTAGTGTTGGACTACAACCCTGGAGACCAAGGTTCAATTCCCTGCTCAGCCATGGAAACCCACTGAGTGACTTTGGGCCTGCCACACACTCTCAGAAACTCTTGTGATAGGGTCAACATAAGTTGGAAACAACTTGATGGTGACAACAACATAGTGGATAGAATGTTCTATTTGAATTTAGAAGGCTTGGTTTTGGATGTGTGCTTTGCTTTGCAGCAAAGCACACATCTAAAACCAAGCATTCTAAATTTGCTGGTGACTGTGAGTAAGTCACTGGCCAAGAACATACAAGGATCAGGTGGCCCATAAAGTTCTGTCAAACAGGGAGATGTGATCTTTCCCATCCATATGGAGAAATTATGATATAGATGATACTAAAAGATGTGTGTGGGCAGAATTTGACTTCACACTGGCATGTGTCACCAACAAGATTCTAGGTATTGTCTCAGCATTAAAGAGCAACAGAGCCATAAATTGTGGATTGTGGTTGTTGTTGCATGCCTTCAAGTCATTTCCAAATTATGAACCTTTCATGAGGTTTTCTGGGGCTGAGAGTGTGCGATTGAGAAAGTGAAGGAGCAGAGAGCATGCTGATCAAATTTGCAGATGATATCAAATTGGAAGGGTTGCTTACACCCCAGGGGACAGGATCAAAATTCAAAATGACCTTGGCAGATTGGAGAGCTGGGCCAAGGCTAACAAAATGAATTTCAAAGAGAGAAATGTAAGGTCCTACACCCAAGCAGAAAAAATTAAATGCACAGTTATTGGATGGGAGACAGCTGGCTGGACAACAGTACATGTGAGAGGGATCTAGGAGTCTTAGTAGACCACAAGCTGAACATGAGTCAGCAGTATGATGTGGCAGTCAAAAAAACCAATGCAATTCCTGGTTGCATTAATAGGAGTATGGTGTCTAGATCAAGGGAGGTAATGGTACCACTCTGTTCTGCTTTGGTTAGACCTCACCTGAAATACTATGTCAAGTTCTGGGCACCTTATTTCAAGAAGGATATTGACAAGCTGGAATGTGTCCAGAGGAGAGCGACCAAAACGGTGAAGGGTCTGGAAGCCATGCCCTATGAGGAGCATCTTAGGGAGCTGGGTATGCTTAGTCTGCAGAAGAGAAGGTTAAGAGAGGACATGATAGCCATGCTAAAATATTTGAAAGAAGAGGGAATGGGCTTTTTTTCCACGGTTCCAGAAACTAAGACAAGGAGCAACGGATTCAAACTACAGGAAAAGAGATTCCACCTGAACCTCAGGGAGAACTTCCTGATGGTCAGAGCTGTCTGGCAGTGGAATATGCTGCCTCAGAGTGTGATGGAGTCTCCTTCCTTGGAGGTTTTTATACAGAGACTGGAGGACTATCTGTTGGGAGTGTTTTGATGTGTGTTTCTGCATTGCAGGGGGTTTGACTGTATGGCCCCTGTGGTCTCTTCCAACTCTATTATTCTATGAGTCTATGATTCTATGACAAACCCAAGGTCACCCAGTGGGTTTCCATGACTGAGAAGGAAATCAAACCCTCCAGGATCGTACTCAAACACTCTAACCACTATATCACACTGGCTCAAATTGAAGATAGGTTTGTGTAAAACAGGGGTAGGAAAACCCAAGCCTTCCAATTGTTGAGGAACTATAATGCCCACTGGGCAGACTCACCACTTGGCAGACTGGCTGGGGCTGATTGGAACAGAAGTTTAAAACATCTGGAGGGCCTTAGGTTCCCAATCTTGGTGGAAAGAATTAATATATTGTTTTGTATTGTTTTCAGACTTCATTCTATCCAGAAAAGTTTCAAGAATGCATTTAGTATAACTTTTAAATAATTATAAAGCATGTTAAAAACAGCATAAATAAAAACATTTAAATGCTAAAATATGAGTTTGTAGAAAGTTATATACTTTCTTCTACATTGTTGCAAAATTGATGCTTTCAAAGTAGCATAGTATTTTTTTCATAAAAAAACACCATTAAGAGAGAATCCTCCCCCTCCGAACCTGCTTTATTAAAAAGGCCAAACTTGTGAAAAGTATGCAAACTTTAAATATGTATTTCAGAAAGATACATAATACTGAAATGAAATTCAAGTGCTAATTATACCTCAATATAAGAAAAGAAAAGTAGCACTTAAAATTGCTAGCACCTGTTTGTGAGAAATCTCCTGCTATTTAATGTGTTTCAAGAACACTAGGAATTCTTGTAGATTGGTATATATTTTCTCAAAATAGAACACTGCGGTTGTTCAATATATTGTTTTCAAAAACATGCCGAAAACATTTATTGAAATATTATATTGTAAAACAGAGCTGGCTTTTGGTTGTCTGTACCATGGAAAAAAAATTCAGATGCTGCTTGTCCTTATGTTATCATTAACACAAAAAAGGAAATTAATGAAAGAGTAAAATCTGTGAGTTGTTTTAGTGCAAAAACTGGATTAAAGCATAAGCCATGGAACTTTAATACAGTGGCCCCTTGACTTTTGTGAGGCTTCGGGGCACAGAACCCTTGCAAAAATAAAAAAAAATCATGAATACCCCTCCCCCGTCCAAGTAAGCATTCCCCCTCTCATTTCCTTCCAGCCTCCTCCCTATTTGATTGAATTTTGTCTGTGAGCGCTGCCTTGCTTCCAAGTACCCAGATGAAAGGCAAGCAAATGGGAGTGGGCAGCCATGTGCCCAAAGAAGACATATGTTTGCCTCCCCCCTTCACTTGTGTTTTACCCAGGTGTGCTGCTGCCTTCCTTCCACACATCCAGGCACAAGACAAGTGATTGGGAGGGGACAGCTACCCACCTGGAGAAGGCACGTGCACACCCTCTACGTGGCTGGAGCTGCCCCTCCCATTTGCTTTCCTTTTGCCCAGGTGTGTTACAAGGAAAACACAAAAGCCCTGGCAAAATGCAGAGGAATGGGAAGGGGAGAATGGAGTGGAGAAGCAAGCAGGCATCTTGCAAATAATCAAATGTGTGAAGGTCAAACCAATGAACGTGGAGGGAAGACTGTATTTGAGCTGATATTTCCTTTTAAAGTTTTGGTATGGTTTTATTTGTTGAGCACTCAAGTTCTCTGCAATTGTTAAGCCTAGACACTGTCTGGATTTAAAATTGAGGTTGGATTATTCTTGTATCACCTGATGACATTCAAAGACTTCCATTAAACAGTCTTTCAAATATAGCAGTATAATTAAAGGGCTTGGCAGCCATGTGAAAGGTTAAAGTATGCTGCCTATTTCCGTGTTCCACATTTTCTAGCTGCTCTACGAATCGAATTATGCAATCATCATTTTAAGTCAGTGTTTCACAGCTGTCTGGCTGCCATCACTCTATCTTGCAATGGCAATATCTGGGAGACTCTTTTTTAAAATTCATGTTGAGTTGAGAACACACCTCAAGAAAAAAAAATGGAGATCTCACTATTTCTGTTTTGGATTTCTTGACTCTTCCCACTGTATTTCATTTTGCTAACTTTATCTCAGATAACGAAATATATAAATGCTACTTTTTGGGAATACTTGCCACAGAATCCACCAGTTAACATGGCTTGAGTCTGTGCTGGTGGTGAACAAAACGCTGGTGGCAAATAACAGGCAAGATTCAATAGGGGGTTTAGGGGACAACATCTAGCCTTGTTTCTCTTCCATACCTTTTTTTAATAATACAACAGAAAAGATATGACATATATAATCTGTTAATATCCAAGACTTGTTGGAGGAAGTTAGTGCATGTGTTTAAGGATGAAATGAGGTTAATGAAGATTGCATTTGGATGTATGTTGACTCTGTGCTGTTTTAATATATATAATAAAATTTTTACAATTTTTTTTTTAAAGAAAAGGCAAGATTCCTTTCACTCTTCTTCTCTTCCCTCTTGTGGAATTAATTGAAAGCAAACTGCTTTTCTGCTTTACATATAGTCTGCAGCAGCTGAAGTAAGCTGAGGACAGAGGGGGAAAATGGGAGGAGGAAAAAATGGGACATTTTAAGAACAGCAGGAAAAGTAGGCTGACAGAGGATTAATCAGGACTGTCCCTGCCAAATCCAGACAATTAGCAGGTAAGTTACAAAGAGGCTGATCAGCTCATATTATGTATACCCTTTGCCATATGTAAACTACATAAAATGGTAACTTGTGAAGAGCTTTTTTTATTTCTCTTTAATGTTTATGATGCTTGGATACTGCTAGGAGATATATATATATATATAATATTTATATATTATAATATATTTGTAGCTTGACTTCAGAGATGGAATTCCTCTCAAAGCAGCACATGAAGTAAATAAGAATACAAAACAAATTGATTTTTTAAAAAAAATCAATAACCATTCAGAAGCCATTCAGTAAAAACAGGATTTAGCAGATACATCATGTTGCCAGAGGCCATCCCGTAGCTAGCGATAATCCTAGAAATATGCAGTGGAGTGTCAGGCAGCTTGAAACATAATGATACTTATCAAAAAGAGCCTTTAAACCAGGAATGGTGACTTGTGGATTTCAAATCCCGGAAGGCCTACTCTGTCCAGCCAATGGAAATGGACTGGAAGCAATGGAGTACAAAATCTGGACGTCCAGAGGTCCCCACCCCTGCTTTAAAAGCAGTGGCAGTGTGAAGTAGGGAGAAATTTCCTTCCCAGGCCCAAAATTGATTATGAAAGAAAACCCATTTTCTTTTTTTTAATTATTGTTTTAATTGTACATTGTATGACCATACAACAAGTAAAAATGTAGACAAACAAACCACGCTAGCAATTCTATAGGGCAATTCAACACTGAAAACTTAGAGATACACTGACAATTATACACCTTCTACAAGAGAAAGAAGGAAAGGAAAGGAAAAAAAGAAAAGAGAAGGGAAGGGAAAAGAGGAACTTGGTTTTCTGGCTTGGATACGTTTGAATATATATCTAAATATATAACTCTACATGATTATCTGTCCATAAAAAATATAATTATAAAAGAAGGTATAAACCTAAAACAGATTGCTATATACCTAAATATACCAAGAAGTAATATATTCCCTAAACAAAAGAAAGAAAAAAGAAAAAAATCCTTTAAGTCTCAAGTAATAAAAGAATGATATATACATAAGTTGAGAAGAAGGCATAAGCAATAAAACATAAACTCAACATACTCTCAGTATGAAATTAGATACTTAATATACTACCTTATATTATCTTTAGAAAAGGATAGCAGGAGAGAATTTAACTTAGTTTAATATTAGATCTATAAAAAGCATTCCCTCCCATCTTTCTTTCCATACTTCTATGCCTCCCCCAACCTGGTTAACTTTGATTATTTTTTGATTATTATGCTTTGATTTTTTAAAACCATTAACATATCTATTTTATACATATCAAAAAGTTTCAGTAGCCCTTCTTAGAAAACCCATTTTCTAAATTTTCAGAAAAGCTTTTCTTGGATTATACCCACTAACTTAAAGACCAGTTTTGATGGTCCCTGGCTTTCATCCAAAGGCTGTGTGAGTGATGGTTCCATGATGTTCAATGATAGATCTTTTCTACTGCAGCCCTTGTACCCAAAGGCCCTTTTTGCACACCATTTCCCATGTGAAATGGCCATGAGATCACCACGGGATTGTGAGGACGGTTCCACATGACGTTCTCGTGATCACCTGGCATTCCTGTAGCGATCCCGCGGCAATTGTGGATTATATCATTTTTGACTCTTTGCCAAAAATGACCCGCAATTGTGCATTCCTCCCGCATCCCTCCTGCACTTACCTGGTGTGCGGAACCTCAGGAAGCATGATGGCCATGCTTCCTCCCCCAGTGCAGCCTGGGAAAGTACCCAGCTGCGCTGCAGAAGGACGGGGTGGAGCTATCGTACTTCCTTCCATCCAGCATGGAGCTGGTGTGGAGGGAAGCACCAGGGATGTGATTCCCTCCCACAAGAGGCTTGTTGGTGGCGAGAAAAGGTAAGGTGCGAAAAGGGCCATAGTCATGTTGGAGATGGTCCCCCAACTCTCAGCAGCAGATTTTTCTGAGGGCACAGGGGACTCCAATGGTGGGCAGAAGCAGGAAAGACACATTTGTTGAACAGAGCTCCAATCGCAGATTAGAAAATAGAATCCAACCATTGGTTGTCTCAGGGGAAGGAAGTAAAGGCTTTTATCTTAGTGTTAGTGAGAAACTGAGAGAGTGAGAGTGACATACAGAGAAAGGGAGTGGGACTGAGAGACAGGACTGAAAGAAAGAAAGAGAAATGGATGAAATCCTGAATCTATCAGAAAACAAAACACATTTATTACATAAGCTATCCTGTCTGTCTGTCTGTCTATCTGTCTATCTATCCCTCCCCCCTCCCTCCCAGTTAGAATTCCCAGGTCAGGAGAATTCCAGATCCTGAGATTTATGAGCCAAAATGTAGAAGGTAGGGATGGCCCCTGGTAATGTCATTAAGCATGATATATTAAGCATCAGCTAGTTGCTTGGATCATGCCATTCAGAGAAGAAAAAAACCCCACACATACAAAATCACACCAAGAAGAAAATACTTCTCTGGTTGGAAATGAAGTTTCCCAAGCTCTGCACAGAGCAAAACAAACTTTCCCCAGTTGTGCTTTTGATGTTTTCTCAAGCAGTCCTTTTAAAAACACGAGGGAATTATTGTTCAATCAAAGGAAATTTTCCAAGAAAAAGTTTTCTAAACTGTGCCTGCAATGTGATGATCCCATTTACCAGTGCCCCCTCGCTGTCCACATTTTCCTTTCCTTTCCTTTCCTTTCCTTTCCTTTCCTTTCCTTTCCTTTCCTTTCGTTTTTTGAATCAGGCCATGAAATCCTTTCTCACTTCCCCCATTAATAATCATCATCATCACCATACTGCTATTACTACAAATATTTGAGGGAGGAATAAGAGATGATGATGACAAGGACAATGATGACAATGAAAATGACTAATAGGACAGTGGACAGCAATGAGGCAGACTTACGTATGCATGTTTATTTACCATTAAGCCGTATTGCATTTAATGGGACTCATAACTTTAAAATGCTGAATTTCTATCATATCTCAGTAATGCTTTTGAATATTTCTTGGGGTGGATGGCAGAAGAGAAAGAACTGGAGAGACAGAGAGGGACATAAGGTAAAATAAAGTCTTAGGCCATTTCCGCACTAGACTGGCCCCTCCTGAAACTGCAAACACCAGGATTCCATAGGATGTTGAAAGTGGAATAATAGCGCTATAACAGTCTAGTGTGGAAATGGCCCCTGTAATAGGTATAGGAAGGAGAAGTGGGGGTAGAGGGAGAAAGAAGATGAGAGAAAGAGAGAGAGAAGGGGAAGGAAGGCATAGAGAAATATCACAAACATGATTGGAGGAGATGCAAGAGAGAGCCTTTCTGGTGGTTGTCCCTAGACCCTGCAACTCCCTTCTCTGGGAGGCCTTCATGGCCCCTTCCTTGTCGTCCTGTCAGCAGTCTAAAACCCTTTTATTGTGGCAGGTCTTTAAAAGAGAAAGTTTTTAAAGAATAGGATAACAGGTGCTGTTTTTAATAGTTTATATCTTTTTTAAATTGATTTTTATTCTTTGAACTAGGCAGTATGATTTAATACATTGATTTAATACTGTGAATAATTTAATTCTATTTTAATGTTTACTTTTTGTATGCTTTTAATTGTGTTATCCTTTTAAATTGTAACTTGCCTTGAGTCATAGTTTTGGGAAAAGCAGGATACTGCTACTACTAATCTACTAACATATAAAAGTCAAAGTTTGTTTGTTTGTCTGTGTCAGGCAAGATCTCATATGGTTGGCTGTGATAGGCAAAGACCTCATATGACTGGCTGCTTGAGAAGATTGTATGGAATCCTGTGGTTTGCAGCTTAGGGAAGGGCCTTTAGAATTCTCAGCCAGAGAATAGACTGGTTGCTATGGAGATGAGGCCTAGCAGCAAGGAGGAGAGCAGTGTATTCCCTCAGGAACCCATCCTCTGTATGTTATCTCTGAATACAGGTTGGATTGTGGAATATGGGGAAAGGTCACAGGAACTGGACAAGACAGTTTGGGGAATTAAAGACACAGGATCTCAATCTTTCTAACAAGTAGCCAGGAGAACTGGAGATAGGGAAGAACAAGAAAGGAAATGGGGAATTCTAGGGAAGAAGAGAGAATATGAGTGCAAGTTATAAGGAGGAGAAAGAGAAGGAAGGGAAGGAAAGAAAAGGATAAGATGTTTAGTCAGAAGTTGTAAGTACTGGAGAGGAAAAGTAGAAAGAAGATGATGGAAGGGAGAGAAGGTTGCAGAGGAGGAAGACATAGCAGCTTCGAGGGGGAAAGAAAGAAGAGTTTTCTGCCAGATGAAGTGTACTCTCCTATACTATCCTATACTTTCTTTTGGAAGGATGATCAGCCAACTTTTCCTTCTTTGAATTGCCTCCTGCCTCTCTCCCACCACCTCCAGCAAACAGTAATGGTGGACTTTCCTTGGGCTTGACTGCTGTAAGGAATGAATATAGTAGCAAAAAGGTTAATTTGAACTTCTGCTAAAAATGGCAGTACAAAACACGTAACATAAACTACATGTAATCCTTTGATCCATTGTGTTTTCCTGACTCCATCTTCTCTTGTTCTCTGCAGTGGATTTAAAATTGTAGCAACTGCATTGCTCTAGACCAGTGGTTCTCAACCTGTGGGTCCCCAGATGATTCTAGACTTCAGCTCCCAGAAGCCCTGAGCATTGACCATAGTGGCTGGGGCTTCTGGGAGCTGAAGTCCACAAACATCTGGGGACCCACAGGTTGAGAACCACTGCTCTAGACTGTTTCCAAAATCTTGACAAGGTAAATTTCTAGGATGAAGTTTTGGTAAGTCCTATTTGGGCATTATACTTTGTGTGATTACACTTGGGTGTGTGTGTTAGGGATCACACTTGCTTGCCCAGCCCACTTATTACATCCCCACTTCTGGGTCTTGCTGATCCTCATGTGTTGGAGGGGGAATGTCCAAAGCGATGGCCCTGTCCAAAGCGATGGCCCTGTCCTACATGCGGAAGCTCTCTCCATTTTTCTGAATCCTCATTTTATCAGTTTTTTTCTCCAACAAATGGAGAGGAGTAGGCAATAGAAGAGAGGGAACTGGGTCAGAAGGCAGATACATAATGGCAAATGCCTATGCCAGGGCTTAACCTGGCCTTTTGATTTAATTTACGGACTCATTCACAAAATGACAATTTTACTTGCCCCAGGATATTTTCCCCTCCATAATGTATTCACACTTGCCAGCTGAAAACCTGTAGGCATTACTGAGGTTTCTACTGTTGAGAGATCAACAGTGCAATTGCCAGATCAGATGGTCTGTTGCCAGCCCAGAAGACTGACTGCACATTGTGAGAAAGTGCCATCAATAGGCTCTCCTGGCCACATAGATGTTTCAAATATATTTTCTGGTGGAAAATATATTTACAGTGTTCCTAAAGTTTCAGTAGACTGTCTGCTATAGAATCTCAAGGAATATTAATGTCTACCAGTAAACCATGCCTGGTGTCTTTCTGCCATCTACTTCTGATTCCCAGTATTTGGCTTTTTATCTCTCTTCCTTCGTAAGCATTTTACAAGGGCTCTTAAGCCCTTCTGAATGCGGTGCATAAATCAGCAGATTTGTGTCCAGGTCTAAGGAATACCTCAATTTTTTCTTTCAGAAAGCTCATTAAAGTGTAGCAGTTATTCTGTCTGTCGTTTCAAAATGTCAGGTGGGAGGAAGGAGATGTTCTCATAAACCTGCACCATATGTTTCTTGTGTTTCTTAATAGCATAATGTCTAGATTTGGTGTATTATTAACATTTAAGACGGCAAACCTAACCTGTCCATTGAATGGGACTTGAAGATAGCATGTGTGGAACTGAACTGTTAGTGAGAACTTTCTGACTCCTACATATTGTGCCATCTCTGCTTGATTTTAGTGGAATCGTATTTTTCAAGCCCCTTTGAGATGGGGAGAAAGATTCACAGTATAAAAAGTCTTTTGAGCAGGTTGGACTGGCAGTAGTGCAGCTTTCGTGCTTTCTTTGTCAGTAGTTCACAGTCTGATCATTTCAATTACAAACCTCATTTGAGTGGAGTACTCACCTGTTGTGGGACAGGCCATGGTCAAAGTAGAAGGGACCTTACACTTAACTGTGACTCCACAAGGCTGGCATTCTTTTTAACTTAAGGGCAGCATCATCCTGCCTGGGTTCCTTCAGCTGTTGTTGAGCTCCCATCACATTTGTCTATGTGGGTGGGAACAGATGGGTGTTTTAAGTCTAAGATATCCCAAAAGCACCCAGATTTGGGAAGGCTGCTTTATTTGCTGCAGAGAGTTTTCTTCCAGCCATGACTCCTAATTCCGAAATGAAACAGGCCTTTTTAGTGTCTGTTGTTGTTGTGCGTCCAAGCCATTTCTGACTTATGACAAACCTAAGGCTAACGTATCACATGGTTTCCTTAGCAGAATTTGTTCAGAACTAATTTTTCCTTGCCTTCCTCTGGGGCTGAGAGTGTGTGACTTATCCAAGGTCACCTGATAGGTTTCCATGGATAAGCAGGAATGTGAACCCTAGTATCTCAGTATCCTGGTCGAACCTTTAAACCGCTGCACTATGCTGGCTTTCTTAGCATCTGTACACCTTTGGAATTTCAGATGCAGAGGACAAATAGCAGGCATTGAGGTGTCACTTCTTGGAAACACAATTCCAGAGGAAAATTTTTGCTTCTTTTATTCTCATGTGCAAGAATGCATAACTCCAAAAATTTACTCCCCATTGGGTTAGATTACAAGAGTTCTTGTGTGCATTTTTCATTGATTTTTTTAACACATTGGGGCTTTTGAAGAGATTTATTTGCATAAAGAACTTGAGTTTTGGTGCAGAAAACTGCATATAATGTACAAAATGCACTGTTTTATGTGCAGAATGGTTTTTCCTCACAAAATTTTTTTTATGTTAAATTGTTTTTCTCTTCAAATATATATATGGTTGTTGTGTACCATCAAGTTGTTTCCCACTTGTGGAGGCCCTAAGGCAAACCCATTATGGGGATTTCTGGGGCTGAGAGTATGTGATTCACTCAAGGTCATCCATTGGGTTTCCATGGCTGAGCAGGGAATCAAACCCTGGTCTTCGAGGTCTGTAGTCAAGTGCTCAAACTGCTATGCATACTCTCTCTCTCTCTCATCTCATCTCCTCAAAATATGAAAAATCTCACAACAGTTTGCCATTTTCTTGATGGGATGTTTCCATGTGTCCAGACATCCTTTCTCATTGAGGATAAGAAAATTTGTAAGTATTCTTCGAATCCATAAATACAATGCTGCAATGAATGGATCTTAGGCCCTTTCTTCAGGAACCTCCCATCCTGGCATGGGGATGGGAGAGGAGCAGGATTGCGATGACACTTCTGTGGTTGCTGCGGTCCCATCCTTCTCCCATTGGCAGGCGGTGCAATTGTGATTAAATCATTGACGGGTTTCCCCCATCAATGACCCATGATTGTGTGACCATCCTGCACTTACTTGACCTGCAGAAGCCCCAGAAGTGCAGTGGAGGTGCTTCCTGCTCCAGCACAGCCAGGGAAAGTGCACGACTGCACTGTGAAGGGAAGAGGCATTGCCATCGCACTTTCTTTGGCAGGGAGCCAGCCAGTGCGGAGGAAAGTGTTTGTGTCCCCACTCTTGTCTGGATCCAGGACCAGGTACAGAAAGGGCCTTTGGGACTGGATGATGATGGATCCAGGTAGGGTCCGGAAAGGGCCTTTGACTCCTCTAACAGGACAATCCTTGTGTTCATGTGTCTTAATTATATCCTCTCTTCGTTGTTGGAATACACTCTTCATGGGATTAATTTGGAAGAGTCTTTAGAATCAGGTGCAGAATTTAGCTGTGAGAAAGTTTGATAGCAATATGAAAAAGTCTCATTCTCTATTTAAAGGCATGTACTGGTGTTCTCATCCCATCCTTTGGTCATACCAGGTTGTCAAACTTTGTCCTTTCTTCCTATATGGAAATATATAACCATTTCCCATGATGTACACATTTACTTATGTGCTTTTGCTAATATACAAGCTTTGTATAAATTTTCCCATTAATAAAAGGATGTTATGTGCATGTGCATCAATTAGTTTTGATTATGCATATCTAGCTGTTCATGTTTTTAAAATGTATGCATCACTGTGCTCATACAAAATATCCTGTAAACCTTGCAAAAGTGTAGACTTCTAGGTATACTTGAGCAATATTATGGTTAGTTTACTTATTTATCTCCTGCCTTCTTCCCAGCTGTGGAACTCAGAGCAGCTTGTGCTGCTATGTGTCTTCAACTTATCGTGGCTCTAAGGTGAACCCATCATTATTTTTCTTGGCAAGATTTGTCCAGAACAGGTTTCTATTGCTTTCCTCTGAGGCTGAGAGTGTGTGACTAGCCCAAGGTCACCCAGAAGGTTTCCATGGTCAGGCAAGAATTCAAACCTGGATCTCTCATGGTTCTAGTCCAACACTCAAATGACTATACCATGCTGGTTCTCATTCTAAAACAGCTCACAAAAGTTAAAACAGAAACAGCTAAAGGTATACATTATGCAACCATTAGAATGTGATTACTGGAATTCTATCAGTAGAATTGAAAGCGATTAAATATGTGTTCGTTATAAAGAAAAACAACAAATGTAGATAAAACAGCACACTGTTAAAGACCCTTTCCTCATGACCATTCAGTTGTTGTAGATGGTGGAAGCAAAGAGGCATCAACACTTGTCAAGCGATTAGTGCTCTTTAAAGTTAATTTAGTGGATATCTTGGGCCCTCAGTATCACCTAAGATTTGATTCCAGAACCCCCTGTGGATACCAAAAATTGTGGATGCCCAGGTCCTATTATGTACAAAGATACAGTAAAATGGTGTCCCTTATATAAAATGGTGAAATCAAAGTTTGCGTTTTGGATTTTTAAATTTTTTTTTCAAGACATGATGGGTGGAATCCATGGATATGGGGGGCTGACTGTAATTGCAGGCATCCAGACCTCCAGGTCAGATTTATCTGGGGAGCAATATAGAATCGGCTTGTCCAATCAGCATTCTATTGTTCTTAGTTTTATTTCTTATTCACAGCCAATGTGCAATGTTATCCAGGAACCTGTGGTACAAGTAGGCAAACTTTTCGCTTTAATTTCAGTGCAGCTACCGATGTGGCATCAGAAGTAACACTGATACTGGTTAACCCCTTAGACACATAACTATGGTATGTGTGGTATATCCCCATAATAGTGCAGTTCTGTTCTTTTTTTTTTTTTGTGATTGCAGTACCCCCACCCTCCAGTGCTGAGCCTGCTATCACACTCTGTCTGAAGTGCAATGGGCAGCGTCAAGAACAAGGTGAAGCATGGACACTGTACGGATCTTAGCACAATGAATCCCCGGGAAACACCCTGTGTATGTGTGCAGATACATGTGCAATTCACAGTCAAGTTTCTGCTCTGAGTTACATGACCATTTCTCCTGCCGTTGCTCTAATTTTGGAAGGTGATGTAAGCAGAGTAGTAGAGGGACCTGTTCTTATGTATCTAGAACCTCTACTTGTACAGCTAGCTTTCTGCTTCATCAATTAGTGCTATTCATTTGAATTCTGGGAAGGGCCCTCCTGTTGTGTTTAACCTTTACACATGATAAGATCAAACTGAGTGAACAACTGCCTTCTCCTGTACAACAACCCACAAGGATCTTAAGATGTGCAGGAGAAATTTGGCCATATTCACACCTTACTAGTTCCTGTCATAGTCCTGGTGTTATACTGGCAATGCCTTTGCCGGGAAGGGAGCGTGACATGAATGTTCCCCTCTGTATCTGGCTGGCTGCCTGCAGATGGGAGTTTGAGCAAAACTCTCCTTCCTTCTTCAGTGCAGCCAACCTCTGTCCCATGCAGCACTGGGGAAGGAAGCATGTAGATCGTGCTTCCACACTTTCCACATGGCTGACAGTGACGGGAACATCATGTGATTGTGGGCACTTAGAAGATTTTTTCCATTAAGCAAATATCCCACAATCATGACGGGTGGGGACGCACTGGCTGCAAGACTGCAACAGGGTAGTGCAAAAGCACAACTTGCAGACTGCTGCCAATGTGTCCCCATCTCAGGACAGTGACACCATGTGGGAATGGCCTTTCTTTATAATCTGATATTTTCTGAGGCTCATGAGATGGGGGCTGGAGAATGGATCATGTTCAGTGACTGTGCCCATTCTCTAAACTTCTCCTCTTAGAAAAACATATCTGGCCCTTTCATTGATGACCATCTACTGAGAAAGACTTAATGTTTTAGTTAGTTAGGACTTTGTCTTGTTGGCGATCTTTCCTTCCTTCCTTCCTTCCTTCCTTCCTTCCTTCCTTCCTTCCTTCCTTCCTTCCTTCCTTCCTTCCTTCCTTCCTTCCTTCCTCTTTTTACTTTCCATATATAGGGATGATCTAGAGATACAGGAGATATCAGTCAGCTTCAGATTTTGGGGCCATTAGGTCTTCTACCTACTCCCCAATTTGCCATCTGTGATGTTTTTCCAGACTCCCTCTTTGGCCATGAAGTTCACTTATCTTATAACTCCTCCTTCTGGTCCAGCACGGAGCTCTTACTTAGAAGACCTTTTATTTCCGCTCTATACTTTAGACTTTATTTCCACTCTATAATGTAGGCATTTTACTTCCTCTGCGTACTTTAGTTGACATAATGTGCTTTGGAACTTCAGATGGAGTTGGTTTAGTAAAGTTTTGGGCTGAGTTTTTGTAGAAACAAGGATGAAAAGTATATTCAAAAATATTTGAGAAATGGTTAAAAAAGCACATATATTTTTGAATGCTGAACAATGGTGACAAGAAGAATCCTAGACTGATTATTGTCTTCACAGTTTGGAACTTGTTGCGTGAAAAATTTGCATGAGATTGTTTTGCATGGAAAACAACTTTAATGTGCAGAAAATGCTATTTTTAGTGCAAGACAACTGTGTGTGAATTTTGCACAGATCAAGTCCTGAATTGCAAGTAGGCATTGAATAATCTGTGTGGTTTTTGAAGAGTTTCTCATAGCGGGAAGAAAATTACTTACTGCTTCCTTCAAGAAGAGAATTGGTGAAGAAAGATATCTTTGGTGGAATCTGGATCAAGCGCAGATTCCTTGTTTGTCTTTGGGGCTCAGCCACAGATCTTTTTCATTACGAGGGCCCCTCTCTCAAGTTCTTCCATATCAGAACACTGTCAAATAAATTATTTAGAAATCCCAAATGTCATCTGTCTGCTTGTTTTTTTCTCACCTCCCAACATCTTGTTGTTGATCAATAGTGGCAAGTATTTGTATGGTGTTAAGTTTTGTGTTTAGCTGCAAATCAAATGTTTGTAGAAATGACAAGAGCAAACGAGATGGAGGCTTGTTTCACGTTTTTGGAAGTGACCTTTAAGATAACTGCGTTTCACCTGGCATTTTTGTTAGAATTGGTTGAGAAGTCCTCTTTTTGCAGTTTTCCACCTCCATCAGAACTGAGAAGGTCAGCGGTATCATTAGCTTGCAGAAAATAAAAGTTGGTGCGTGGGCTTCTGTGTATTAAGTCCTTTTTCCAGAAAAATTGTTATTAGTTCTTTCTGAAAGCATTTTATTGAATGGTTTTTATTATTTCTCCAATCTGTTTGACTGCTTTCAACTTTTTAAAAGATAGAATAACCTTTCACTTGACTGTTTCCGATGTCTTTTCATTAGAGGTATGGATATGGGGTGGGTCAAATTCCTCCTCCCTCTACAGCCCCTGTGTATCCCCTTATCTGCTTCAAAGGGGTTAGAGATCTTCCATTTTAAGTTTGGAGAGTGGGAGGAAGAAAGGAAGAGAAGTTTCCAGTGTGGAAAAGGAAATAACAACAACATTTATATATAACGCCCTTTATACCAAAGGGCAGAACATCAACTCATACAATCAGGGATGAGGACAATAAGCAGAACACCACAACAATGCACGGAATGAAGTCCCCAACAACCTACTACTTGCTATCCATCTCAGCACCTTTAACACAACTCAGTGGCTTAAGATGGTGAGTCAAAGAGGAAGGAGAGATGCTCCTCCAACTGGAGGTCCAAAGGAAGACCATTCATATGTTCATATGTTCAGTTTATTGTATTTTAGCAATCAGCTATTATACAGAAATATAAAAAGTAAAGGGAAAAGTCAAATAAATTAATTTACATGTAATAGTTAATCTGCAATAAATGAATCACTTTCCATACCCCTCTTTATACTTTATAGCACATAATTGTAAGGCGTTAACAAGAAATTTAGATGTTCTAAAAGATACATATTTCACAGCATCAGATAACAGAAAACAGACCTTTACAGAATAACTTCTCTTAAGAGATTTCAATAAGGGAAAAATATAATAATTCTTAAGATCATTATAAATAGGGCATTCAAGCAACATGTGAGTTAATTCTTCTGTTGAGACAGAGTTGCAACCACATACTCTGTCCTTCATAGAAACACTCTTCTAACAGCCCATCCAAGCTGCCAATGGAAGAACTTTCAACCTGGCACATAGAAAGGCTAACCTCATTTTAGTGTTTGGAAGATCCACCAGGTAACTTGGAAGAGATAGATGAAGACCGTTCCACAAATGCAGAGCCAGTTCACAGAGGCTATTATCTGTTCCACCAATGTACACATTGGTGGAATAGATAATAATCACATAATGTTAGACTGTGTTCACCAACCTTATATGTATCTACCCCAAAGTGAGGCCCTTTCCACACCCTACCTTCTTCTGAGGTTCTCCCATGGGGGTCCCAGCAGCAGCTCTGCCAGAAGGGGAACGCAATGGGAGGGCTCCCTTCCGCACTGACTGCCTCTGTGATGAATGAAGTGCACTGGCCCCACCTCTTCCTTCCACAGCACAGCCAGGTACTCTACCAGGCTGTGCTGGGGCAGGAAGTACAGCCATTTTACTTCTGGACCTTCCGCAAACCAGGTAAGTCCACAATGGTGACGCGATCGCAGGTCATTGATGGGAAAAATCCATCAGTGATTTACTCCGTGATTGCACCACCTGGGAACAGGCGAGGGATGGGACCACAATGATGTCATGCAGAACCATCATCAAGTCTGTTTTAAATACAGCAGATCACGAAAAGGGAGAGTAAGAGCCTTGAAATTGCCCACTGACAGCACTAGGAAGAAGCACGGAGATCATCTGATTACATTCCTCCCCGTTAGGCAGAGTTTTTCAGTTATACTGATTATTTTTAAATTTGTATCTACACAGATAAATTAACAAGCTGAATGTTTTGCAGATCTGCCTTATTTTGTCTTCTTCTTTGGTGTCACTTCACCGCTGTTTTGGAATTTTCTGTGTAGCCACTCTACACAGTGTGGCTTTTCCAGTGCAAGGATATTGAAGGTTACAAAGTTACAAGCTTGTGCTGAGTGTGGCAGTGCTTGTAACATTCTTACAGAAATCTGAGCTGTTTTTAAAAATGTCAAAATGAAACCAGTTTTGGATTAAGGGAAGATCCATAACTCAGAGACAGAACACATGCTTTGCAGGCAAGAAAGTCACTGTTTTAGTACCAGGCAATATGAAATAAGGCTAGGAAAAATCTCATTTAATATCTCGGAGAGCCTGATATGATGTCACTGAGTTAGATGAAACAATAGTCTGGTGGTCGAAGGTAGCTTCCTATGCCTAGGTTGGAGCTGAAGTCGTAGGAGGTCTTAGGAAGGCTAATTTCTAGCAGTTTTCTATTATTACAATAATAAGTTAATCCACTAGTTTACATGTTTCCATACCCTCCCACTGCCCCAGTTTGGCAGCGATAGTCCTGATTAATAATCTCCTATTCCACTTTTTCAGCTGCTTTTAAAATGTCTCTGTTTTTCTCTCTTCCTCCCTTTTCCTCCCTTTGTCCTCAGCTTATTTCAGTTGTTGCAAATGGAGTTCAAAGCACAAACATTGCTTCCATTCATTTAACTCAGCAAGATGGAGAGGAGAGGAGGGAGCAAAGTCTTTTTCTTCTGAATAGTCCCAGGCAAAAGCAACACCTCCTACTTTGTGTGTTCTTCCTTATTAATAACTTTTGCCATCTGAACTGCACCCTAATGTTGCTTTGGTCAGGTGTGTCTTGGTTTTCATGTCTGAAATGTTGGAGGGTATATGACCGTTTCCACACTGCACTGTTATAGTGCTATTATTCCACTTTCAATATCCTATGGAATTCTGAGATTTACAGTGTAGGGAGGGGCATTTAGAATTCTCAGCCAGAGAGCTCTTTGGCCTCAGTAAACTACAAACCCCAGAATTCCACAGGATTTTGAAAGTGGAATAATAGCATTATAACAGTGTAGTGTGGAAAGGCCTTAAGTTTCCATTACCTCTGGCACAGCTACTTCCTATTGAATCTTGGCTGATGATAGGACCACCTAGTTCAATCTTGAGATAAACTGAAGTAATTCACACTGCCCAAACCAAACTGCAAATGCATATTTTCCTTCAGTTTTTGCACTGCTTTGAATTTCAGGATGCAGTTCTCCAGTCATAGTGTGCATACAAGATCTGGGCATTAGGAAAAATGTTTACAAAATTGTATGCATTAGAAGAGAGGAATGCATACAAAAGATGTGTGGATTGTTGTATGTGTTTTCTAATGTAGGCAATTAATATATGCATTTTTGTACCCATTTCTTCTGATATATGGCTACAAAAAATGCATACCTTAAAATGTGCACATTGAGGCAAACGTATGAAACATGTGTATGGATTTTTGTGCAGATATTTCACCTAAAATTGAAAAACTGTGAAGCTGTGCTTTAAAAAGTTCAACAGTTGTAAAAAGTGAAACAGATAGATCTAGTTTTCTCTCCTCCTCTAAAGAAAGAAGTAGCCATTAATGGTACTATTATAAAAAGCATCACCTTTAATTTCCGTTTGGGCTAAAAGAGATATAAAATTGCAAATAATACAAAAAAGGCATGCTTGTTAATATAGCTGCTCATCTGTAGTGAGTATAAATCATGTGCAGGGAACCAGGCAAATGCTTTTTTATGTATTGGAAAACAGTTATGAAATAATTGGGATTAACTTGAGGCCTGATCTACCATTTTTATTGCTGGAGTTGTTTGATGAAAATTGTCAATGTATATATAGAGTACATATCTTAAAATGTTTTACTAGGAGCTAAGATTGTACCAATTTGGCACAAAAGTAATTCTAATAGTCATGGAATAAAGGTTTTAGAGAGTGCCCAAGTGATCAAATTGACAGATGAGATTTATCATAGAAACAGATAAATTCTTGTGCTGAAATGAGAGTAAATTGGAGTCATTCATTTTATACTAGAAAAGTCATTGGACTGGATTGGCTAATAGGTTTAGCCTGAAACATTCTCACATTGGAAGCAGTAAGGGCAGACGTATCTTTGCACAGATGGAACATCCAAGTACAGCTTAGTCATGTAAAATTCAAAGTGTACAGGCCCCTGATAGTACAGTTAGCCTTCAAAGATGTAAAACCAGGAATCAAGCACACTGTAGTTATTATTTTTTTTAATTAAGAGAAAAAATACAATTTTTCAAAAAACATTAGAGAAAAAACGTAACTACAAAGGAGAAAATAATACAAACACTGATGCAAAAACAAAGAGAAAACACATTAGAAAGAGCATACTATAAAAAAAAGAAGAAAAAGAGTGATTTCTTACCCAATCATTGTTGAATGCTTTCTTATAATGATAAACTCTGAAATATAATTGATTAAGATCTCTGCAACGAGAATAAAGCCTAAGTTGATAATTAAAGTTGAAGTAAACAAATACAAAATCAGGTCTTAATAATCAAAGCTTGTTATCAATAATTCCCCCCTGCCAGATTCCCAGAGGGAGGTTAAAATTTTCCAATCCTGTCTAAAGTGTGGGTCAGATTTATTTTCTAGTAACATTGTTAATTTGTCCATCTCTGCCAGATCATAAAGCTTCATAGTCCAATCATCCATTGAAGCAGGATACCAGGATCTTTCCATCTGTCCACGAGGCTCAGCACTTTGTATTGATACTCTTTTAACATTGCTTTGAATTAAGATGTGTTTTAAAGTAATGGGCCAGAATTCTGGATCAGCTGTATTAATTACCTAGATTTACTCATCTATAGCTGTTTTACGTTCAGCATTGCTACTTAGTCATGATTGTGACACTGTTATCACGAATGTACACCACTCCCAAACCTATCTTATCAAGCCTTAGGTACTTGGGGAGAAGGAGGTCCATTCTGCCAGCAACTGGAGCTTGGGTGAATGATATTTCCATAAGGATCCAGGATTCATGCCAAAAAAATTTAAACTATTTTTTTATATTGAAAAATGTTCAAGCAATCTACTAATTATGAAGTGACCAATGCAAAATAATACAGTTCTGTGTAGCAAAAATTGCTGTCTTTTAGTTATTTCTAAAATTCAACAATTTGTCAGCCTGCCCCTTTGAGCAATAACCAGACTTCAGAACCACTCTCTAAGAGTAGAAATACCAGAATTATCCCAGTACTGAGCCAAAACAATTCTTTCTACTTAATAAGTTAAGTTTCAGATCTTTCATGTTTTTATCTTCTATTTCTGGCAGGTAGTTCAATAGTATAGACATTGGCTGGAATTCTGTATCTGTTACTTAGGCCATTTCTGCACTACACTGTTATAGTGCTA